>CM042438.1:18190289-18617789 GCA_023631565.1 Gymnocephalus cernua
GAATCACTTTGAAAGTGAGAGAGAAGTGTCTTGTTCACTTAAGCAACAGCAGTTCTCCAAAGCCCATCTGTCTGCCAGTAACGGTGACATTAGGTGACTAAATAAGCAACTGCTGGTCTGTTGGGCAAAGGGGAAGATCCTCTTAAATGTTGTGTGTATTTGTGTCCATGTGCGCTGCATACAGTGTAGATTATTTGCTTTTATTAGGAAGAGGAAATACTCTCTCTCTCTCTCTCTGTCTGTGTGCGTGCGTGCGTGCGTGTGTGTGTGTGTGTGTGTGCACGTGCGCTCTGATAGGGGGATTCCTGACACAGAAACATTCATGTAGAACCAAAGACCCCATGCTCACATTGCAGCACTATGCTCCAGCGCATGCGTGCACTGGCACATGTACAACCTTCTCCATCTCATTTTGTGGCCCAATCAGTATAACCAAGATAGGAAATGAGTGTGTGAGTGTGTGCACAACACATTCACATGTGCCTCTGTGTGTGCATGAGTAGTTTCGGGGACTGGATTTGGACTTTCATGTCTTAAAAAGGGTGAATTCCCGGGTAAGAATTCTACCCTTGACAAAAATGACCCTGTCTAGTCATAAGTGAAGTATAACATCTACACAAAGACAAAACCTCAAGTGAAACCACACACATGCAAACTTAATATTGTGTAACACCATGTAAATGATATGGTTGGGTACGTCTTCCTCAGAGTTAAATGTGTATTATCGTCATCAATCTAAATGATAAATTATAGAAATTAACTGGAGGAAATACTGACTAGTTTTATCTGAATCATAAAAATTACCCTTGATAACAATACTGAGAAATTACAGTTTAGGGAGTGGACTACAGTTATGCATTACTGAAAGAGAGAAAAAGCTTGAAGAAAAAAAGCCCAGCTCCTGTTATCAGTATTACATTTAATTATCAGTGATCAAAAATGTAAATCCATTTCAAATAAAACTTAAAATCCTCACGCTCCTTTGACACACATAAAAAAAAATAATAATAAAATATATATATATATATATATATATATATATATATATATATATATATATATATATATATATATATATATATAAAAACTTAGCACAAAAAGTAAGGACATTTGTGTTTGGTAGATTATTTCTGGTAGATTATTTCTGTATATAATAGATCTTATACCGTTGGAAAGCCTGTTTAGTTCCCTTTCAAATGGTGTCCCACTTGTAAGGAACATACATTTGTGGGGTGAGCAGCAGCGCTGAGTGGGTTGCGCCCATGAAAAATTTGCCAAATCTTCTCTGCCAATGCCAAACAGCTTATTCTGCCATTGACTCGTTTGGTGTTTGGTGGACTGAATGATTTAAGTTAGAAGAAACAAGACATATTGGCAATTTAACAATGTATTCATTTCACAAACAGGAGCCTCAGTAGCATGTGGAAGAGCTACACACAGCCACAACAGCCTGGCACCTCCTCCTCATTCTGGTCACTAGCCTGGTCACACACTACTGTGGGATGGCATCCCATTCTTCAACCAGCATTTGTCGCAAGTCAGCCAACATGGTTGTGTTGGTCACTCTGGCACAAACAGCACGCCCAAGCTGATGCCACAAGTGTTCAATGGGGTTGAGGTCAGGACTGCTGGCAGGCCATTCCATCCTCTCCACTCCCACATTCTGGAGGGAGTCTCTGATTAAACCCCGCCCTGTGGGGGGCGAGCGTTGTCATCTTGGAGGATAGAGTTCGGTCCCAGACTGTGGAGATATGGGATTGCCACTGGCTGCAGAATCTCATCTCTATATCTCTCTGTATTGAGATTGCCTCCAATGATGACAAGCCTCGTTTTTCAAGTGAGGGAGATGCCGCCCCACACCATCACACTGCCTCCACCAAAAGGTGTTACTCTATCGGTGCAGCAATCAGCAAAGCGTTCTCCGCGTCTTCTCCACACTTTGACCCTATGAGCCAACTGCCATAGGCAGAATCTGGCCTCATCACTGAACATAACGTTCCTCCACATGTTCAGGTTCCAGTGCACGTGTTGCCGACAATTGTTTGGCATTGGCAGAGAAGATTTGGCAAATTTTCCATGGGCACAACCCGCATGCTCAGCGCTGCTGCTCATCCCACAAATGCATGTTCCTTACAAATGGAGCACCATTTGAAAAGGGAACTAAACAGGCTTTCCAACAGTTTAAGATGTATTGCCAAAAAGCATCGTTACCACAGAGAAATAATCTACCAAACACAAATTTCCTTACTTTTTGTGCTAAGTTTATACACCTTATTTATTGATACATTTCAATATCGACCGATCCAGCTTAACATTACTACAATGTGCTGGTTTACAAGTAGCTAACGTTAATGCTAATGCTTGGTGGGTAATATTATAAGGTTACAACATTGTTCAACATGCTCATTAAGGTATTTTTAGTGTCATTGTTTTGACCACGGTTAACAGCACTGGGCTAATCTATGAATACTTTCCCCAGTAACATTAGCTGTGATATACAGTATATATAAGCTTCTTAAGACACCAGATTGGGTGAGTAATATTTAACTTAAAAGTATATTTTACACAACATTTTCTGCAGTGGTTGATGTCAACCACTGCAAACAACGTTGTCTCTGTCCGTTGTCATTCATGTCTCAGTGAGTATGTCACTATTACACACAAAATGAAACTAACAAAACTAGTATAGAATTTGAAAATTGACGAGAAGGCCTGTGCTAAAATGAATAATAAGAACACAAACCTGAAATTCATTTTTGACATGACTGACATACAATAAACTGACAATATCCACACCCAAATGAGCCTGGCGGGTCCAGGCTGGTCAGGTTGATTAGCAAAGGAGCTAAAAGGCATGGGTGCATATATCTAGGGATAGACAGATTATCGGCCCTGGCAGTTTTCAGATTATTGATATCTGTGTTTTATTTGCCTGATAACCAATAAAGTTAATTAATTAAAAAGTGCACTACTTTGGCTCCGCTACAGCTCTGTGTCTGTCCCTCTGCTTTGGTTTCACTCACCACTGAGTCTGACTTAATGTCCCGCCCACTATCTGACTATCTTTTACTGGGCATTATGTCGAAAGTTTCTAATTTATTAAATAATTGCTTAAAGCATTTAAACAAAGTTTTGTGTTGGAGTTTGTGACATTCCAAAATCTTAATTTCTGACACTGTAAATGAATATCGGTTCCAAATATCGGTTTTATTAACTACTAACAACCGGTATCGGCCTTGAAAAACCAGTATTGGTCAATCCCTATATCTGTGTGAATGTGAACCAGATCAGAAAACGTTTCTCTTCTCTCATAAATACAGGCTTATAACCATGTACTGAGCTACTGTTGCTGGCTACCTTAATCTTAAAAGTCTCATCTCTCCCTATTTCAAGCTCTACCAAAGACTCCTTTCAGTCTCCCTCTCTTTTTTATCTGGTTATCAGAGCCCAGAGCTCAACAGTTGGACATCAAAGTACCGACAGTGGAAAGGGAGGGGTGTCTGTCTCTCCTCATCTGTCCCATCCCTGTCTGCAACAGCCACTGAGGGATTTCTGAGACAGACCACAGGGGCCCTTGGCTCTCACTTTACACAGAGAAACCCTATCATTTGGCCCAGTGCTGCAGAGCTAACCGATGATGCCCTGTTAAGTGCCCACTACATCACATTAGACGTTTTTCTGCATGCAATGAGACAAGCACACTTGCAGGTATGTACACACACTACATTGTCTCTGCAGACTTTTCACAAAAAACCCTTAAATGACATTTCATCTTGGCCAGTTATACAGTACACAAAAAAGAAGCAATTAATTGATAATGAAGTATAAAATCAAAGAGATGGGTTTTGAGAGAAAAGTAGACAGAAGGGTGATAATGGTATAAGGTTTCTGGTTTCAGTACATCAATGCGTTCTTGTTATCCTCTCACTTGCTTTGCTGATATTGTTCTTAGCTTGTGTTTTTTTGTTCCTTACCTTTTTGGTTCACTTTAAAAGAAAAGGTGAGATATATGTAAACCATCTAAAATTTGCTCTATTCTGTCAATAAAATATCACTGTACCTTAACAAATTGATTATTTATTGATAGCAGGGCTAAAACGATTCCTCGAGTAACTTGAGTAATTTGATTACTAAAAATAATCAATTATTTCTTTGCATCTATCTATCTATCTATCTATCTATCTATATATATATATAAAAATACACACACACATACATATACAGCCCATTGTGTGGATGATTATTACTATCACACATCGCGCTTACGGCGGGGGATTGCAAAATGGAAGAAGAGAGAGAAAATAGCAAGGGGTGAGGAAGAGACAGAAAGTGTCTAAAGTTTGGGATCATTTTAAGATGAAACAAAACGAAGAACTCTGTACAGTGTGTTAAACCGAACTAGCTTACCACAACAGTACGACATCAATGCTTCAGCATCTCAGCAGAAGGCATCCAGTCTAACGTTACCACCTAGTCCATGGAGTGGTCCCGACACAAGGTAATGTTATCATTTAACTAGTGCTGTCAAACGATTAAAATATTTAATCGTGATTAATCGCATTAATGTCATAGCTAACTCACAATTAAAGTGGAAATGAATGCTCTTATCAACATGGAAAAGTGGATCGGCTTGCTTTGTGCAAATGTATTTTTTATTGAAAACCACATTGGCATATAAGTAATGTTCAATTTCACACTAACATTCACACTTGGAGCTAATAATCACACAGTCACATAATGTAACACTGTTACCTCCATTTTCCATTGCAGATAGTACTGCCCCATGCCTGAGGCGAGCGTGGCTGGTCGTCATAGCGACTATGGTTCACCCCCGACTCATTTCCTGGTTGTCCTCCTCCATAAACAACGTAAAATCAAGGAGAGGGTTAACTTTCCCTGCTCCAGGTTTCCCACCATGGTCAGAAAGAACAGGCGAGACACTTTGTTTCTCACTGACTGTAGAGTCACTACTTGCTCCGAAGCTAATCGCCCCGAAGCTAATCGGCGTGACGAGCCTACTAGCTACGCGGCTCGCAAGCCCAAACAAGTGTGTGCGGCCGCGCCGTGTGTCCGTTTTGTTTCCGGTCTAGCTAGATCCGAAAGAACGTTAATCTTGCGATAAAAAAATTGATGGTGTTAAAATGGGTTTGCGTTAACGCTGTTAACGCGTTAAACTGACAGCCCTACATTTAACGTAAAATCAATGTCATTGCTAGATGATATGAGAGTTTGGGACGGTTTGTTTCGATTCACTCTGTTGCAGGGAACTATTGGGTGGGCCGGACAGAAATTGAACATCATAACTCACCACAGAGGTGAGGGCCATCTGGAAGCTGTAGATTCGGGCTAGACCAAAGTCGGCCAGTTTGATCTGTCCTCCGCTGGTGACCAGGATATTCTGGGGCTTCAGGTCACGGTGAACCACGCGGTGCGAGTGCAGGAAGTCCAGCCCCTGGAGCAGCTGGTACATCATATCCTGTAAGACAACAAAACAGAAAGAACAAAAGAGACAGAGGGGGGATGACTTTTAGTAAACATGACAAGGACACCCAATTGATACAGTGAAGTTGAAAAGCTTTAGGATATTGGAGTCACGACAAGGTTTAAAATCATGATAAAAATGTTAAAAGAGATAACTGAATTGTTTGATTCCATTTTTCATGTGCGGGTCTAAATTATTGAATCTTAACTGATGAATTTGATTTCCAAAATAGTTCACCCTTAATTGTCCTTGCAAAATGTCAAAGACAGGTGGCTTCATGAGCCCACATCAACATTTTAATTCATTCCTCTGTCAAACCAGGCAACAAAAGGCCTAAATGACAGGACCCTGCAATGAGAAGTTAAGTACAAAACGCTGAGCCATGGTGGTATAGAGGGAGTTAACTAGAGGAGGCCTGTGTCTTTTCTTGTCGACTGTGGCAGATGTTTGATAACTGACTCACACACGATAGAGGCAGAAAGAGGCCCCGTTTTGTACAAGCATGGATCTCTGTTTCTCAGCAGCTGTCCTGCTTGAGTTAATTGGTGCTCGTTCTCTTTTTATGCCCAAGAGTTGACCTCAGAAATGGCACTGCATCCATGACACGCTAGCAAAAGTAACACGGATGAACTATGTAGAAACCAGCTTAGACATGTTCTTCTTTTCAATCTAAAATACTCTCAAACAGGTCCCTCATCTGTAAACAAATAAGTCATTACAGGGGATTGCGGCCAGGCTGTTTTGGCAGAGCTATGGTTTGGATTGTTGTTAATAAAATGAAGTCGAGGGAGAGCTATTCCCGCTTAAGGCCTAATAAGACAAGTCTTCTCAATCATTAAGTCTGTTAGAAAAAATGTAAATAATGAAGGAGACAATGTAGAGATAGTAAGAGAAGAGACATTTGTAAAATGCCGTGGTGCTGGTGTGTTGCATCTCATAGTCTGAACACCTCCCTCCAAAACACACACACACACACACACACACACACACACACACGCCTCCGCCAAGACCTCACAAGTGACATGGACCTGAGCCCGCAGCTCTATTCACTGGCCGACCAGCTGGTGAGTGAGTCAAAGGGGTCTGTACACTCAAGCAGAAAACATTAGCAAACGGCGCGGGGCTGGCTGCTGTGCTGGCCATAGAGGAGGAGACAGGACGCCACACACAATACTGTGGAGATCGGGAATGATATGTGTGTGTGTACACAAATTGGGTGTCCTTCTGGGTCTGTGTTAACATCATGTGTGTATCTACATTTCCGTGTGTGTGTGTGTGTGTGTGTGTGTGTGTGTGTGCGTGTGTGTGTGCCTCAGACTGCGTAAGGGTGCATCAGTGTGTGCACACGTGTGTGAGCCCTCTGACCAAGGGCAGGCAGGATGCATAAACAGACCTTCCTTTCTACGTCTTTATCCAGCCATGACCCAGCGAGGAGGGCAGCAGACAGACATAGGAGAGAGGCAGGCAGTTGGTTATTTTGTGTGTGTGTTAGTGTGTGTGTGTGTGTGTGTGTGTGTCTGACACAATAGCATCGCCCCCCATCAGTTCCTCTCCGCTTTAAATAGCCATTTCACCATGCTTCCTTTCAGCAGCATTTCCTAGTAAACACTAATTACCTCAGAAGTGTGACTCTTGGACAAACACACTAACAGTCTTGGCCCTCTTGGCCTGAGTGCCATCTTCTCTGCCATATCAATTGCCCTCACAACTGAGTAAGTAAAGATATTCCAACTATGTTTAACAGCATAACTTGCTGCATGGCACAAAGGCAAAGTAAGTTTAGAAATTAAAAACAGCCAAAATAATACTGCCCCCAAGTTTAAGACCACATGTGGCACAGAGAGCAACGGTGGGCCATCGCTTAGCTTCACACAAAGTTGATTTCAGCAGCAATAAGACTCACAAGACTTGCTCAACATACAACTGTCTTCAATTGGCAGCACTTCAAAACCTTCAAAAACCCCACAGACAATTGGCCAAGGAAACAAAATCACACAAAAAGGCAACAGATCTGACCCTGAAAAAGCAAGAGGACCAGGAAAAAAGTAGTCAGCGCTCTGCAAGATGCAGTCAAAACATGGCTTTCTGAGTGCGCCTCCTTTTCTAATGCAAATGTACCAGAGGCAGCCATATTGTTTATTGTAGCTACGCACAATATGGGACATCTGCCGGTTAGCGTTAGTGTAATTCTCTCCCCATGCTTCATTAACCTCCCCTTTATGGGCCCAGAGAATGGAGTTGTAGAATCTTGGATGGTGGCGGTGGAGGGGGGTGGGTGAGACCCAAGCGCTGGCCTTGCTGAGGAGCACTGAGGCTGGGGCAGCCCGGCTCCTTGATGTCCTTCCAGCTCATTTGATTGCTCTTTCATCAATGGCCATGTGGTGGGTCTTGAGTCTAAGTTAGGCAGAGTGGGTGGTGGAGGGTGGGGGGCTCAAATGGACTGGCTGGGGCAGGGTGGGGTGTCTGGTGCTGGGGGTAGATTGGTTTTGAGGAAAAGTATCCCTGTTCTTTTTGGTTTAGGGTCTGTGACTGAAGGTAAATGTTTTCCTTTGGTTTAGGGTATTCAAAAGGTGAAGCAGGTAAGCATTTAATGAGAAATTTGAGAAATAGTGAATTTGGGATTCACTACCTGGTATCATCTGGTATAGCCTGGGGCAAATTAAGTTGCTGGGAAGGGGGGGCAATTGGGGGGTTTCTGTGCAGTGTCCACTGTCCTAGAAATAACAGGGGATGGTCCCCGTGTCATCTTGTCACTCCATCATTGTTCTTTTGTCCCCTCAAGGCTCCAGCTGTATGGATGTTAGGAGAAAGCAAAAGGAGGGGTGCCTTAAGGGGTCGGTATGCTTCAAACGAAGTGCTTGTTGGATTGTTGAACAGCGCCATAAACCTAAATGTAAAACTTCCTCCCCCAAACTTACCCAAACCAACGTCAGAATGGGCTGCTTGCAACAATTTATTATTCTCCAAAACTGACAATCCATCAAACATGTCCACTTCACATGTCCAAGTGAGCGTGTGTGTAGAGTTGAGAAAGTAAGCTGGATTTGAACTTCTCAACTATCTCAAGTTGTCTTTTTTCCTTTTTTGCACAACTACTTCCTTCACTTTTTGTGTGTACAAGCAAGTGCAGCACTATGAATGCCTTTGAGGAAAGATTGCCCTAAATACGGGCTGGACAAAATTATATGAAAATCATAATCACGATTTATTAAGAAATAATTTAAAGCACTACTACAGGGGACCGGTGTTTTAACCCAAACCACTATCTTTAACTGCCTAACAGTCCCCTTGTTCTTTTCCTGTTCGCGAGTATTAGCTATGTTTAATGCTGTATTGAGTAAAGACACATTTTGGGAATATCAGAGAAGACGCCGACGGCGGAAACAGCTGAACTCATGTGAGTTAAATGTTCGCTACGACAGAACTTATTCGCCAAAGACGTTTCCATATGCTATTTAGCGTATCAACTCATTTTGGGGGGGAAAAAAGGCAAAAACCACCTCAAGCTAGCGGAAAAACATTTTTGAGCAACTGTGGAAGTTGTATCGATTTTTGCTGTTTTGATGCGATACTTCAAAATGTGCATACAAACGTGTGAAAGGAAACACGACTACTGACAAAACAAAGACGAGCAGCAAATCCTGACATTTGAGAAATGCTTGGAAAGTGACTCAACGATTAAATCGATTAGTTGCAGATACATTTTCTGTCGACTAATAGAAACTACAGTACCATACACTGTATCAACTTCAGCAAAAACCCTGGGAAAGCCTTAGGTGTGATCCACCTGACTCATCTACGCTTGCACAGCATCCCACCAACATTACAGTTCGACACAAAACTTTCACACATAAACCCGGCCCCGGGGTGAAAACCAACGGTTACACTAGCTTCCAGAACTTCTCCGTTTCAAATGTGACACTTTAAACTAGGAGGCCCCTCTCTCCAAATATAGAGATATATATCTCTCCAATATTGTACATGATACGTTTACAGACCTTGGGGTGAAATGTGATAGATATATTTTTTAAAAGGTTTGAGTGTGGGAATGATTAAAATTAAAAAGAGACAGTTACAAAGGAAAGGAGTTGGCGACACATCCATTTCCGACCTTTTGGCAAAGTGTAAATGGACACCCAGTGGATTTATTTAATGATTTGGAGAAAATTTAGTGCGTTGGGGAGTTTAAATGTGTTCACCGGAATTGTTGTGAAGTACAATTGTTAGCATCGAGTACTCTTTTCTCACTCGCTTTTAAACACAAAGGAACGATTCTGAAGTCTAGTTTCTCACAGACTTTTTCTCTGTCTCCATCTGTAATACAGTATAAACTTAGAGAGAAAGGGCAGAGTGAAAATAGAGAAGGCAGTGAGCCTCTAATTTGGAGCCTGTCTGCCACATGTGCTGCCCTTCAAAATGCTCCAGTACCTCTGATGTTGTCCTCTGTGTCTCTGGCCAAGAAAACTCACTCAGTACCGTACAGACATGGCTGTGGTCATGCAGTGCTCAAGCCACAGACTATTAGCAAATAGCTTCCTATATATTCATTTTTGTTGAAATTTGTACAGGAATATTAACTCTGTATTTCTCACTGATGTTTAAATAGTGAAGCAAACAAAAGTCTCTCGTGGCATTAAAGACTCCAGTTTATGGCAATATTCCTGAGTACTTCAAGATAACAATGACAATGATTACCTTGATGGTCTCGGGTGGTACTCCGGGGTCAGGGGCCTTCTCCAGGTAAGTGGTCAAGTCCTGATCCACGTGCTCAAAGACCAGAGTGAGTTTGGTTTCTCGGTCAGTCCGAGAGACCGTACACACATCAAACAGCCTAGAACAAGAGGAACAGGTGGAGGAGATCAATACAATTGATTCACTGGGGTCCACTCTGCTCAGCATGCTGCAACAAAGACTGTTGAATTACAGTAATCTACACATCTAGCATTGGCCTTTCAGTACCATGTACAGTAGCATACTTTGTGGACACAGCCATTTGGTCCCACTGTGCAAAGCTTTTAAATGCACACTACAGGTATATTGCATACATTTTACACATGGGACACAAAAATATAGGCTAATAGGGGAAAGTAAATATAGTGCATTTCAAAAGCAAATATCTAGTGATTTCATACACAGCAGCAGACATGTCAAACACAGGTATAACTAATGACATTAATAATGACTTATGACTTACTGGAACACCTTAATGTAATGGAGCCTGTTATTGTTACGCCTGTGTGTTTCCTGCTACGACAAGTCAAGATGTCTGTGCATGAGAAAAGAGTCTATTGGTACAGCAAAAATAACAAGACACGAGGGACATGCTATCTTGCTGTTTTCTTTTTATAGAAAAGGATGATCTTCCAATAAAACCTCAACAGCTGATAGTCGAACATATCTTTGTGGTTGGTCAGGAAAGCATTTTCCATTCTAGGACATTAAATCTTAGGCCAAGAACCTGAGTCTGGACTCTTGGCTGCTTGGTATTTTTATCTTACAGAAACTTGCAAGAGAAAATGAACATGCTCAGAGAGCAGAATTGTGCTTCAGGACACTGAAAATCTACTTCTATGCAAAGCTTTTGAAGATTCAGGACCATCAGGCCCCGAACACAAGCGTTTAAGGCTGGGTTTCACTAGGCAACAAACTAAGGCCAAGAATCCAGATTATGTTGGTAGACCTGCCAAGGCAGGCTTTGGTGAAAAGCTGAAAAAAAAGCTATCTGGGGACCACAAGCAGCATTCCTCAACCGGCACTATGACAACTCCTGATGCTCTATGGGAAGTTAAGTTGAGCCATCTGTAGCTGTTGAAGAGGCAGCATCTTTCATCACAACAACACATGAGATGAAGGGAGCCGTGATGGATCTCCATCAGACACGTTGTGTTTGTTTACAAAGTAATGGGTTACTGTAATCTAATTACCTTTGAAGTATGCCATTATAATAAGTAACGAGTATAATAGTATAAGTGCATGTGAATGAGCCAATAAAGTGGTAAATATGATCTGTAATTATGTTTGTAGGTTATAAAAAACGTAAAAGATTTAATCTCCCATTACTTAGACTTAATCTACATCTACAATATATTGACCTAATGAAACGATAAGGGATAAACCCTGCACAGACCTTATAATGGTGGTAACCCAACACGTTCCCTACCAACGTTCAAGTCATGTCATGACTGATTACGGGGTACCACTGGGTAACCAGCTTTAACTTCCAATTTCAAAATTAAAAGATTGATGGGATTACTGTAGAGTAAATACTGCCACATAAGAGACGACATCTATGATTATTGCCGCAAATATCAACTGATTGTGATCTAGTCTATATGCTTGACATTCCACTACCGGGATTGCTCCGGTGCTGCTGGAAATTCCGCCGGATGCATGGATTTTCTGTTTCCTTCCGCTTTTCTTTCCACTCCAGTGGATTTATGAGGATTTTAGTTAGGCCTAACTGCTCCTCAGATCTCTGCAGGGTAAATCCAGACAGCTATCTAGACTATCTGTCCAATCTGAGTTTTCTCTCGCACAACTATTTTGCAGAGGCTCTGTGCGGAGTTTAGCGCTGCCCATGACGATTCTAATTAGTTTAAAGAAATGCCATTAAACCAGAGCATGTTTTCCTCCCATCCCTGAATTCTATGTGGAGTAGCCAGACCCTCCTTCAGAGCGCTTTGGAGGAGGGTCTGGCAAAGCAAGACTAATAGTGATCCTACTCAATGTCACATCAATATGTTGACATATTTCATAATTAAAACTAGCTAATCTACATAAGCCGTTTAAAAATCGAAGCATGGAAAGAAATGATCTTTTTGGAAGCACTTTCATTCCGATCCAACGATGACAACACCCTTGTAATCAACGGAATTGGAAATGCTGGAGTCCTTGCAGTGAGTGAGAGGCGATTCATTCAAGGTGTTAGTACTGTGCATGATGTCACAGAGTAAACGGCGCCCTCCTCTTGAAGCGTTGGGGTTAAACGCCCCTCACAGCTCGATTGTTGGGCTACAATGGGGGCTCTCAGCAGACACTGAACATATGGAATGAATAATGGGCCTCATTACAAACATCCAGGGGTTGCCTGGAGTCACACAGAAGGTCCACAATGCACCGTTCCTGGCCTGAGCGGGTTGGCTAAACTGGAGGATAGTGAAGCTCCTCTGATAGTCCAAAGAGCCGATGGTTTGCACTCTTGAACTGATTTATTGCAAGAATGCTTCAGCTTATTACTGAAACGTATGTTTCCACAGTAGGGCACTAAGTGTGTTCAACCCCTAAATAAACTAACCTGAGAAAACCTTATGCCCGCTGACGTGGTTGTCTTGCAGTGAGAACAAACCCCATTGTGATCCCATTAAGAGAAAACTATAACCATTATCCTCTATTATTCATTTATACGCTGGGGAATTATTGTTAGAGGCACAAGGGCACTAGCCATGCTTCTGAAATGTCCATTTAGTGCTTCCCCTTCAATCCCAGAGCACTCAATATTCCATAATAAAATAAGGACCAAGGTCAGGCCTTGGCTAGTGCCAACATATGACGAAGTATTTGACTACTGACCTCTGAATGAACAATTCATTACAAAACTGAAAGTAAATGGCCTCCGTGTGCAGTGCTAGGAAGGACAACTACAAAACTGGGCTGTAAGTAACTTGTCTTTGCTGTGGCTGTATTGCTATATTCAGTAGGTCTGACTTACAGTTACTGAGCTGGGAGAGTGTCTGTGTCTTGCTCAAGGGCACTTTGACAGCACATATCAGAATTGATGGGCACAAACTAACATTGAACATATAAATTAATTTATATGTATACATTTTCATATATATTATATATATATATATATATATAAATAAATAAAATGGGGTTAGCCTATATTTGGCGAGCACAGCTAATTAAAATATTTAAAGAGTCATTGCTGATCTTGGGAAGTAATTTGCGATACATTATTCTAAAATCAGCGCTTACATTAGAGCTGAAATTATTTGTGAATTAATCGATTAGCCTAGTCCATGAACAGTTGTCAACAATATAAATGGACTGCTTGCAGCTCTTCAAGTGTGCATCTTTGCTGTTCCTTATAGAGATACGCCACCGTTTGTTGAAATAGGGCTTATCATGGTCTCCCCTAGCTGTAGATAAGTGGGCCAACGCATTTTTTGTCTCACTTTTTGGCTCACTTTTACTCACAACATGCTAACCGGCAACATAGGATTCCATTCACAAGGCTAAGCTAACTAGCGGCTGCGCTGCGGGTGTTGCACCGGACTAAAACAATGCATGCACAAAAAATGCGTTGGCCCACCTATCTACAGCTAGGGGAGACCGGGATAAGCCCTATTTTAACAAACGGTGGCGTATCCCTTTAATATTTTTCTGATAGGAAACTAAATATCTACGGGGGTTTTATTGTTAGTCAATGATGTTAATGTGGGAGTTTTTTGCTAAAACCTAAATTTGATCATGTAGTGTTGTAGTCAGTGTTCAAGAGCACTTTGGCAGGACAGATGAGTATTGAACGCACATCAGCTTGACCTACATCAAACCTGTGATGTTTCCATTCAAAGCTGGCCTTTCTAATGATTAGGCCTTCACCTTTCTGCAGGATCTTTGTAACTTACATTAGTTTTAATTTGAATGTATTACCAGATAAATAACAATCCACATATCTGTTATTAACATGTGGACCTTGAGTTTAGAATATTTAATAACAGATACTTAGATTATTATTGATCTGGTCTATGAAGGCCTAATCATTAGAAAGGCCAGTTTTGAATGGAAACATCACAGGTTTGATGTAGGTCAAGCTGTTGCGCGCTCAAGACTATAACAAATATCTGTAATGCCAAAGTGCTATTGAACACTGACTACCTACAACAATACTTTACATGATCAAATGTTGACTATAGTTCACTCTTTTTGTAAACAGGTAGTCTCATTGATGAGATGATCACTTTTTTTTCAAGCAGTTATGCATTAAAAGTACATATTTGAAAAGGTGCATACACTGTTCCACTTGATACTGCAACCCAGTGCACTTTTTGAGGGCAAGGGGATGGAAAGCCACCGGTTTGTAAGGATGTTGTATAATTCAGTCAAAGCTGACTTATTTAAAGTTACACTTTTTAGAAGAATGTGCATGAGGTGGATCAATGTGATTGGAGCTGACCAATAATGATAAATAAGGAGGTGTGGTTTAAAAAACACAAATACAATTAACAATACAGACAGTGAAAATGAATAAAGTTTTGTGTGCACCTACTGCCTGCTAACAATGGCAGCAAGTGGCTAGTTGTTATGCAACCCACATTTTCATTTCAGCAGAAAACAGTTAAAGAAGAGGACTTCAATACAGTGGACATTCAAGTATGAGTGTGGGCCTTACCTAAAGTTCATATGAGGCAGCATGGTTGCCACCAGAGACCATCAAAAAGGAAGTAGTGTGTGTCTATCTTGTATGTCACACTCTGTCCCTTTCTCTCTCACACACTCTCTCTATCTCTCTCTCTCTCTCTCTCACTCACTCACTCACACACACACACACACACACACACACACACGCCTAGCTGTACCCACATCTCCCCCTCACTTACCTGACAACATTGGGGTGCTCAAAGGCTTCAAGCTGCCTCAGTACCGCCACCTCCCGGATAGTGGAGAGAGGCATCCCCTCTTCCTCCGTCTGGACACGGACTCTTTTTAGGGCTACAAAGCGTCCCCCGTTCTTCAAATCTCTCGCCTTGTACACTTTCCCATAGGCGCCTTCTCCAATCTCGGCCACAGGTTCATATTGAGTACCAGCACTTTCTTTGTCCATGTTTGCAGGGTTTCTTTTCTCGTCTCTTGTTGGAAATATTGCGGGGAATCCCGGAGAGGGTGACGAGCCAGAGAGTTTCTCACAAAGGCATATTCACAGAAAGAAGTTGGCACATGCAATGCCTAGATGACAGGGAGACACAGATGGAGGAAGACACCATCTTTGTCAGATTTGGTCAAACTGTGCTCCAGGTAGGCAATAACAGGACTGTCATCGTGTTTTATTATCAACACAAGAGCCCCGATGCGTCCCAACTTCCACTCCTCCTTCTCCTATTACGCATAACAACTCATGTCCTCCTACCACTAACACAAAGTAAAGTAAAATAATTTAAAAAAAATAAGCAAAGCCACATTTAGCCTCTTTTTAAGCTAGGTGTGCACCAAATAAACAGGCTCGCGCATTCAGAAATGTATCCCCTGCAATGTTGAGGAGTTATGTCCATGTGGGCTGTCTTATACTCTTATTAAAAGGAAATTAAAACATTTAAAGACAACACGCAAAAAGAGAGCACAAACCTTACACACAACGCTGTGTTAAGTTAGCAGAATAACCAGCTAACTGCTTCTCCTGTACTGTTTGATCAGTTTCTGTTTGAGGCGATTGGCGAGCACGTGGCTGTCTAACATACTGATTGCATTGTCTGAACTTCCTACAGCAACAGTCCATTTAAAACACTGTAAAAGTCGCCTTTCACCCCCGAAATCGTTGTAAATGTGTAAAACAATGCAGTAGCGGAGTTTTAAATAAGTATTCATCAGTTTAGATAGCTTCCTCGAATTTTTTTCTAATTTAATTGTGCGTGGACTCGAATAGGTTCAATTAAATTCCAGCAAGTCAGAGAATTGCTCTTTCCAGTTTTTTTTTAAATGTTATTGGATTGTGAAGCAACATTTCAAGCCTCATGAAGACACGTTTGGCATACAATTCTGCACAAATATCCCCACTTTCAATGTTTACCTTGGTTTATGTTGTCAATAAACTGTCGTAACGTCGGCATGTCCGATAAAATGCTGAGGAGGCATTGGTGTCTCGGATAAAATGTCCTGCATCAAACGCATCCCTGTCCACTGTCCTCCATGCGGGGGCCACACAGGTAGTTGGACGGTGCAGGCTCTAATCCCCCATCCCTCAGACTACACTAGCCCGGCAGAGACACTCAAACAAGGGAGGAGGAGGAGGAGGAGGAGGAGGTGGTGGTGGTGGTGGAGGGCTGTACGAAAACGCACACACACTCTCACTGCAACTTTGTGTGTGGGGGGGGGGTGTGGGAAGGGGGTGTAGGATGGGGGGGTCATAGGACAAAGGCAAAAGCGTGATACAGCCCTCCAAAACCACGCTCTTCTTTGGATTTTCTCCTTTCTTTCTTCTTTCATATATCCCCGGATAGGCCTATGCAACTGCAGCCCCGCTCGCCTGTGTGAGCTCCGTCTTTGCCTGGCTTTCCCACGCCGGCTGAATGTGGCCTGACCCCCTTCAGAGAGGTTTGACACGGAGCGGGGACATTTCCGCATTCCTCCCCGACTACAAAGGCACACCGCCTCCTTTTTGCTCTGCCTCGGCCTCCTCGGTGCTTTACCATTCATAGTCCTCTCCGCTGGTTTTGTCTCCTGTGTCAAAACCGGGAGCACCGCAGGGATCGGAGAGGGGAGAGAGGCGGTTTATTGGATGGACGGCCACACTATCTATCTCTCTCAAACCATTGAGAAACTCCTGCGGCAACAATGCGCCAGCGGGGAGGCAATGTGACAAGCTCGACCTAGATGGTCCTGATGGGTCAGGTTCAAGGCCCGGTGGTTTGATCTGTGGCAGGGGGGGGGGGGACTCCTCTCCTGCTCGGGTGGTCGTCTGCAAGGCTTAATGCCACACTACAGACGTGATGACCATGGGGGCTACTTAGATGGTAAAGTTTTTTTTTATTTTGAAAATATGGGAAATTCTGCAGAGCATCATCATCTTCATCACCAGGGTATACGCCTATCTTTGATTAATTCCACAGCAAAAGATGTAATTATATGACATTTTGCAAGTCAATTTACACGTTGTAAGCCTAATAATAATCATAATTTGTTTAATGGTAAAAAACAACAACATTGCAACCAACTTGGCAACCAATATATGCAATATATTTTATATAAAAATGAACTACAGAACTACTAATTATTATGTTAAGGAATTTATTATGATAAACTACAATATTGTCATGTCATTGTAACTTCTTAAAACCTCAAACTTAACATTTAGCCTATATATCTTCTTACCTACTGAAATAAAATGGTATGGCCTATAGACCTACTTTAATTATTGGCTTTTATCAATTTCTTTAATTTTTTTTTTTAAATATGTTTCATTTTTTCTACGTTGTTTAGTTTTCTTTTATTTAAATGGAACAATTTTAAGTTGTGCTTAAAATGAATGTTATATCAGGTGTAGCCATTTAAAATATTTAAAAGCTCTTCAAACTCAAAGTTGGTATTTCACTTTTTTATCTTTTAAATGCTGGACACGGTTTAGACATGACAAGACTTGATGTCAGGTTATCCCAATGAATAGCCAATTACAGGCATGTAACCAAACTCTATTATCATAACTTCATTGGAAGGCTGTATTAGAGACGCACAGAAGATCAGAGGAAGGACATTCCCCCGATGCTATTATTTGCATTCAAACTTGTCTTGCATTTCCAGTAAAGAGTAAAGCTGGGGCAGATAATGACATGGAAGTATGTATGACAATCTCTCCTGTCCAACTTTATACCCCAAATTTAAACCATTTGCATCACAAAACACACAATGCAGACAATGTTTCCCAGACCAATTACTGTAAATGTGGACATTTACATTTTTTCATCACCATTGTTCATGTGAAATCAGCTCTGAGAGCCATTGCCCAGATTGAATACATTAGCATGCAGACTTCTTATCTGTCTGGAGTACAAACCAAATAGACCTGTTGTGTGCGGCATGAGATGAGAGAGACACACACACCTCAAACAGTTACACACACACACATTCTGCAACAGTCATTGATTAGTCAATATCTGACACATAGGCCTACACTTTTTACAACGTTTCCACAGTCTGTGTTTGTCATGCGTTTACCTTGATGGGGCTCATGCTGCAGGAGTCGTTTTAGAAAAGTTGTGGGAACATGATGGTCCAATTAAGAACTTCCTGTTCTGGGAACAATATGGTCAGCAATGTATTTGAATGTTTAATATTGTGCTTTTCTTCAGTTCTTGAAGTTGCAAAACCATGTTCTGACAATTCAAACAATTAAACAATTCCTATACACTTGTTTTAGCTAATGGTATTATTTTAATGGACTTAAATAATCTAATTACTCTTTTTACACTTATTCTACAGTATAACACCTTATTTTGTAAGCAGTTGCAGTGAACAGGGCGAAAACAGCAACAGGTTCGTCTTGATTTTCAGACACAAATTGTTGCTTAAAATGTGCTTATGTGGATTTGTTGACTTACGGCACATTTACCAGAGTGTTACTTAATCAGGGCATTCCTAATTTTTCTGCAGACTTTTAATGTTTCTGCTATTTATTGTTGGATATTGTTGGATTTTGATACATGCATGGGTTGTAAACCAGTGGTGGAAGAAGTGCTCAGATCCTTCAGTAAAAATAGTGAAAAAAATTATTTCACAAAAGAATGGAAAAATACTCCATTGCAAGTAAAAGTTCTGCATTCAAGATGCTGCTTAGTACAGACATCTCATCAGCAAAGTGCACTTAAAGTATCAAAATAAAAAATAAAAAAGAGTTCCTGTGAGTGATATATGATATAAGAGATTATGTTGTTCAGTACAGTGGTTTTCAACCTAGGGGTCAGACCCCCTCTACAGAGTCACAAGATAAATCTGGAGAGTCATGCAATGATTAATGGGAGAAAGAAGAAAAAACTGTTCTGCTACACAAATTTGAATTTGCATGTATTTTCTGGGACGTTTCTCTAATCTTTGCTATTTTGTGAAAAATGTGATTATTTTGATCTCTTTCACCCTCAAACAGTTATCTAAATCTTTTTGTAAGGGGTAACAAGCCAAACAGGCTGGAAACCACTGGTTTAATTTTTAGTCATGTATTGTCTGTTATAAATGTATCATATGTCTTAAAAATAAAATCGAGTAACAACAGTTGTCAGATAAATGTAGTGGAGTACAAAGTGCAGTATTTCCCTTTGAAATAGCAATAGTAGTATAAAGTAGCATACAAAAAACTTAAGTAGACTTGAAATAAGAAGTACTTGAGTAAATGCACTTTGTTACTTTCCACAGCTACTGTAGTGTCGATTGCAGGTGGCTGTAGTTTCACTGTATGTACCTCCAAACCAGTGAAGATTTCATGTCTTGTGGTCACTCCTTATCAAAACTTTTAACACTCCCATACGACTGTTAAGAAACAAAAGTTGCTGCCAAACGCCCCAACTGGCATTTAAGCCCAGTAGTGCTAAGAATCTGCCGCTCACGTAGTGTGTAGCAAATAATGCTGCTTAACAGGGTAACTCCTTTACATTTGACTATACAATTATACTAAAAAGGTGGTCTGACTGTTTTTCCCTCCTGTCAACATGTTCATTAACACTGTTAACACTCAAATGTTTGTTAGACAGGTTGTCTAGACAACCCCCCAGGTATGTACAGGTCCAGTAATAAGCTCTTTCTGCATACTTGAATGTTTCTGTGATAAGACAGCAGCATTCAAGGTTGACAGACAGACAGTGCAGGGTGTTTGGGGCGGAACTGCTCATTCTTCAGGTTCAAGTAAAACCAGATAAGGAATCAAATATCAGGAGGAAAGGGAGAAACCAAAGGAGGACTGTGCTGCCTGCTTTCATGGGTTACTTATGTGCCTCTGAGTTTGATTGAAGTTGGTAATTGAAGGCAAATCCATTTCAATCTTTATCCAATCTATTTAACAACAGTAACAACAACTAAATATTTACATTCAAAGCACTGAACCTTAAAGCTGCGTTAATTGTTTTTTTTTTTGGCCACTTGGGGCTGCAGAACAAGCTGTAAACACAACATTGTCACATATTATTATTATTATTATTATTATTATTATTATTATTATTATTATTATTATTGTTATATCATTATGGCAAAAAGTTGCCTATTTACACATCCGGAAGACAGAACATTAGCAATCGTTTAGATTTTCTGTCTATGGCACGAATGTAAATCCAATATTCAGTCAGCTGTTATGGTTTCCACCAACTCGTAAGGGAAATATCTGGCACTTTAGCGGCTAAATGCTTGACTATGTTCACAAGCTATTTGCTAACTTTTACCATTTAGAGTTAGCTAGAAACATTTACCTGCTGCGGCTGGACACAAGGTTGATGAGATTGGTAAGAGTGAACCAAATCAGAAAAGTTGTGGGCCATGAAACAATGTGCTAAAACTTCAACTTCAGTTCATTCTCTGTGTGTTTGTTACAATGAGCAACCCCTTCCATGTGACACATAGCCATTTGACAAATATTCAACATCAAAATATTGATTAGTGCAGCTTTCATTTTTTCACTTAACCAAAATGGAACTAGCTCACAATGCTCATCAATTTGAGGCCAGTACAGTAATAACATGGTATCATAAATTCACTAAGCCAGGTCATTTGAGTCATAATGTGCCGTTGCTTTTGAGCACCCCAAAAAGGCCAGCTTTCACTGTGACTCTAAGATGTGAAAAAACATGCATTGTGTTTGTGTGTCTGAATGTGTTTGCCTTCATCCCTATGTGTGTGTGTGTGTGTGTGTGTGTGTGTGTGTGTGTGTGTGTGTGTGTGTGTGTGTGTGTGTGTGTTTGTGGCAGCTGCTGATCAGTCCAGCCAAGAGAGAATTACGGCCCTCTCCCGAGGGGGACGAGAGGGGCCAACAAGAGACAGGTGACTCCCAGTCTCTCCCAGATCTCCTTACACCCACCCACTCACACAGCAGATGATCTACACACACACAAACACACACATGCACGCACGCACGCACACCACACAACACACACACACACACACACACACACACACACACACACACACACACACACACACACACACTATAAAGAGAGAGGGAGAGATTGATTAGAGGGGGGGATGTCCATGCTACAAGGCATAGGGTACAGTGATAATAATCTGAAGTCTTTAGGTAGACAGCTGTCACACCTGGGGAGGAATCTGATAGGATGTGTGATATTAGATTCCTTTTTAAGTTCCCAATCCCATTGTCAGGATTTATAAGCATCACTTAGTCTGCTGTGTTTCGTGTGAGTCACATCTTATCCACCCATCAGCAGCTTAATATTTAAGTGACATTTTGAGTGTAAAGACAGAACCCGACAAAGTGCCGGTAGACAATCCGAGTCTGTTTTGTGTTTTTTGACTTGATTTCCTCTCTTCCTCTTTCTTGTTGCGCCAGACTGAAGTCCAGAGTGTGTGGTGCAAGTAAAGCCCCTTCTCTCCTCTTTCCTTGCCCTCCTCTTCTCCCCGGCACCGGCCCCCAGACACAAGCCTCTTTCTGTTGGGGCATCGCCATGGCAACCAAGCCACTAACTTGAGGAGGGGACATAAAAACCTGCTCTTTTAGGGGACACAGGAACACCTGCCACCTCCGCCGACGGGGAGGGTTGGGCTGGACGCCTAGCCACGAGCAGACACACACTTACATACAAATTCATGTGGTCACAAATGCAGAACACACACTCTCTCTCTCTCACACACACAAATATAAACAGAGGATCAGTGTAACATTCAAATGAGACCTCTAACATCTGCTCCCCTTTAGAAACTCATTTATCTTCCAATAACATCTCTGTGTTTGGTGGCTTTCTTAACTCATGTTCTGGCAAAAAAACATGAAAAGGGTTTTTATAGAAACAAAGAATGCATTATTGATTAGGTTTATGGTTTCAGGCCATTTTTCCTTATTTTAACATTTTGATAGTGAGTTTTTTGTACATCAGAGGCTACTTTGATAAATAATGAAATTACTTGTAATCCTGAAGGACCACTAGGCACATGCTCAGCATATTGACCATCTTGTCCATACAAGAACAACTGTATCTGTAACCTCATTAGGTAAGGCTGTTAGTTAACCTCATCCTAGTCGATATCCACGACGTTGAACTTCCGGCATTGCTCCGTTGCCGCCGAAAATTCTGCCGGATTTCACTCTTTTCGGTTGGATGTCTGGTACCTTCCGCTTTCTTTGTGTTGGCATTTTAAACTCTGGTCAATTTATGAGGACTATGGTTAACTGTTCCTCAGATCTCTGCAGGGTAAATCCAGACAGCTAGCTAGACTATCTGTCCAATCTGACTTTTCGGTTGCACGACTAAAACAACCTACACATGTTCACCAAACAAGTTCCCTCCCATGACTATTTTGCAGTGACACCATGGCTCTATCCGGTGCTTAGCGCCGCCCATGATGATTGTGATTGGTTTAAAGAAATAAACCAGAGCATGTTTTTCTCCCATACCGGAATGTTGTGTGGACTAGCCAGACCCTCCTCCGCAGCGCTATGGAGGAAGGTCTGGCAATGCGAGACTAACCTTGTCCTTACCTACGCCTCAAAAGTAGAGGAATATATCTTCTACCAGCTCCTCTAAAGCTGACCAATAGACTCTTTAAAACTGTTTACAGATTAAATAAATGAGATATAACATGTAATTAGTGAGCTCATGAGATACTGGTACACAGATTTTAAGCCAGGCTAGCTGTTTCCCCTGCTAAGCTAAGCTAACCAGACATTGAGAGTGGTATCGATCTTCTTATCTAACTCCCCGCAAAAATGCACATTTGCTATTTACCAAAATGTTGAGCTATAATTTTAAGAATAGAGCAACAGCCAGAAGGGTAATAGCTTAGCATTAGGACTGAAAACAGAGGGAAACAGCTAGCCTGGCTCTGCCCAAAGCACCTCCAAGAACCCAAACAACAAAATCTTAAAAGCTGTGTTAGCATTAGATATATTTTATTCTTCACTGTGATTCGTTGACTCTATATGAAGGGGTTCTTTGAACAGCACCATTGTTACATTTCCTCTACCTGCTCTCATGCCTTCTAACCATAGCCAAAAGGCATTTTCAACATTACTTTACTAACCTTTTGGGAAAATAGCATGTCAGTTTGTTGACGAACACAATGCAGTTTGACAAAAGGACACAGCCGAGGCCACAATATTATAAACCAAGCTAATGTCAGTCAGTTGTCATTCTTCTCAAAGGCGATAGGTGAAACTACATCAAGCAAACAGCAGTTTAAAGCTCCCACAGCCCCTTTAAAGGCCCCAATCAACAAGTGTCTGTTTGGGGTCAGCCGGCAAGCCGAGGCTGCCTGCGTCCTCCTTGTGCAGGAGGAATATTCTGGAGAGACTGGTGAGTAAACCTCTGCTGCCTGGCTGCTGTTCATTAAGAGTATTAATGATTAACTGAGAGTGCTATTGTCCCCTCTGGCCCAGCTGTCCCTCCTCTGCCGTTGATCCACTCCGATGCCTCTGGGCCACTAAACTGGCTCCATTCATGTGCTAAAGTGACAGCTGCTCCTCACATTCCGCAGAAAATTAACTGCAGACGCAGGGAAATAAACAAGCTGGTAGCAAATGAATAATATTTGACAGATTCCTTTGTCTTTTTTTTTTTTAAAGGGATGAACTGGCGATTAAAGGGTGGATCGGAAGGATTATTTCAAGCCTGTGTGGTGATCGTTAAAGATGCGTAAGATGGGGAGGTACAGATAATGTTTGTTGTGTTGGCGCTTAGTACAATCAAGTAAACTCAGCAACTTTATTGTTGAGATGAAAGCCATCAAACAGTGTGAATACAGTTTTTTTTTTAACCCCAATCCCTGTGGGGTAAGTTTTGTCACCCATTATCCCATAATCATATCAACAAGTTGCCTTTGTTATCATTCCTAAAGAGTGGCATATACTTTATTGTATCTGACTGTAATCAAGAAATGAGGGTTGGAAAGGACTAGCTCCTGAAAGGTGCCGCTGGTGCAAAAAAAATTAAAATGCACAAATTATTATTTATATTTCTCCTAAGTGTTATTATATGTACAATTTAAAGTGGACAGACAGAATGCAACAGTGCAATCTGTTGTTGACAACTGTTGAAAAACCCAATTTGGTGTTACATATTTGGTCATCACTCAATGGCATCTGTACAAAAGGAATCGGAACCTGAATCATCTTGTATTGTGTTATAACATAATAAAAAGGGAGGGGACTTTAATTGGATCTTAAAAGGCACCGCTGTTGTTTCGCTGGCATCTGCGGCTCTTACATTGTGAAGAATTGTTGTTGTTTCACCTGGGAACAATTATGCCATATTGTCTGTAATCAGTTGAGTGGTCACAGATACTGTATGTGCATGCTGTGGGAGTATAGGGCTGTGTTTCTAAACAGCGTATGGTCTTACTGTCCTGTTTCCTTTTATTTGCACTCCTTTGAGACAGGTGGGATCTAATTACTGGTAACATGATGGTTGTTTTCCACATCGCTTTCAATTAAAGTGTCTCTTTCTGCCTTTGTTTATGGTTTTTTACACAAGTAAACACATACTTTAAATTCCAGTTTTTGTGTTCCTGAATGTACACAGGGATGGACAAAAGGAGAAACACCTTACAACACAAAACAATAGCCTTGGAGTAAATACCAATGGGTTAAGGCTTATAATTATTAGTTTTTGTTTTTTAGTTTTTTTTCTGCCTGTTGGAGGTGTGGATACAACTCAGTGTTTTTGCTAAGCATTTTTCTCTCACACAGTGGGTGAGGGTCTACTTGTGTTCCTCTTTGCTGCATTTGCAGTATGTTGAAATTTATTTTGAGACTTTTCCTCTTGCCACATTACACACTTTTGTGACTGATGCACCACTTCAGGCAGCGATAAAACATTTCTTTAAAACTAACTTGTGATTGTCAGACCTCTGTTCAAGCGGACACATACTGCTTATTGGTTCAGCATAATATGACTTATTTGTGTATCTGTATCTGCCTTTCTAAGTGTGATTTACCTGCAATCACTGCCTGAATTACTGCCACACCAGTTTTAAACTCAGCAAAGTTATGCCATGTGGCAAACCTGCTGCAACAAAGACAAACAATTCCTAACTAGACCTTGATCAAGTCTGACTGAAAGACTTGGAATAATTGAATTTGCCTACAGATTAAACTATGACTCAAAATGACAAACCAACACCTCTGACATCATGGAAAAATCTGTCCATTAGGATCTTCATCTGTAATTATGACATTGGTATTTAATGCTTATATTATTACCCCCAATGGATTTAATCTCTGCCCCTCCTTCTTTACTTAAAATATCTTTATTAATAGATCTGTCATCGTTGAGATGAAAAGATCAATACCAGTCTCATATCTGAAAGTTATTGTTTATTGTTTGTTAAGGATCCCCATTAGTCATCACCACAGTGAAGACTATTCTTCCTGGGGTCCAAGTGAGTATTTTCTCATGCGACTGGGGTGCTTTGCTGTGGGGAAGTAAAACAGAGTTTTTTTTGTTTGTTTTTTAAATATGTAGCTTGAGGCAGCAACCAGTTAGATAAGTTTAGCTAAGAAACTGGCTCTTACATGCACCTCTAAAGCTCACTAATTAACATGCTATCTCATTTCTTTAATCTGTAAAAACTCAGCACAAATATCAAAATGTGTGTTTGGAGCTGCACACACGCTGCTAATTCGCATCGAAAGGAGCCAGTTGAGGGGGTTCGGGCATTTGGTAAGGATGCCCCCTGGGAGCCTCCCTAGGGAGGTGTTCCAGGCACGTCCAGCTGGGAGGAGGCCTCGGGGAAGACCCAGGACTAGGTGGAGAGATTACATCTCCAACCTGGCCTGGGAACGCCTCGGGATCCCCCAGTCAGAGCTGGTTAATGTGGCTCGGGAAAGGGAAGTTTGGGGTCCCCTGCTGGAGCTGCTCCCCCCGCGACCCGACACTGGATAAGCGGATGGATGGTGTTTGGAGCTGTGGTGATTTGGTTTAAGACTATAGTGACGTAGGTCTATTTCGGTGGGAATACAGGTACAACATATGTGTACAATGTACACAGACATACAATGAAGGGTGTCCTACAAAACTTTCTCTTCATGAATTTAAAAGAATTTCCATTTTCCAACCAACAGGCGATCGACCTATGATGTCTTTTAGGTATAAGAATGCATTGGTTACCTCAGACCTCTTGCTGATTACATCACCACTGTGGGTTGTTAATGGTACCGCATCTAAATACTTTCAAAGGAATGCCACCATTTACATAAGATACTTGGTGTGTGATAAGCCCCACCTGTTGTTCAACTACCCCTATCAATACATCTCTCTTTTGTGACAAGAGCTATGTTATCTCATACTACGCACCAGTGGGAAATATTTTACCATGACACCTCCGGGGAGGAAGATACCATCAGATGTTGAGCATCGCAGGGGAGATGCAGGATGCAGCATTAACTTAAATATTTTTGATAAATGACAGAGTCCTGTACACACACACACACACACACACACACACACACACACACACAGACATGCATACATACACATGAGCAGCCACAAGCTAGTTTGTGTCGAGTGACGATAAACATCAGCACACCTTCCATGACAGGAGAAAGGCTAAGGAGGTGGTCTGTGTTAGAGCCAAAGGTGTGTTTGTGTGTGTGTGTGTGTGTGTGTGTGTGTGTATGTGTGTGTGTGTGTGTGTGTGTGTGTGTGTGTGTGTTGGGGGCCTGGTGTTTTGACTCCTACCTCCCATGGCAATTCCAAAATACAAAACTGTGCTTTTAGGAAATGAAAAGTATTGGTGCTTGTGTCTGACATTATTTCGCAGAATGTCACCTTTTCCTCTCAGGTTGCTTGAAGCTGTTACTAAGCGAGTGAGGCTGGTCAAATAAGGTTAATATATACCCTTTTACCTTTAATTGGTGCAAGTCGTAGTGTTCTCTTCCCTTATCCTGCCCTTTACGACTGTATGAAGCAAAGACGACAAGCACAGACCTGAGCAAAGGGAGTACTGCCTTTCAGCCTGGGATTGCGATCTGTCTTAACAGCCAACGGTTTACTGCTGGAGAACATAGAGGTGGCTGTGTCCATTCGACTCTGTATGCATGCGCGTGCACCCACCCACAGAAACGGGGGGAGAAAAATAGATACTAAACTTAAACAGACATGACTAGGTTAAATGTCTCTGCAGTACAAAGTGTATATTTACTAAACCAGATAAATGAAAGTTCACAGTTCCATTGCAGTAATGAGTTTTTAATTAATTCCCCAGCAGCATTTCCTCCAACACACACACACACACACACACACACACACACACACACACACACACACACACACACACACACACACACACACACACACACACACACACACACAAGAATCTTCGATTTGTAATCAAACTAAGGAACTCTAGACTGGAGAACAGGAAGCATGATAATATGTCTGTGTGTGCATGGGTGTTAACTATGTAAACACAACTGTTAAGGAAAGTTTTTTATCAACGCTACACCTGCCATTGACAGATACCATATCCCACATGCTGCAGTTAATGTACACTTTATGTTATGAGTTATTTAAGTAAGGAATTTAAATGTGCTCAATCATATTCCTGCATTGTTTTGTAAATTACATAAGAAACCGATTCCTTAACTAAGCAATGACCGTTTGGGGGAAAAGTGCACACAGACCAGGTAAGAATGCAGCTACGTTCCTATAGATTTACTCTGAGCACTGTGCTGTGGTGGGTGTGTTAGGTTTTGAGCACACAAAGTCTTTGACTGGAGGCAGAAGAGGATCTGTGTTGCAGGCAGCAGGATTTGACATTGGCTTATTTCCTGTCATTGACTGCAGGTCACATGGCGAGTGCGTGGGCGCAAGATAGTGGAATGCATTAAAGGGGTGAGGCCCTTGCCACCAGACACACAGTCTCTCTCTCTCACACACACACACACACACACACACACACACACACACACACACACACACACACACACACACACACACACACACACACACACACACACACACACACACACACACACACACAATGATCATTTTGACTGATGTTGAAAGTTCAGAGTGGAGAGAGATTCACATTGACTTGACACACGCACCCTGGTTCAAACACTCGGTTCATGGAGTCAAGTTGCCATTTAGGCAACAACAGTCAGATCCAGAGAGAGATAGAAGGGTCCAACGGTTCAGCAGTAAAAAGTGCTGTTCACATGCGAACATGAGGTAAAAACATGCGCCTGCATCCACCCACACAAATGCGCGCATGCACACACACACACACACACACACACACACCCACACACACACACACACACACACACACACACACACACTGCACAACATTCTGTTTCCCACTGTTATAAATCTTTGTGTGTGAATGAAACTTTGTCATCCAATCAAATCACTCACAGGCCGTGCAGACATCCCTGCCCCTTTTCTTTGCTCCCTCACTGATCCACTTTAACCCCACTCTCTAATGTAATCTTCCAGCTATAGGCTAACATTTCTACCAATGAATATATATATATGTATAATATATAAGCATTTCAAGTTGTCATCCAAGGCGTGACATCCTCTTATCAACAACCTCAAAGGCACAACTGCATGTGACTGCTTCTCGTTTTGGTCGCACAGTAATTGATTGCGTCAGATTGTTCTTTAACATAACTTGAACTGTTACATATAGATGACTGTCACAGATGTGTCTTGCACTTCCACACCTTCACTGACGAAATCGAGGGACCTACAGTTATATTTGATTTCCCATTTCAGTGGATTAGAACAAAAATGTGCATGGGAGACCAAAATATATCAGAGTAGGCCGCTGACACCCTATGTGGCCCCACTGTAATGACTGCTCCAGACACACACATGCACATGCACACACGTGGGCCAATAGTGTGGCCTTGATGTTGGCTGTGTGTGCTGTGTCTGCTCTGAGTGTCTGCAGCTGGAGGCCAAGGCTGCTAGAGAAGAGGAGGAAAAATATTTAGTGCTACAAGAATAAGGAGAACAAGATAAAATGATGAGGATGAGGTGGAAGAGTAGGAGGCGGCGGGAGGCTAACAGTCCAGAGGGGGAGAGTTGTGGTGAAGTGTGTCAACAGTCAAAGACATGGGCTGGGAGGCTGAAAATGGAAAATGTGACATGTTTTAGCATAGCAAGAGGCCCCCCCATTTGAGGTTGTGGGTGTGTCACTCAGCTGCTGTGTCCTGGTTTTTGGTAGGGCGGTCCAAAAAGGCCACACCAGGCCATTCAATATGTAACATAACTCACTGGATGTACAGTGCCAGGCCAGACCACATTAATAAAATATGTCAGATAGCTCCTGTTGATCGTTTCATACGTAATAACGTAAGAGGAAGAGTATTGACGGGGACAGGGTTCAGGGATTGCAAAATCTCACTGAGCAGACATGTGAAACCTTCTGTCATTCTGTCATAACTGAACATCCAAACTGCTGTCAAGGACATTTGTGCATGAAATATTAGCTAATGGTATCATCTTGACCCCATTAAATATTTTCTTAGCTCAAGGGTGGATCTACTTTTCTACCTCATCACTCACCACAGTGGTTGTCATGTCAAAAGGTCACAGTGTAAGCCATAACATCCTAACGCAGCCATTAGCTAAGCTGTGCTTGTCTATCTCAATATGTTGTTCCATTTTGAATAAAAATATACAACATTTCTCATGATGTGCTGTAATGCTGTTGTTATTAGTCAGTGCTCTTAACTGGAGCGATTCATGTTTTTTCTCAATCCAAACAACTACTGGGAAGGGAATCATATGGTGCTGTAAAAAACATGTATCTTCAAACTTTGTGTTTTCAGCAGCAGTTTTTGACTTTGTGAAAATGCAGCTATCAGATAATACAATGTTTTTTTTTATTTTGTTTAAGAAGTGAGATAATTTCCTAACCCACAAATGAACGTTTTATCCATCAGTTTATGTACAAAACAAAATCACCAAATTTGGAGATACGTGGTTTTGAACAAAGTGTTTTCTCAACAGCATACTCACACTGTATGTAACAGAGAAGTACAAGGTAAATAATCTGTTATGCTAAGAAATTCTGAATATTCTGACATTTTTCAAACGATACTGTCTTTTATTATGAAAGACTAGTTATACAGGCCTATTAAAACTGAGAATAACTCGCAGACATTATGCAATCTGTGACACATAAACATAGCTTTGACTTCAAGGGTCACAAGTCAAAAAGCTTGGTCATGATTACCAAGTACAAAATAACCATTTAACCTACTGCAATGTCCTGCTATACAGCTCAGTTTTTAACTGTTGGCAGACTTATAGATGATGCACTGACCCCATCTAAAGGTGAAAAGGAAACTTGCAGGTTCTGTGCCGAGAGAGCCTGCTGCATAAAATGAAGGTACAATAATACTATGACCCTTTTTTATTTTTTTAATAGAACAATATTAACTTTAAACTTTACAGGTTTTCTATTCACTTTTCTTTAAAACATTTAACAGATAATTTGGATTTTATTCAAGTTCTAGTTGAATTTTGAGACCAAAATGTGTTTCCCACAACATGAATAGACTTCCCTTCAATTTTGACAAATCATGTGTTCTGGCTAACAAATACTGTATTGATGTGACACAACCTCCGTTTTATCAGGTTTCTCGGCAAATGGGCATCCCATGGAGTATTTGACAGCGGAGAAAATAATCAGTGTATTTAATGGTGCCATCACCAAACTGGGCACTCATTTACACAACCTACAATGGCCTAATTCATTCCCTGTGCAGTTCAGTCCCAAGTTTCACCACATCCTTTCAGAGGATGACCATGCAGAAAAAAACTGTGCTAAACAAGTCACTGAGGAGACATAGTGAGTGTTTAAGTGTTAAACATGTGACTATGTTGTGTCTGTTGTTCACACTTTGAGACAAACCTTTGACTTGTTGTGATTTCACTAATGGCCAGGACTGATTACAACAGGAAATTATTTGAAAAACCTTGTTTCTTCCTAGGTAAATTCAATTGTATACAGACTTATGCTTAGAGTAAAACAGACATTGGTTGTGGCACAAACAAGTCTTTGTTTTGCAGTGATGCAAACAACTTGTGAGACAAGAATTAACGCTAAATTAATGCGTTTCTGTCATGGAATAATGTTTCCTTCACAATGTCTCCCAGAGGGCTGGAAATGACGTAAAAATGACATCATTATACGTCTCTCTGGTCTCGATGAGTCTGTATCTTGAAGGCATTTTGAAAGGTGATTAATGCATATGTCAGTGTCAGAACAACATGTCCCTGTATGTTTAGCCCAGTATCAGTCTCTCTGTCTTTTGGTCCTCTAATTTCTAGACTACAAAACCATCCACTGACGGCTCTGTAACTTAACCCAACCGAGAGACGTTAGTGGTCAAAAACTCTCTGTCTGCCTGCATGCCTTTTCTTTCTTTCACAGCATGAGGTGACTGAAGCAGCAGACAGCTGGTGTATTATAATGTAAAGACTCAACTATCCTTTTACAGTCCTGTTTCTTTTTGACAGAGTGAAACCCTCAGCCTTAGGGCAGCTGAGTGTGTGTGTGTGTGTGTGTGTGTGTGTGTGTGTGTGTGTGTGTGTGTGTGTGTGTGTGTGTGTGTGTGTGTGTGTGTGTGTGTGTGAGGACCATGCTGTGCTGTCTCTTTGCCAGGTGGACCTCTTCTTCCTCCTGGTGTCACACATGGGAGGGGCCTGGCTGCATGCAGTGAAGTCTAAAGCTAGCTCCTCTTATTTCCCTGGCAAATGTTGTCACCACAACCAGTCACATTTCTCTCCTCCTCTTCCTCCTCCACCTCTTTCTCTTCCACTCCTCTCCTCCTTCCTACATCCCTCACTCCCTGCCTGCTTGCCCGTCACAAACATCCCTAGAGGATAAGATGCCATGGAGGCCACAGGAAGAACAGCGCTTTACGTCTGCTCTGTTCTCTTCATCCTAACAGGTGAGCGTTCAGGGATGTTTTGCTTGAGTTGTCAGTGTTGCGTTGGTGCAGCTATAGCAGTTACTGTGGTTGCTGTGTTTGCTTGGTTGGCAGGGTAAAACTGAGGGTGAGTTGGGGAAGTTTTCCTTTTGTGGTGCGCAGTAACAAAATGTTCACATGTGAAATCCTTTATTTATTGAAAGGGTTCAGGTCAGAGAAGCAGTGATGAAACTGGGTTGGAAAATTTAAAAGCAGTGAAGTGAATTCAAGGACAATAACTATATATTTTTGTGTTTTAAAAAGTTAAACTGCATTCTAATATCGTAACATTTCGGGTTGTTGGTCAATACGTTCTTTGCACTGAAGTATCCTATTCTTTTTCAGCCTTTTTCAATGTAAGTTTGAGTCTTTGAAGCGTTCCTTTTAGAGTCTATCCTGGTTTGTTTTGCATGTCCTTTCCATAGTCATTGCCGTGTGACTTTACAGGATTAGCTTTTCTGCTGCTGCTGTATAGTAAAGACATATGGAGGGTGTCAGTGGAAAGAAGAAGTGGCCTAGGCCACAGCTGTGTGACTCAGTGTGACTCAGTGATAACAGACATGTAGTGATAACAGACATATCCCTCATATGACCAGATACATCTAACAGAAAAATCCCTGAAACATGGTCTCTCACCTGCTTCATCATCAACCCTCCTTGAGGAGAACTATTTGTCTTATATGAAAGAGGACAGAAGATGGTGGCGTTTGGACATGCACCGGGAGACTTTATTTAGTATCCAAACAACTTGGATGTGTGTGTGTGGGTGATAAGAGGCAGGTGCTTGTGGGTCTCCACACAATAGTTTGAACGTGTGTGTGTGTGTGTGTGTGTGTGTATGTGTCCACTAAATGAAGATATCCTTTTTCCTCAAAAGCCATTGTTACTGTAATCTCGTCGTTATCACCACAACAATATCCGTGTTGTATGGGGACAACAGTGAAGGAGCGGGCTCAGCACACTCCTCATTTTGCCTTTTCGCCGGATCACAGCTGGTGTAAAAACAGGCACACTCCTGCTACTGACAACACACACACACACACACACACACACACACACACACACACACACACACACACACACACACACACACACACACACACACACACACACACACACACACAGAATCTGGCTTGCAGCCTGTAAGAGTGGAACGTGTCGATGGGGTATCTGCATTATTTAGGACATGACACCAGACACACAGTGAATCTATTGTGATAAGGAACATGGGTCACCAGAGACCTGGCTGACACCAGCTGGATGTCCCCAAGGAGGAAGTGTGAATCAGCCAGAGGGGTGGGTGAGAAAAAAGAAGAAGAAGAGATTAAAGATGTAAAGGAAAGTTGCTTTAGACGGAGAGAATGAAACTCACTTTTCAGAGGTTCCCATTTTCATTCAGGATTTTATTGCATGAGACATAGCACACATACAGTAAGTGGTGTGAAATCATATAGATAATTAACAGTCTTTCATGAAAATGTTTTCAACCTCATCCAAAAAACGAAGAAGTGAGACAAAGGGACACAAGTTAGAGAAAAGTGAGAGGTTTGTAGTGAGTTTGTTCCACAGTAACTGCCTACTCACATGCTGCCGCTTAACTCACCCTGGCATCCACACACATTCCCTCACTTTTTGACTTCAAACTGTCAAGAAATACCCAGAAAGTGAAGATGTCATAAATGAAACCATCAGGTCGTAGATCTGATATGATATTACTGTAATGATTGAACTCAGGGATGTAATGTAGAAACAAAAATGGTAATTTTAACTGTACAACATACTGAGTAAGCATATTTATCGTCATATATCAGATCAAAACTTCCAGCTGAACTGACAATAGGTGCTAAAAAACAACCATAACTCCTTCTACTCTCTGTATTTTTATTCCAAGTTGTTTTTTAGCTGGTTAAAGCCATGGCAACAAGCCAGTGCTTTAACAGGATCAACGGTTAGTTACTTCAGACAGCCCAAGTGCTTGGTTTGCGAGTTGGTATCAAAGAGACAGGCCTCGTCCTTGTGTGACAACAATGCCACTCAGTATCTAGCTGGGTAAATATTAACTCACTACAGTTCCAGGACCTGGACGATTTGAATGCTAGGATATGAATTATGAGATTAGACGGACACAGCAAAACTGGATTCATCTTTAAATGAAAATGGCCCTGTTTTGCTTTCATATTTTCACCATTACTCCATCTAATCAATAGCACAATAGGATTATCAATGTTTGTTTTTGTTACTGTAATTTACAATACTAGATTGCTTGGCCTGTGGTATTGCTGCTTGTAGAATTCATCAAAACCAAATTGTACCCCAAAATGACTTACAGAAGGACCCCAAACCACTTAATATGCAACTCCCCTGTATACCCTACTACTGACTTACTGATTTACCTGACGTTGCAGATTTAGAATGTAATCACAAAATATCACAACGACAATGTGGAGTAATCAGACATTAGCCTCATGGACTCATGGCCACCCGGCCTGTTATGAGAGCTAATCAGCACATATCTGCGTTCATCAACCACCAGAACTGTGTGTGTTTGTGTATGTGCACAGAGAGAGACGGTGTTGTGTTGTGTCGTATGATCATTAACAAATTTAACATTTCAGCAGAGGTGTTAATTTCCATACAGGTTTAGTAGCTTGACAGTTAACGGTGAAGTAGTGGATTTGATTTGCGGGGTATTTTGGCAATGGTAATGTTATATAGTGTCTGGCTTTTGTTTGATATTTAGTGTTGGCAAATGGCTTTTTTTTTTGCCAACCTTATTCCACACAACAGTCGCAATGTTCCGTTCAGCTATCCGCCCGTGCTCCAGGAAAGTAAAGAAAAGTAAGTTTGGTATATCCAGCAATCATGTAGCCTAGCTAACGTTGGAAGCAGGAAAAGAGTCAAAGGCGGTAACCAAAAGACAATTTGTGCTTCTTTTACAATATATATATATATATATATATATATATATATATATATATATATATATATATATATATATATATATATATATAACGATATTTTGCATTTCTAATCCAAACAATGTCAAACTTGGCACTGCATTACTCGTTCCCGTAGCAAGACACCAGTCAAGTTTGAAAGCCATCGGACTAACGGTTCAAGAGATATATGCACATAACAGACAGACAGACAGACAGACAGACAGACAGACAGACAGACAGACAGATGTTCCTGCAATTTATAGATAGCAAATATACTACACCATTTTGTAAAACAATACCAAAATATAATCATATCATAACAGCAAAGCAAGTCAATCAATTATCATTATTTAATTATTGTCATGCCCTAATAATTAATGCCATAAAGTAGCATTGATATGTGCCATATCTGTTTCAATATATATTAAATAGTTGTTTTTTTATCTGTGTTATGGTTGCTATCATACTATATGTTCAAAAGGGTGTCTAAATATTGTCTAGGTATTTCCACTGTTGGTGAAGTGGCATACTTGACTAGATCATACTTGTATTAGTAAACATTATCTGTATACCCAACATAGATATTTATATCTATGTTGGGTATGTGTATACCCAACATAGATATACAACATAGATTTGTTGGGTATACACATACTGTACTGTAGGATTGTATTGAACACCACAGCCAGCTCATACCTGAACACCCCCATGTCTTGTTTTTATATGTCTGTGTGAATGTCTCTTTGTGACTGGAGCCTTGTCAAAGACCATTTTCTGTAACCCTTGTGTAACAGACAAAGTATTATCTTATCTTATCTTATTAAAACTGCATTAATCAACATTTTTAAGACAAAATAACTATGTGTAATGTGAAAGGGATCTCTTGTAGTGACAAGCCAGCAGAGCATTACCATTCTATAGAGAGTTTTAGCATCTTTCAGCTCATTGTTTTGGTTTTACTTCCAAGAACTGTTTTTGGGTCACTACTGTTTTGGGTCACTACTCTCATCTGCATCATTTCCAGGCACAGCAGGCAGCTATCAAAACTGGCTGCTACCTGCTCAGCACCAAATGGCAGAGAGACAAAGCTAGTGACTAGCTGGTGAACATAGCGGTTTAAAAACCAGATATTTCGCTCAGGAATTGGTGGAGACTTAAACAGAGCTAAAAGAAGAGTGAATATTGGAACTGGATTTGTTTTTTCCAGTGGTAAGAAACACAACTACAAATGGGCAATAGGCAATTGTTTACTAACACATCTGCCAAACCAATTTTATAAATATGTCAATATTGTGTTTACAGCTTGTTATGCTGCAAAAAGTAAATTATTGCAGGTTGAAATGGCAGATAGCTTTTCATCACCTTTCATGATCCTTCTCAATAACTACAAGAGGAAAGGCTGGATTAACACATTTTATCAAATCATTTCCACTACCACTGAAAATGCACATGGGTCACCCTACCTGAATGAGCTGCTAACCCCAAATAATTATTTAATTTGGGTTTAATAAGAAACACTGAGTACATTAACTGTTGACATGAACATTTTCACAATTAAATAGCTTTGGGATATTGGTAACCTAAATTGTGGCATCAATCTCCAAACCCTTTTTTTAAATTACAGGGGATTATGGACACTTAGGGAACGGAAACACTCAGTAACTTACTGACAGTCTATAGACATGGAAGCACCGGGTGTGGTTCAACCCTAAAATGATGTAATTATTCTAAATCATGAACAACAAGTTACCCTAAGGGATCGTGCAGTAACTCTCTTTGTTTCCCTTCTCCTCCTCCTCTTCTTTTTCCTGCCAACTTCACCAACTCAGAAGTCAGCTCTGAGTTCATCCACATACCTTCATCTGTCCATCATGGTATTGAAGGGAAGTCAATGCTCCTGTCTGTTGAGACTCGCTTCCCACTGGATGACGTTGAGATCCAGGGAACTTGGTCCTACACCAGGCCAAGCGGCAGCAGAACCACATTGGTGACGTTTACCAAGGAAACCTCAATCCCTGACATGATGTACCGCAACCACCTGATCTTTAGAGAACCCAATATGTCTTTGCTAATCCTGAAATTAAACCAGGACAATGAAGGGGATTACTACTTGAAACTCAACATAGCGTTTCATAACAAGACAGGACTGGTTATAAAGGAGGAGAGAACTGTGCATGTAACAGTGGATGGTGAGTGTATTCCTATCACATGTCATAAAGACCAGTTGGATGTCATCTATGGATTCAGCTCTGAATTCTTTGTTTTTTCCCGTCAGTCCCTGTGTCCACTCCTGTTATTGAGAAGAGGCCATCATATGCAGTTGTTGAGGACAAGGCAAACGTAACCTGGTCTTGTTCTGTTGAAAGAGGAACAAGAGTTGTGTTCCACTGGTTAAGGGACAACGTCCCACTTGGCCCCAGTGACAGATACAACTTCTCCCAAGACAACTCCACATTGTTAATCAATCCTGTCAGAAAAGACGACAAGGGAACTTACCACTGTGTGGCCAGCAATGCTGTCAGCCAGGGTCAGCACAGCAGGGCCGTGGAACTCAGTGTCTATTGTGAGTAGATATATCTGTATTCTTCTATTACTTCTCTGTCCCTGCACCAAGACCACCTGCAACTGCACATCTAGTACCCAATTAGTTCCCATAGAATTGCAACGTGGTTCATTTCCTGTGAGAATGTAATCTTCAGTCTTTTATAATACAAAGGACATGGAAGTCTCATAGCCAGCTGCTTCTCAATCTCAGAAAGTCTAGCATAATAAAACGCTGCTCACTTTGATCAATATTTTCATGTGAAAGTAGCTGCTATTAACACCAGAAATTATCATTTACAGCAAATAGAAGTCTATAATGCTCGGCTAATATTACATGGACTGGAATCAGATTTTGTTTTACCTCCCTGGTGCCAAAATCTCCAACATGGCAAGTGTGATCTTGTGATCAAGCTGTTGTAAAATTGAGCAGGATAAACCTAAATTAACCAAACAGAGAAATACTATAAAGACAACCATGCATACAAAATAAGTCAATTGTAGGTGTAATTTCTTACACATATAAATCTTTTTAATTTGACACACACTGGAACCAGATCTATTAACACTACATGTTCAGAATAGCCTGTGCTGTTTAATTTTCAATTATTTTGTATAGTGTATTTTGTGTTTTTTTTCCAAAAACATTTGACTGTAGGGTGTGTTTGTCACAGAATGACTGTACTAATATCAAGAATACATCTATTTTAGTTTCTGCGCTCTCTTTGCACTGTATTAGGTCATATAAATGTCTGTTTGATCAGACTACTTTCTGACAACTGAAAACATGTGACTGTTACGGATATTTGCATGGGAGCAGACTAATCTCACAGAGCTCCTCTGTTCTTCCATAAAGTGTGTAGATACACTGATGAACTGGCCTGGTTTTGTGAGTCTGAGGGTGTACCCAAGAACATACTGTATGTATAATCATTCAATTAAGTTTTCATTTTCACAAAACTGATGTTTCTGGATTGACGCAAAGAATATACATAGTATACGTTTGTGTGACATACCTTTTTTCCCATCCCTTCAGTCAGTGTGCTCAAACTGAGTTAATAACTTGGCACAGAGAGCTGCAGAACTAGTAAATTTAGTATTGCCATAACTTCTGTTTGAATTGGCAGATCATGTTCGTGTTAGCATTCACTAGTATCCTGCAGAAAGCAGATCCACTACTATCAGTTTGAACATGTTCAGTTTCTATTCCAGTCAGATGCTTTATTTATGTTAATGTATGCCTGACAACAACTAATATATATGTTTTCAATATCAGGTTTCTAGTCTGAAACAAGTCACATACACATTCAAACTGATTACCGGTAAGTCACTTGAAGAACTAAAAGTGTTCATGGACGGATTGACTTTAGATGCATAACATTAGAACTGCGATGTCTGGATTGCCACTAAGGCTACTCGTGCTATGTCATGGAGTGAAGTCGATCTTAACAGACTTAAAATTAATATCTTACTTAACTACATGGCTTAAACATGCCGTAGGGAGACACTACTGTTGTTAGCATGAAACAAATCTGGTCATATTAATTACAATCTCATGATTATTTGCCAAAAGTGTACCAAATTATATTAACATTATATAATTAAACTACTACTAAAACATTTCTGGAAATGATTTCCATATGTTGTTATAACATCTCCACTGGAGCTGTTTGGTTGGTTAAGTGACTTGTTTAAGGGCAAGCACTGCTCTTTTATTTCCCCACCTTGACTTATTTTACTAGACTGTGGATCCAACCTATGACCTTGTATTCAGAATCTTTTGGCTGCTGCTGCCCAATGATGCATTAACAGGAGATACTTTATAGAAAAGTAACCATTCTGTATAATAAGTGCCATATCAGCAGCAAACATGTTCCCTGACCCACTCTTGCCCCTGCAGATGGCCCCTACAACCTTGAGGTGAACTCAGGCCAGGGCCTGCGAACAGGAGAAGTGTTCACCATCAACCCTGGAGAGCTGGTCTTCTTTGAATGCCAGGCTGACTCCAACCCACCCAACAGCTACGTCTGGATCGCTAAGAGCCGCAACGCCACCCAGGTCATCACTGAGGGCCCGCGGTTGGAGGTGCTCTCCTATAGACTGGCCCAGGCTGAAGAGTACCTGTGCCGCGCCTTCAACAATGTGACCCAAAAGCAGGACGAGGCCCAGTTCACTCTGGTGGTGGCCAGCTTAGGAACAGGTGGGTAGAGGGAGGAACATGGCAAGCAAGAGCAGAGCGTGGGTAGATTTTGGGAATCCTCTGAGATAAACACTCTGTAAACAGTGTGTCATGCCAAAAGCAGAAGAGGTTTATGAGACATGTCTTGACAATGACAACCACCATGGCCAATTTATGGAACATGTAGGTTTTAAAATACGGGGCAGGTAAAAAGTGAAACCAGGTTATACCATGAAATTTACATGGCTATTATGAAACTGTTGCTAGGTTCCAGTGCCTGCAGCCTGTATTAAAGTTCAGTGGCTGGGAAAGTAAACAGTGGATAACAGCTGTTGTATTTGTTGACTAAGTTTTATAGCATGTGGAGTTTCTGTGTGCCGAATGCGACATTGATATGTTGTCTAGGTGACACTGAGAAAGGCTTGCTGATGGCTACTGCTGATACTGGCTATGATTTGTAATGCTGTTTATTGAGTCAACAGAAGTCATGACAGCATCCATTTTTTTATTGACATCAAAATCTCTTACGGACATTACCAAAGAATCCTTGCATGACTAACCTTTTAATAAGACTACCCACACTAGCTGCTGTATGAGGCTGGATTTAAGCACACTGGTGCTTTAAACTAAATGCTAACATGAGCAGGTTAACATACCACGGTGACAAAGCTAACATGCTGATGTCTAACAGGTTGTATTTTAGTTAAGCCTAGTAGCATGCTAACATTTGCTAATTATTATTTGCAAATCTACAGCAGAGGCTGATGGGAATGCCATTACTTTTGCAGGTATTCAGTCATAAAACAAAGTATTGGGCAAATCCAAATTGACCTGATGATGGCGCTAGAATAAAAGTTAACACCAAAGCTATTCAAACATATCTTCTAGGGTAGAGACCTTGAGTATAAGAGCATCAATCCATCTGAAAGTCAAACTTTTTCACATAAAGATTCAACTTCATGGAGGTGCTAGAGGAAATGTCAGGGAAACACTTAGGATTCATCCTCTGGGGACCATGAATGTGTGTACAGAATTTCATGGAAATCCAAGTAACCTAATAGTTGTTGAGTTATTACAGTCTGGACCAAAGTTGGCATCCCAAGAGCCAGTTTGGCTAACAGTAAGTGTCATAAATATCATTGTCCCTCCTGTATATGTTTACAGGGAAAGAGAAGCACACCCAGGAGGGCAGCTCGGTTTCCCCTCTGGCAGCCATTACTGTCTGCTCATTGTTCTTCATCGGCTTTATACTGCTGTTCTTCCTCAGGAGAACCTGCCATCCTAAGAGAGGTAAGATAGGAAGTCTTATCCTGCTGCTTTGACTGAGGTGTTTTTCTAGCAGCAGATCTTGTTAATAATGTGAGATCATCCCTCACAGTTAGTTCTGCAACCTGTTTAACATGTTCCATGTTTGCAATCTGCCTGTCTGAAGTTGAACGCTGAGATACGTAAAATAACAACGGCTAGCTGCACTGAGATCTTACACATTGAGGTTAATCAAATATGTAAAGAGCTTGCAAATGTCAGTGAAACTGAAGCTAACTAGGTCAAAGTGTCTACTGTATTTGCATTCAAGTGAACTTGTCATTTCTGTATTTGTAAATAATTATTTTCCTCTGTCTCTTTTAACAGTGCTTATGAGCATTTACAACAGGTAAGAGCCTTGTATATGAAATAAATACAGACATTAACAATAGTATTTTTACTAGTGTATATGCTTCAACTAACAGCTTTATTTGCTTGTTTTGGTAGACCGCTTTCAGAGCAGAAACGGCCACATCGTTCAGGTAAGCTACTGCTTGTTAAATGTGATCTATTATGCTTTTCCGTATTTTCTGTCATATCTATAATGTTACAATGTCGGATTTTCATGGTAAACATGGCCAAAGCTTCAAATAATGAGGTAAACATATTTCAGAGAAATCCCTGTGAGCAAAAACCTCAGATTTCCCAATGTTTTGAACACTCCGCTTTCAATGTTGTTTTCTACTCTCGGCTTTGTGTCACGTCACACAGAGCTGGGTTTCTATGATTGGTCATCTGCTCCAGGCAGGCTACTGTAGCGTTTTTTTTAGGCTAACGTTACTGCAGTGTTTATTGTCACAAGTACTGTAGCTACATGCTAACGCTAGAGAAGCTGTAATCTTGGCTACCAATGTTGTTCATGTCTCCCCAATTTTGGGTCACATTACTGCTGGAACATGTCCGGTTGTGTTGTATATGGTTAAAAAGCCTTTATCTGCAATTTTTAAAGGTAGAAAGTGCTGCCCTATTCCATTACAATCTAACGTTAGGCTGCTGCTAAGTAGCTGTATGATAATGCCAGATAGCGGTAATCTTGGTGGCTAATGTTGGTAATTTCTTCCAAATTTTGGGTCACATTACTGCTGGAACATGTCTGGTTGTGTAGTATTTGGTTTAGAAGCCTTTATTGGTGATTTTGTTAATGTACAAAGTCCTGCTATATACTTACAGTCAGTCAGTCTCCAACTGCAACAAGTAAGATAAGATAAACTATTGTTCAATGTGGAACATTTTGCTTGGGCAACCATGGATGTATTAACAAGCCCCACATTGAGTGCAACAACAGCGGAGATTCCAAGAAACTCTGAGATGCAGAAACACGCTGGCCAATCAGAGCAGACTGGGCTTTTATGGGAGGGGGGGGGCTTGAAGAGACAGGCGCTCCAACAGAGCGTCTCATACAGAGGGTGAATACAGGTGCAGCAGCCATGGGCAGTATGAGAAAAATAAATTGTTTTTTGAACATTAAAGCATGTAAATGTTAGCAGAATCCCAAAATCCAAGTATGAATCTGAAAACAATATATAATAGGTCACCTTTCACAGATGTTTTCACCTGCTTGTCAAGCACCCCCCAAATATAGAGTACCGTTTGTCTACATCATATTTATATGAGTTTAAAGCAGAAAAGTAAACAAGGTCAGGATATCTCATTGAGTCCAGCTGAAAAGCTTTTATGGTGTCATTACATTAATTATGTTACTGTAAAGTTTGACTCAAAATAGGTACTGATGCACTGGTCTGATATTTAAGCCTGTCCATCAACAGGTCATGAAGATGCAACAGAAGACTTTGGCATCTACGAATTTGTCTCCATACCTGGGAAAATGGAATCTGCACAGGTATTTACCATGTTGTATATTGACATGAATTCAGTGATGAAGCAGCTTTTTTGTCTATTATTGAAAAGTTGCTTGTGGTTTTTAAATGTTCCTTTGCAACTGTCCTGCAGGCATCGTGCAGATCTCTGTCTCGCCTCGAGTCAGTTCAGGATATGCACACCACCATCTACGATGTGATCAGACATGTTCCTGAAACCCCAAGTCACAGTTTGCTTAAGTAATAAGCTGGAGAGTTGAGATGGAACTTACAGTAATTTCACTTGAAGACTCCTGTGTAGCTTTATTCTCTGTTATCAAAGCCTGGAACACTGTTTTTTCCGGGCCTATTTTTTTTTTTGCACAAGGGAGGATGGAGACTTGTGTGAGTACACAACCTGATCGTGCACTGTTACTGTCCAGAGTTTAGGACAGATGTTAAATGACTTTTGCTGACATTATTGTGAAATGAAAGTGTAAGTATGCCTTGAAATTTTTTTTTTTATGTAAAAATATTACTGTATTTGAAACTGGTTTGCTTTTGTCGTTCAAAAATGAAGATCACTTCAGGTCATATTACACCAAGTAAGTTAGATGATATTATGAGGTACCGACAAGGTACCCAAACTTTTCAAAGCGTATGTTTCATTTTGAATACTAAGGTTTTATTTGCCTTTTCACTAATATGCTTCTAATTTAACATTCCTGCCAATGAGAGTCTGTTTTGCGAGACAAGTATTATAATGAATGCATTTCTTGTATGAAATATGTTTAGGTTAACTGTAAATATTGTACATGGATTGTACTCCAGATTCTTTATAAATATTATTCTATTTCTATGTTTTGCTCCAATCTATTTATTCCCATAGAAACACTTAACCCTATTTTCACAAATGTAGCATTTTCCCCTGCTCAACATGGATATAATGAAATCCTGAATAGAAACAAGACATACGAATAATGATTCAATCATTATTGTTATTATATTATAAAAATATAAAAAATTATAAAAAACGATTGTACAGTTTGCATTCACATGTTTGTTTTGTACTTTATTAAAGATATAACTGTTTACTATTCTGGGCCTTTTTTAAATATTAGAACTTAATGTTAGCTATTTCTTCATTTATATTTGCACTTCGTCTTTTTCCTTTTTGTCAGGGCTTGAAATGAACATTTTCTTAATCACAGATCCTTAGAAAAATAAATAAATAGCTGAAGCCAGCAAAGATGTCTGCCTCACAGTAAGTCTTTGTCCAACGTCTTGGCTGTGATCTCTCTTCTCACAAGTGTTCGAGTTGTATTTTTTTGCCTCCAAATTGCTGCAGAGTGCTCGCTTCTCTCAGCTTTGTTGCATTGGTATGCTGTGTACCTGGCTTGATATGGAGACAGGCAGCAACAGACGGATGGTTCAGCATGTGGCAGAGTGCCCTCCACCTGCTCCTGCTGACAACTTGTCACAAGTAGATGAAAACGTGTGTGCTTGCTTTTCTGCGTGTGTTTATGTAAAAGAGAGTTAATACATACCAGACACAAAAGTGTTTTGTTTAAAAAATAGAGGTCAGAATTTTTTTATTTTTCCACCTTGGATGTATACCATTAAAAGGCAGCAGTCTGCTTTCTGCTATATTCAACTTTTTGTGTTTTGTTGTCCCCATTGTGTCACTACTGTGGTGAGTGCTTCCATTGAAATTCATGTCAAATACTGTAGCACAAAACATACCCAAATTATAATCTAGTATTGAAACTTTTAAAACTGCTAAAAAGACACATTTGAATTGATTTGGCACCCAGGTGGTTTATTTCCAGAGAAAACTGGTGACTTTGAATGATAAATATTACACAAATACATATTACTTTATAACATTGCCAATATATGTTAACAAGACAAATATTTACACTTGTATGTTTTTTAGCTTGCTCCCTGGATAATAAATTGCCTAGACCTGAACCTCATACTGAGTCATAAAGTGCTGCTTATCGTGATGCTCCCCTGCAAAACAACAAGCAGTTTATTGAATCTCTAATTATAGCTGATGAACTGACCGACTAAGTGTGCACTGTCTTTGTGGTGGCATCTCCGGGTAGGGGTTGCCATCTGTTCCGTCTCAGTGTATGCTTTAAGGGAGGCTCCTCAGTGTGGATGACTGCCTAACAAACAACAGTGGAGTAAATTCACCTAAGGAGAGATACCTCACCTTCATTTGACTGGGAAATAGCCTGAGGCATCATTAACCAGGAACTAGAGCTCACAGTGCCTGCTGTCTGCTGCATGCTGCCTGCTTTTAACCAAGTGCTGCTCGAAATAACACCCAGGGGGCAATTACAAAACAGGCTGAATGGGTCTGCATGTGTAGTTTTTTTGTAATTATTCTGAACAGTTTACAATGCAGAGCCAGGTCTAAATGACTTGGCAGAGATGGAGTTACATGGCACTGAGTTGTGGATGGCATGACATGATGACATTATCACAGAAGGAAAAGTGGTTTGCTAAATAATGCAGCCACACCCAAAATTGTGTTATATATTAAAATTATATATTGGTAACCTTAACCTGTTTGAGACTAACTTATATGTACTTGATTACAGTATGAACAACAAAGTGCCACATAGCACACAGAAGATACAGACAGTTGTGAAACAAGTACTCATATCCTTAACTTACATATAAAATAAGCTACGCCATTAAAAGTACTGCGTTCAAAAAAAGTACAAAAACTGATTATGCAGAACAATGGCCATTGTCAGTGTGATATTATTACATCCAATATATAATACCATTGGGTTATTTTTATTGATGGACTAACATTTCAGCAACATTTTAATGTTGTAGCAGATTTAAGAAAAGCAAATTTGATTTACTTTATGCTGTTGGGAAGTTGAATCTATAACCATGTATCATATTTTATAAGATGATCATGTTTTCAACTTTGTTCTTACATGTAAGGACAGTAACTGACTAAATTAACTTAGTTACTTTCCAATACTGGCTAGGAACATAGAAAAGTGTATACAGCTATGCTGACATTTTGACAAGCATTAACGATCTGATCTATTCAAGTGAAGCCAATCCATGCAGTGTGACAGGGGTCTCAGCACCCACCATACCAGAACCCACATAATTCATTTTATTGTTTACACCTGTGCTTTTCCTTCTGTGACATGTCAAAAGGCCTTACTTGATACCTACAGGTGACTGATAGAACAAAGAAGTAGAGTCACATTTTTCAGGGCAAAATAAACATTACTGTCTTATGTTCTATTCTAGCCTATTTTATTTCTATTTTGTGGTGCTAAATTACTACCATCAAGTGGTGTAAGATAGCAATACAGATATCATAATGTTAATGCTTTACACCACTTTTGCATATAATCTTAATCTTTTGTAAAGAACAAATTATATTTTAAATTAAATCCAAATATTGTACACTAGGGGAGTCTGATAGTAGGTCACAAGCACGCCACATCATAAAAACTACATTTCCCAGCACGCTTTGGAATTTTTCGGTTCCTGCCGTACCAGTCACGTGACGGTCAACTATGGCTTCCCTCTCGTAGTGATGGAGGCGCATCGTTGACAACAAAACCAAACTGTAACTGTATTCATTTATTTGTCCACTAACACAAGTTGGATTTACGATGCAGAAAATCAAGTCTCTTATGGCCCGGCAGGTGAGCACAGCAGGTCTTACAGAAACCGAGCTGCTAGCCGTTTGTTTCTACAGCTGCAGGTAGCTAGCAGGACAGCTAGCTATCTAGCTAAGCTAACTGGCTAATTTGACAGCTCATTCGTTTGGCTCATTAAAAGGCACATTCAGCCCGAGTAACAGCAGCTTATTTAACGAATGCATCACAAGTACGAACTATTTACCCCACGTGAAGAAAACACACGTGTAGTGTGGTACTTATACCCGCGGCCCGTTGTGAGAGTTTACCATTAGACCATCATAACAACATGGCACAACAGTGGAAACTGGGCGGTTAGAGAAGCTCTCAGCTTGCACTGCAGTAATGTTAGTCATTGGTTCACCAATATACAATAGAGCATATCGCTTTCAGAAATCTGCCCGTCGGTTCCACTTTTTGCTGCATGCAGTAGTGTGCTGATGAATAGCAAGCTGTGTGACTACAGGCTGAGCAGTGACTTACACTTGTAAAAGCCGTTAAGATTAATTGACTTTTTGGGGCTTTTGAAATCTAACAGTGACTCTTATTTTGACAGGGCCTGAAAAGTCCACAGGAAAGCATGGCAGACCTCAGTCCTGTAGAGAACCTGAGAATCCCGAGCAAGGTAAACTTCATGACAAGGCTGAAGCTGTAGCTCTCAGTTTTGTTGTTGTGATTGATGCATTTGGGCGGCATGTTATTATAGCTAATGACATGTTCAAGTAGTTAATAGTAAATACCTACCTTTCCTATGCATAACTGTTTTCATTGTGTAGTAAGATCTGAGTAGATGAATGCTTCCTGTAAGACTTTGGTTACTAACAATTTTTTTTTGTTGCTGTTCTTAAGTGTTTTAATACACAATGAAAGTCAACAGAATCTGCACATTTGTAAATGTGCTTTTGAACTGTACTTTTGTATATAAAGTGACTATTTTGGGCAACTTGACTCTTGATATTATTCGTGGAAACCACGTCCAACCGAACTCAGATGCAGTTATATCGATGCTAGTGATACAAAATGGAATGTGTCAGGATGGTTTAGGGTTTAAATCACCAGACGTATTGTATACTGTATGTGTCAGACAGAGCTTTGCCCACACTATATTACACTGAAATGCTTCCTGCAAATTACATCAGTTACATCACATCTACTGATTATCTATGCAGTAATGTAAAGAGAATGATGGCTCCCATTTATATCACTGAAAGTCACGCTTCACGTCAATCTTAACACCAGCAGTGAGAAAGTCTGCTGTAATAGTATTTTAGTATTTTGGCATGGCAGCATTTGAAAATGCAATCAGTCATGCTTAGTCACAGTAAGAATGTGTCATTATCCACTTGTCATTGTCCACTGCAAATTCAATTTGTATAGTATAGTAGTCACTTACTAGCTTACATCTCAATGCACTGCTAGTTGCTGGCTTTGCTTTGACTTTGCCTTGTAGTGATGACCTTCCATTAATGTGGCTGTGTACAATTTGGAAGGTGACCAACTCCATTTATTCACAGTGCAGGGTGATACCAGCTAGGTTGATTCAACCAGACGTTTAATTTCTCTCCTTCTAAAGACTTGGCCTTTCAAGGGTTGACATTGTTTTGTTTGTTGTTGTCGTAGTTTGGCCTCAATGTGAGTGGAACCGTCTCTGTGGTGTGCTTTGCCGATGTGCCATTTGAGTTTCTGCTCCAGGTAGAAACACAGCAAAAGACTACAAGGAAGTGCTTTTCTGTCTACTCATCTATGAGAGTTGCGAAAGATGAAGCATGATGCAGTTTTGACAACTTTTTTTCAATCTGTTTTTTTTATTTCGAAAGTCCTGTTGTCATGAGAAAAGAAAAAGGCAGAGCAGTGTGTGTTAAACACAGCCCGTCTCCTTTGATTAGCTCATACACAACAAACAACATTGTTTTGTCAAAGAAAGGGCTTGCGCTTGGTGTTGTCACAATATACAGCAAATGCAGGCTCATGATGGACAAAAAAGATTTAATGAGCAATAGTATTTAATGATCTAATACTTTGAGGTCATTGTTTCATAATAGTGTAGACCATATACAATTCTATTGCTACAAACCTGTTATTGCAGAAAACCACCCAATGACACGGATCAAGATCAGATAAGATGAGCAGGCATTTATTCTCCAGGTGTAATTGGAGCTCAAATGAAAGCAGAGGGGAGTGTCTCAAGAAATATTTGTTTCTTTTCATTGGATGCATGTATGTATCCCCCTCGGGTTTGGGATTGGTATCAGGTGATGTGGCCAAACTGGATATGCAGACATCAAACACCCTGGTTTTAGACCTGAAATATTTACCTTTGTTCATGCTGGAATCCCATTATACCTGTTATGTTTAGCTTATGTGATTTCAGGCAGCATAGTGTAAGTAGACAGAAAAATTGGGAGAGATTTATGGACGTGAGGATTATATGCACAACCAAGCCTACCTCTATCGCAGATGAAGTCCCATGTGTGTACTGCAAACACCTGTCTGCTGTGTGTTCAGCCAAAACACAGTGCTTATTATTTGATGATTATAATGCACTGCCTTTATGTACTGTGCTGCAGGGCCTTTCAGGGAAATGAAATAGGACACACACACACACAGGCTTTGTATACACCGAATCCTACGGTCGTCTTTGATTAAAGGTGAATAATCCTCTCAAAATGCCATGCCAACACTGCATTACTTAACACGCTGCTCTGTGTGGGAGAGTGAAACCAAAGGTGCTTGACTGCGTGCGTGTATTATTCATTATACTTAATCTGATACTTATGCTTGGTACCAGTCGTGTGCTTCCAACAATTTTAGCCATGATTCACATCATTAATCATCCAGCAGGCGCTGACAGAAACATCTGGCTCACTGTATTGTTGGAAGTACTGATGCAGGGGATGATAGAGAATTGATTCTGTCAAGGCATTATTTGGAAGTGACTTGAAGGGTTGATGGTGTTTGAGTGATATGCAGGGAAAACAAACACTAGTTAGCCGGTAGATTTGTGTGTGGAAAGACAAATGGAATACATGGCGCCTTTATCCAAAGCTCCCCTTTGACATACACACTGACTGACATGCTGATGTATCAAACGATGAATCATTTCCGCTTTACTTGTGACATCACCAGAGACCCCTCACTTTGGAATGCTGTAGTCATTAAAGATGCAGTAGGTAAGATTCATAAAACTAACTTTCTATCGTATTTGCTGAAACTGACCCTATGTTCCAGTAGAACTACATAAAGCAGGTCAAAAATAAAATAAAATCCGGCTCCTCTGGCACCACCTCCAGCCTGTAGTGCGATTTGCAAAAATTCCACCACTCCCTGTTCAGATGCACCAATCACGGTGTGTCTAACTGCATGTCAATCACTGCTCATGCACACGCATTCATTCTCCCTTGCGGGGGGAGGGGCTTAGTAGACCGTTTGGCTTTAGCAGAAAGGGGGGAGGAACTGGGAAGTTGTCGATGTTCAAATTTGTTGGCAAGATCCTGGATCTTCACAATCCTACCTACCAGGAAGTGGTGACATATTTTCTACTACTGTTTTCTCAGTTCCATATGATTAGATAGATAGATAGATAGATTGATAGATATATCTTCCTGTTTGGGTGATTACAGAAGTTAATAAACTTGAAATGACTGATGCAAATGGGTAATATGGTTTCTACCATGTTGTGTTACGCTACGTAGCTGCTGAGGTGGAACATTTGATTGGGCTCCTTTCACAGATGTCAAGTTGGTTATATACAGTATGTACTAGTCTCGCTTTGCCAGACCCTCCAAAGCACGCTGGAGGAGAGTCTAGCTACTCCACATAGCATTCAGGGATGGGAGGAAAACGTGCTCTAGTTTATTAGCATTTCTTTAAACCAATCACAGTCGTCTTGTGCGGTGCTAAACACCGGAGAAAAGCCGTGGTGCTGCTGCAAAATAGGCTCGGAAGGAACTTGTTTTGGTGGAACATGTGGATGTTTAAAAGTTGTTTTAGTCGTGCAACAGAAAAGTCAGACTGGACAGATAGTCTAGCTAGCTGTCTGGATTTACCCTGCAGAGATCTGAGGAGCAGTTAACCATAGTCCTCAGAAATCGACCAGAGTTTAAAATGCCAACACAAAGGAAGCCCAAGGCAACGTATATCCGACCTAAATGAGTGACATCCGGCGGATTTTCCGGTAGCAACGGAAGTGGAACGCCAAGGATATAGACTATATACAGTATCTCACAAAAGTGAGTACACCCCTCACATTTTAATAAATATTTCATTATATATTTTAATGGGACAACACTGAAGAAATTACACATTGCTACAATGTAAAGTATTAAGTGTACAGCTTGTATAACAGTGTAAATGTGCTGTCCCCTCAAAATAACTCAACACACAGCCATTAATGTCTAAACCACTGACAACAAATGAGTACACCCCTATGTTGAATTCCCATAGATGCAGGCAGATTTTTATTTTTAAAGGCCAGTTATTTCATGGATCCAGGATACTATGCATCCTGATAAAGTTCCCTTGGCTTTTGGAATTAAAATAGCCCCACATCATCACATACCCTTCACCATACCTAGAGATTGGCATGGCGTACTTTCCATAAAATCATCTCTCAATGCAAATCAAACCAGCAAACCGGCTAACCGACATAAAACCATGCCAACATTTTGAGGGGACAGCACATTTACACTGTTATACAAACTGTACACTTAATACTTTACATTGTAGCAAAGTGTAATTTCTTCAGTGTTGTCCCATTAAAAGATATAATGAAATATTTACTAAAATGTGAGGGGTGTACTCACTTTTGTGAGATACTGTATGTGCAGACAGAGGTCAGACTCTTGGCCATAGCAGCAGTTTACCCTCAGGGGCAACCATTCTCTCAAACAAAATCTGATCCCCCTTGTTGACCTGCTGCTGGGTACCTGATGACCTCTACAAATTTACATTGAGCCAAGGACCTAAATTTAATAACAGTTTGACCATAGTCAAGATTTAAATGTGATATAATCTCAAAGATTATGATAAAAATGAGGTCTACAGCATTCGATAGATAGAAAGTAAAGTGTGTCATTTCATGTGTAAAGCAATGGCTAATTTGCACCAAAACCTTTTAAATAAATCACAACCTTGGCAGATGTTTTTTTGTAAATGGTCTTTCTTTCTATTTAAATAACTCCAAATGGCTTTCACTTAGGGCTGGGGGATATGTAGAAAATCTGATGTCAGGATGTTCTTTAGCAAATACCTTAATGACGATATTGCGACGATATTGTAGGGTTTAACAACATATCTTCACAATTAGATTTTAGATAATCAGCAGTAATATGGATAAAACGGCAAATAATAGAACAGCTAGAACAGTCTGGTAAATTCAGAAAATGACATCACTTTACTGTAAAGTAGCCACATTACGATATCTAAAATCTAGGACGATATCTAGTCTCATATCAAGATATTGATATGTTGCCCAGCCCTACTTTGACTTTGATGTTTTTGTTCATTTTGTTAAGCTCTTATGGTTCCTGAAATGGCATAAGCTGCTTTGTGGGTTCACACTAAAACAAACAACCAAACAACCTTTTTCCTCTTTCCAATCCGTTGTGTTCAAAGCCGCTGCTGTCCCTCTGTGAGTCAGGTTTAAGGATTTTCTTGGCAGGTTGTGGTGCGCTATATCTTTTAAACTCTTCAACCCTACGGAGCCTTTTGATGGTCTCCATCTTTACAATATCATATTGTGTGTTAAAGCAGTGCTCGAATCAACAAGATTTTCAAAATTGGCTTCTTAGACCTTAATTATTTCACAAATGTAATTACAGATGAAACAATTAGTGGATTAATCACGTACTTTTCAGTCATTTCAAAATTCCAAACATTTGCTTTTTTTGTTGTTGCAAATTTCCTGCTTTTCTTTGTTTGCATCATTGCAAATTGAATATCTTTTGGTCACCTTGGGTGCTTTGGAATGGTGACATTCCTTCTCTAATTTCTGACATTTTATTATCTAAACAAATAGTCGATTACTGTAAAAAAGTAATAGGCAAACTGATCCATGATGAAGATAATGGTTTGTTGCAGCCCTAATGTAAGTGTGATACAGGTTTAGTGAAGCTCTGAAACAAGCTGATACATGCTATCTGCGTGATGCTGAAACATGTTTTCTTTATCTTTGTTGAGGGATCTGTATCTTTTTTTCCTGGAGGCTTCAGTTTCCCTGAGGCAAACAGTAGTTCCTCTAGTCTAGATAACCCTGCTCTTAGTGCTCGAGGTATGCAGTTACCATTTCCCACCAGCAGGGGTCACCCTCAGTTTACTCATTGCAACGTTTTATTTGATAAGAATTCTCTGTGCACACTAAAAGCATTCAGTTACACAGGCTGAGTGCATCACCTGCTCAGTATTGTTTAGGATGAATGTGATTGGCTGAGTGCCTTCAGTATGTATTTTCTGAAGATGGGGGGCTAGAGCTAAGAAGAGGGCATGTTTGATAACCTTTCATTAGTTTACACAGGCTATTTTTAGGGGCAACACAGCTCACTTTGACACTTCATGTGTTATGGCCTTAAAGTGACCCAATCATGTTTTTTTTGTGAGATAAGCTCTTGTCTGATTATCTCGAAGGGCCTGCCTATGCACTCATATGTAACAAAACGTTCTGCATGATATCACAGATACTGGGCACCCTTGCTTTTGGCTCAGTGATAGACAGTGGAGAATGACTGTTAAGGTAAAAATAATTGCATACTTCCAAGTAATAATCCAAGAATATTACTTGTTAACCCAGTAGCAGTGCTGTAGCCTGGATGGAGGAACCCTTGTGTACCAGATGAGAATATACACAGTTTGGTATGCATACGGGGAGAGAGGTAGGTAGCCTCTCAAGGAGTCGTTCACTTAAAGATGTTTCGAGTTTTGGACGTCACCGCGAGTTTCGTACGTCACTGCAGGTGGGAGAGAGAGGGACACGGGGGACGGCATCTGCTGTAACCACACTGGAGTGGCTTCAAATTGTCTTTTGTTTCGCTCATTCCTCTCTTTCTTTTCACTTTAACTTTTGCTACCAATGAGTCATCCACCTCATTCCTCGCCCTCCCCTTTTTGCTTTCTTTCTCATTTGAGTTGATTTCCCACCCACCTTTTTGATGGCAGAGCGTGATCTGCTACCTCTACCCGTCCTTCCCAATCTCACACACTCACCCACGCATTTCCCCCGGGGCCTTTGCTCACTCCTTTTCCTGATTCACACATGGCAGCGCACGCGTGTGCACACACACACACACACGCACGGACACACAGGTACATGCACACATTTAAATTCTTTATTACCATTTTTATCTGCCTTGTATAACATTTCTATATGGTATGTAAAAGGGTTTATGTTTGTGTAATTGAATTAGATTGGTCTATATTTGACTGTGGACATTAAAATGACTCGCCGCAGCATTCTCATATAAATGTCACTCAGCAAGACACTCTCGCCCATGAAAGCAGATTAAGTTACATGGCTGACACACTTCATCACCTTGCTGCACGCTTCTTGCTGATAGTAGCTGGGAACATATTTGTGGTTAGGCAGGTGTGTAACTAGGTTTTCTTGATCAGTGTCTGCCTCATGAAATCTATATAAAATGATGTGTGCAGATCTTTCTTAAAGATTTCAATTTTTTTTATTTGATAGAGTAAGAATGCATATAGGATATGCATATCCTTTAATCCCACATCCATCCTGGTCTATTTTTAGTACCATTGTGCTTTAATGTGCCGTTAGACTCTGATGGTCAGTTGGTTGGAGACTAATGATCCCCTGAGGATGAATCCTAATTACTTTTTTTGATGCTCTGGCTTAGGGCTGAGCGATATGGCTGAAAACTGTATCACGATATAAGTGTTTCATATCAGTCGATATCGATAATTATTGATATTTTTTATGACCTATTTAAAATAAGGACCAGGAGAAAAAATGTATTCAATTTAAACGTTTTTATTTTAAACTTAACCTTCCTCCGATTATAATCCCCTCAGTTATAAAAGCAGAAATGTCAACACAACCATGGAAAACACTCAAATAATTCAAATGGAAACATAAGTCTAAAATCACAATGAACACTTCTGGTGAATGAAGTGTTTTAAAATATGTGCAGTGTTTTGTAAACATAGGAGAAATTGAAATAAAACTGAGGTAGACTTTACATCTCTAACATAAAAAACAAACCTGATACAGCACAGTAACACTTATTATTTTTCTCCATCTAACAGTCACGGTACAGCCTAAACCGTACATGGTGGGGGGGTGGTAACCTGGCTTCTCAACAGTGCTCAGCGGAAGCATGTCTTTGGCTATGTGATATGCCACTGCCTCCGTTATTTATTTGTACCGTTTAGCTTTTACCGTCATAAGGCACTGATGCAGAGTACCTCTCCGTGGTGCTCTGCTGCTTGTGCGGGGTTCCAGCTGCAGATGTTGTTGGTAAAATGTGTTGTTGTGGTAAAAACAGGTTTGCGGTGGGGACGATGGTCTTGCATAATTTGCAGACGACATTGGTCTGACTACGGTCAGACTTATAAAATCCAAAAAACTGCCATACTAGCGAGCTGACGTTTCCTGTTTCATCAAGAACTTCTGCGCTCGCTGCATCACGCATTTTCCACTTATTGATGATGATGAGATGAGGTTCACTTTGAGTAAAATGTCTCAAAAACATGCTAAGATGGTGAACATTGCAAAGACTGTAACTTGCTTAATATCCGTCATGTTAGCATACTGACGTTGGCATTCACCTCAAAGCGTCGCTGTGTCTTAAGTACAGCGTCACAGAACGGCTAGCTTGGCTGTAGACTCTGTAATGGGATTTGGACACTTCTAAATAATCATCATCATCATTTTGCGTCATCACTGACAGGTGTACAGTCGCACACCGGTAATATTTGCATATTCTAAAAATGGGATGCCTTGCCATGGACACTACTTTGTCATTCCATTGTTGGAATATACAAGGACAAGAAGAAGAGCATACATTTCACGCTCAATTCAACACATTTCAATTCGGAGGCACAAGTAAAAGTTTGGAGGGCAAATACAGTCACTGTATAGTAAATTAGGAGTGACTTGGGACACAGCCTTAGCCTTGTTCTACTTTTTCTTAATGCCAACAGTCAGCACACAACTTTTTTTTTTTTTTTTTTTTTTACGTGACGATGTCTCGGTTCCTTGGGAAAGCGGGTTTAAAAGACTTCATCTAAGAGACTCACTGCAGCAATAAGCCTCAATGCATGCACAGCATGCTAATCAATAAGCCTCTGATGTTTCACAGAGATGCTCTGGAGGGGGAATCCCTGTTGTATTTTTTTGGTCATTCCTTTCATCTTTCCTCTCAAGGCTCACTGACATCCTTCATGACAGATGTCCAACGAAACAAGCTGCAATCTTCTCCCAAACTCTGCGATTAACGTTTTTTTTTTTCTTAATTCCCCCCCCCCCCACTGCACACCTCCTCTTTCCCTCTCCTCCCTCATTTTTATTCTTCCCTTTGTCCTTCACCCTTACTGCTGGTGTCCTTGAACTCCTATGTACCCATTGTTCCTCTAATCCTATCTCCATTCCCTCTCTTGTTCTTTCCCTCTCTTATTTTCCCCCTGTATTGCCCTATTTCTCCGTTTTGATGTATTTCTCTTGATGTTTATATCCAAGATTTATTTTGTTGTTTTCATTACTTAGTAAAATGATGTAATTCTCTGTTTTGGACCCGTTTCTGTTTGTGTCCCAGTGTGTCTGTAACTTCATAAAGTTACTTCAAGGACATCTTTTAACGCTCTCTTTTTTCCCCTCACTGTCTTTCACTCTCAATCTATCTCGCCCTCTTCCAGGAGGAGTTGCGGGAGCTAAGGGAGCAGCCCATCGACCCCCAGGCTGAGCAGGAGATCATCGACAGCATCGAGGAGGTCTATTTCTCTAACGACTCCTTCGACATGGTGCAGCACGAACTGGAGGTCAGATGCTGTCTGCTTGAATGAGCACCACTCACTTGTAAAGTGATGACAAGACCCCCAAGTTCCCACGCTCCCTCCATAAAATAATAATTCCATCAGACCCATCACATTTCAGTAATTCTGATAAAAGCAATATTGCATTTCTAATGTGAATACATATGGTTCCCTGCGCTTTGAACCTCATCTGACTGGCAGAGGTAAAGCTCTTTTTCACCTTAGCTGCTGTTTCCTACACCTCTGCTCCGCCGCATGCCTACCATTGAAGTCCAGATTGATGGATTGCATCCGCTCAACAGAGGGTGTGAAATCTCATTAGATTTATCTTGGTATTGCTACACCATCTGAAATGAGACTCTCAGTCAAGGGGAAAGTAATTACCTATCATCATCCTTTGGGCCATGGATTTGTAATATCTTCTTTCCTAAGCAAAGCTTGTTTGCTGTTTACTAAATAACACCCCTCTACCTACTTGACTAATCTTACTTATGATCTGGCAAAGTGTATTTATTGAGCAAATTCTTTTTGTTTGTTTTTTTGAATGGAATGAATGGAAGAGCTACAGCTGTCCTCAGTGAAACCACCTTAAGCTGTTTTAAATGCAGAGTGAGATATCATTGAAAAATGAAGATGCTCAGGAGTAAAGATTAGCTCTCTCAAGATAAGAGCAATCCCTGCTATGGCCCTAGAGCCCTAGAACTCGGATACTTCTATAGTTCTACTTTGAATATTTTCCTGTCTGACATACTCCTTGCAGGGACTTTTACTATGCTGAACAGTAGAATCATTTGGAAGTAAGAAGGTCTTACTGATGCGGTGTGTCTGTAAAAAACTCGGGGGCTTTCACCCGTGTACTTACTGTAGGCGGGTGTGTTGTAAACGAACAATAAGGTAGTATGTTTGTATATGTGTGATTTTAGAAACTACCACCTGAGCTGAACCTGCAGGAGCTGGAGGAGTACAGAGACAAGCTGAAAAGACAACAGGCAGCAGTAAGTATCTCCCTCGCACACACACACACACACACACACGCAGGCACGCATGAAAAAACCAAAACAAAAAAAAACTCATCGTCCACATACATAATTTTCCTGAACTTTTAACTGTATTGCACAGCTTTCATTTCCATGGAGTGTGCACAGTTGTCATGGAATGGATCTGTTGTAATCATTTTTTAACTTTTAGGGCTTCTTGTTTGTGTTGGCATGAATGTTTTATTCATTAATGTACTTGTGGGCCAAAACTCTACCTGCTGATCAAGGGCCTTTTCACACCTTTAAGGCCAAACCAAGGTTCACATGTTTTTTTTACATTGTATACATTTGATCTGGTTAGTTTTGGTTTCACATTGTAATTATGCAAGCACTCTAAGAACTATACATGACTAGGTCCTGTCGTCATCACCTACTGTACATGAGCTGCATCTCCCTATACTTGCAATTGATTGGTTTGTGTATGGACTCTCCCATCCTTCCCATCTCCCAAGATTGAAAAGTGTCAGACTTTTTTTGAGTGTTTTTCCAGCTTTTGGTTTTCTCCTCTCCCAATGCGCTGCCGCAGCTAATTTCATTGTTTTTGCTTCGTATTTCGGGTTCTAACGATAACCTGCCAGATCTTCCTGTAATTGGTCCCAAAGTCCAAACCATCAAAGAAATTCTTGCCTTGCTCAAGAGCACCTCGGCAGTGCCCAGGAGGTAAACTGACACCTCTCCAATTAGCCAGTCCACACTCCGTACTTGGTCCGCGCGGGACTGCGCTAGTACCACAAACTGAGCTTCTGCAGCCTTGTGCTTGAGTTGTTATTAGAAATAGTTTGCAGTATTTCTTAAGGCTGTGCACACTGCACATTATGTGCACCAGTGGCAAGCTCATATCTCCTCAGATCCTTTTAGTAACTAAAAGTTACTTAAAAAAAAAAGAAAGTATTACCATTTTACTGGGAGCAATGTGGTCACAAAGCTAGATGAAAACTGGAGGTGTTAAAGTTAATTCCTGACCTTGGAAACAGCAGTTGATTTAAACATTCTCACCTCACCATTCAGTAGCTTTTCAGCAAAAAGACAGTAATGTAAACTGATTAAAACCTTACACACTTACACTGCAGGCATGAAACACTAATACACCTGAAACATGATTACCTGAAATCCTGTTTTCATTTAGATAAAAGCTTAGAGTTTCTGTGTTCGGCTACAATTTGCGTGACGCCCCAAAGATTCCGTCTGCCTTCCTGACAACTTCTTGTGTCCCACCCCAGTCAACTGCATGTGTGGGAGGCTCGACGGGAACATTAACAGCCCTTGTTGATTGGTGGCCCTTTAAGCCAAAAAGTACCTGCACCGAATAGCCACAGTTTATGCTTTGTGCCTGAACTCTTATTGCGGACTCTTATGACGTCAGCGACTGTGTTTTCCTCCTGTGGCCACAGCAGGACCATTTACACAGTAGCCATCGTTCTGAGGTTAGTCAGGTATTCACAGTTTCAGACTGGAGAGCTGGCCTGTCAACAAATTCTATTTATAGAAACACGTGGTGGAGAAAGCAGCTCTTTTTCCCCGCTGCACCCTGGATGCTCACAGTACATTGCAGTTTTCACCGCTTATCCTCGTTCCTGACAAACGTCTTTACTTTCCCCAAACACTTTTTGTCTCCTTTGCTCCCTCAGCTCTTTTGTTTTTGTTGTACTTTGCCACATCTATTCCCTCCATGGCTCCTCTTATCCCTCTTTTTCATACATGCCACTCTTCCCCCAACTCCCCTCTTTTTGCTGCTTTTGGCAGTTGCCCACAGAGCTGTTTGCCTAATTGAGATGATGCTGTAGACTTTGTGGCCTTTGGCGTGGTGAGACCTACAAGTTAGTAAAGCCCTAGGTATGTGCGAGAGTACACAAAAGTACTCTCACACATACCCTCTGTCTGTCTCTCTCTGGCAAGCACCTCATTGGAATAACCATGGTAATTGGTCCAATGTGCTCTCAGGCAGAAAATCCCCAGCTATGTTTCTCAGCAAGCTCGTCAATACAAACCTGCAATCGTGAGCCTAAATAAGCATCCCTCTACCAGGGGGCTGTTGCACAAAAGTAGAATGAAGAAATCCAGGATAACTGAAAAGGCGCAGCTTGACTTAGTGTGATCCGCTCATCGTGGCTTAATCGGTTGCACGTTTGCCGAGCCAGGATGAGAAGGTGAAGCAATGTCAAGCCAGGTGTAGATAGCTGGGAGAAGTGCACGTCCACGACTTTCTTAAATAGACCGTGGTATCAATCACAGATTTACTGATGCAGAAATGGAAAAGACGTGTGTGGCATATGTTCCACCCACTGAGCAGCAGCTTCTAATGGAAAATTACGAGGAGGTGAAACATATAATATAATATAGGCTATGCAAAAAGGGAAATTCGGTATCAAACGGAGAGAAAAAGCCCGACAGACATTAGTGGACCGACTGAATGCGTAAGGATTTAAAAAGATCTACTTACTAGTCACTCCACATTTTTACAAAGTTGTACACTCTGTTTTAATTGCTTTAATATGCTTGTTTTATGTGTTGGTTTTATTGCAGTATCTGTTTTTATGTGCTAAATGTGCTGGTTTTACTGTAAAGTGTCTTTGAGTAGCCTGTAAAGCACTATATAAATAAAATATATTATTTATTTATTTATTTATTTGTTATTATTTAGCCTACTTTGCCTTAAAAGTGAGCAGAGGGAATTAATGTTCCTCAGGGAATTTACCCTAAGGACTAGGCTTCATTTCAAACCGTTATTATAATAGAATAGAATAGAATATGTTTTACAACCATATGCACAAATCTCCATAAGCTAGGCCTATGTCTAATTCTAAATGTCTTTCTACAGTTAATGTTCATACAGAACAAACATGACTGGACAAAAACTAGAAAAAGATGTACGTGACTTCAATACACACTGTAAGCATATCTGTAAAACAATGTAGCCTATTATTCATGTTTTTATTCTCACTCCCAAGCTCGACGATGACAAGTGGCAGCAGCAAAATAAAAAGATTAAGAAGCTTTGTGGCATTCCAACACATTCTCACTCCCATCTCGTAAAATACGGACGTTTGGTCGGGTGTTATTGTCGTCGTTATTGACGCTAAAAGTCTCCTTTTAGTCTGCTGCACGGTGTGGGAGGATCCCCCTGCCTCCCCCCCCCGCCTCTCCATGTCGCACGGGGCACATTTCACGGGGACAGCAGCAGAGGAAAAGCCCATTTCCTCCGCATTGTCCCACTCTATCTCCGGGTGCCATTGCAACCATTTCTTAACATCTAAACTTCTGCAATAGTAGGATTTAAATCAAACTCGTGACAAGTAATGAATGTTAATAAAAATAAAGCAGAAACACATTCAGAAGACAACGGAATAACCGTTAAACACGATCTGAGCGGCAGCTGATTTAACACATAAGACTCCAGGATTAATCTTAGCCTGGCTGTTAGCCTGCTCTGGAGCAGGCTAGCTGCAAAGAATAAATCTCCATGGTTACTTGGCTGGGTTTAATTCAACCTGCTTTTGTGCAACCAAGTCAAAGCTAAATTCATCCAGGATAACTTGAATATCCCCCTGGTTGTCTACCTCACCTTCTTTTATTTGTTTATATTTTCAAGCTACATTTGTCTGTCTTTCTGACATCATCTTGCAGTTGTACATGTTAAATTGAACAGATCTATTACATTGAGAAAGAGACTAGTGTAAAGTATACACAAATAGTATACACATGCAGCAGCTGTAAGTATATGTATCATTAACATACATTAGATGAAAGGCCAAAAAAAAACATTTCCAAAAATATACTGTATTTGTGTTTTTCCACTTTCTCTCGGGTCTCGCTATTCCACCGAGTATTCAGACAGTTTCAGAATAATTACCAGAAGATGGAGATTACACCTGTTGCTATTTATGATTTATGGCAATAATGGCTTTTATTCTGCAGTTAATCATTTTAACATATACTGTAACTATCACTCCCATCCCTCCTAAACACAATAGATGGGAATTTGCTATCAGTAAACATGGAGCCTCCTGCCAAAATAAGTTTGTTAAAAATATTTGTTGATTTGTATCAGCAAAGCAACACTGTTGCTGTCACAGGGAGCAGGTTTGATTGATTTTATTGTTTGATTTGGTTCAATATGGGGAGTTCTAGGGCTTGAATTTATCGCAAATAAGATACGGGAGAAAGTTCAAAATATGCCGGTAGAGCACGACTTGAAGGGCTTGATCAATTATCATTTTTCACTTTTTTTTTTTTAAATCAGAATTTATTTGACAATGTCCTGCAAAAAAAATCCATCACACTTATTTTGTACTGCCTTTATTGTATTGTAAAGTCATTCATGTGGATGATGGATGATGTGTACGTGTTGCGATTCCCTAAAGTAGTGCCGATCTACTGCTGCTACGGATGGAAAGGACATCTCAATAGGTGGACAATTTATATACGTGCATTCATACGGAACACGTTCTGACTCCTCCACATGCACGCACAAACGCACGTATGCATGCCTACGCACGCACGCACCCAGGCATGCCTACGCAGGCTTGTAGTTGTCAGTGTGTGAAATAGAGCATAGCCTTCTGAAGAAGTGATAATAGTGCTTTCAGATTCTCACTATGGGGCTGTTGTGTGACGGCCTTTCATCCTGGTAGAGGACGATGCTATAAAGCGCTGTGACGTAGATGTGTGCGCTTGTGTTTGTACTGTGGGGTCGAGGGAGGGGGGCTTGAGTGCGTGACAAGAAAAGTGAGAAAGATACAGTACTGTACCATATGTACAACATGTCCTTTTTCTCTGTTTGCCGCTCTTTCTTCACTCCTGCTAAGGAGGTGTGGATGAGCTGGTGTGTTGACACATAAATATCCACCAGTCATCTGCTGGTATTGGAGAAGAAAGCAGCTGTCCCGTTTCTCTGCCACAGTATCCAAGCTTAATTTACATCTTTGACAAACGCCCGGCAGGGGCTTGTCTCAGGGCCAGTTGCCTTCTAGAACATGATCCTAATCATAGTTTGAAAGTGCTTACTTCCTTACTTCCACTGATGAGCAGTATCGCAATATTTTGCATTTCCATCCATCTTAATGTGACTCTCTTTACAAAAATGTAGGCTGCAGAGATGTCGGGGGAGGCGATGCTAATAACTTGGATGATCGCATTACATTTTTTTTTTTTACAACCTTTGCCTAAATCCTGCCTGGCTGATGCTTCAAAGTGGCTCTGTGTTAGCAGTGGAAACTCTCACTGTTGGGTTTACTCTGTCTCGGTCTTTACCTCTCTTAATTAGGAGGACTGACCTTCACTACTACTTCTTAACTGCTCGAGACGTTTCCCTGCCACCAACCGTACTTAGTGCAAGCTAATTTAGCCCTAATTGCCTCATACATCTCAGTACACTTCATAACATGCAAACATGGTCATATTTAGAAACATTTATTATACGCCTGACATTTACGTTTCTGTACTCTATAGTCTACAGCCTTCTTGCTAATGAGCAAACTGTCCAAACATGTTCAGTCTCTGTTATCAATGCTTGTATTTGTTAGCTTTTTTCATTCTAATACATGTGTGTGTGCTGCAGAGTGTAGTCTGTATAAGGCATCTGTCTTCTCCTGTGACTTCCCTCATTTTTTTCCCTCCCTCATGGCACATGTTAGTGTCCCTACTGGGGGAAATTGCATTCATTGTCATACTGTATGTCAGAGTTGATGATTGTTCATTGCCAGTTACTAGTTTGACTTATTTTTATTTACTCCATCTGCTAAACATGCACTGTGCTTGCTTTGCAACCCAGTCACTGCACAATTAGTCTCCATTTGTGTATGTGAGGGCGAGCTGAAAACTAATGACTTTGGCTTTGTGGCTCAGGTGGGAGGGGTTGGTAACTCACTGCTGGTGTTTAGACTCTTTCACTCCTTTTTGAAACGTTGTGTTATAGTCAGTGGGTTGCCAATAGGTGGCGTTATAGCCTAGTTTTGTGGCAGCTCTGGGGATGGTACCATTACCTTGTCCAATTTCTTGCACTTTTTTGAATAGTACTGAATATATTTACTGAATATATTTTCCTATTCCACTGTGTGGAATGAACGGTTTCAACCCTCCTAACCCCAAATCCCGCCGACTGGTTTGAAAAGGCATGTTTTATTTGAAAGATCGCCAAAGAAAAAAGACTTAGCCTCGAAAAAACACTTAGCCTCGAAAAAGAAGCTGAAAAAATTGTTGGATTTCCAAAATTCCGACCATCCGTGAATGCTTCTCGGAACGTGCCGACATTATGTAAAAAGCTTCAAAGTTAAGTAAAAAAAAACAAACACTAAGTGGATAACAAACTTGCATTGAACATGTCCATCTTAAAACATTTGCAAAAAACAACGTGTATGATCAAGAAGCTGCATACAAGATGCATACAATTCTACAGGTTTTCAGCTTCAAGAAGGCAGACATGTTTGTTAACTGTGACGCATAGCCATGTGATGAAAATTCATCCAATCCCCAACTGAGACTGCAAGCATCAGCACCAAACCAAAGTATTTAGAAGAAGTATTTAGATCCTTTATTTCAGTAAAAGTACTCACACCACTGTTACGGTAAAGGTCCTACATTGAAAATGTTACTTAAGTAAAAAAGTGTAATCAGGAACATTTTTTCTTTTAGAAAAGTGTTGAATGAGTGGCATCAGTAGGAGTTAACCATAGCTCCCCCTCCAATCTGTAAGACCGTATTGTATTGTCCTTCAGCGTGGATGAGGCTACAATTCATTCAGTTTCCATTGGCCCGAAGTGTTCTTCAGCTTCTTACTTCTCCACTAAAAGCATTGGGGCACTCATAGCAGTGATCTTGTGACCGTGCTGAATACTGTGCTCAATGCCATAAGCAGGCAATGTGCTCTTTAGATAATTACAATTTCACCTTAGATGTGAGCCAAATTGGTAAAACGCACAAAGGAGATGAGAGAACATTAGAAAACACAATAGGAACAGAGAGAACAGAACTTCTCTGAAAGAAGCAAGGGTAGTGCTATTGAGAAAGACATTGAACGAAATGACAGTGAGAAAGGGAGATGCTCTTTTAAAAGGCTTTGGCTTAATTGCACTTTAGATACAGACATCAGTGATTGTTATTCTAGCTCCATCCGTGATAGCAAGATTTTACTGTCCAAACGGTTTTTGTGGGGTGACATTTAGGAAGAACTTCAAAATGTCTTTATTACTCTTTTTATGTTCATTTCTCATCTTCCCCTCCCCCTTTCTCTCTCTCTCTCTCTCTCTCTCTCTCTCTCTCTCCCTCTCCCTCCCTCCCTCCCTCTCTCTCTCTCTCTGCAGGTTTCTAAAAAGGTCGCAGATCTCATTCTGGAGAAACAGCCCGCTTATGTCAAGGTAAGCTTCCAATGTCAACTCACAAACACATTAAAAAACAGTTTCTGTCTTTTCTTGGCCCAGCCACTTATCTACAAAAAAGTAATTCCAAAACATATCAATTATATTTGCCATTTTTTACATTTGACTTTTTAGGAATGGCATATTTTCTGAACGTGTTATAATTTTGCTATCAGGGCGTCAGTGGATGTGTTCCTCCTATTAGCAACAAGATAAGGTAGAATATCCGTAACCATGGCAGTAGGATATCTGACTTTATCCATTAATAAGGAAAATGAGGCAATAACCTAATTTTTATTCACACCATAGTCAGGTAATGAATTAAAATGAAGTCCATAAAATCCCTTCTTTGATCGCCTAGTGAAGTTGCAATGAACTGAAATGAGCCAGAGTGTGTGTGTGTGTGTGAGTGTGAGAGATGATGTCTCTATAACAAGAAGATATTCAGTCTATTTTTGGTCAGATCCAGTTGAGTGATGAGTCAGAATGATTCTTTTAACTTGTTTTATTAGCCTACATTGATTATTTTGACATTAGGGAACCGATATGATCTCATTCATCATAGAAAGGAAGATAAATTACTCTATTACCTTTTTTAAAGGTTTAATGATTTTAGACATCAATGTGTGCTAGTGAAGAAACTAGAGAGGCGCTGGTGCAGAAGCCAGCATCATGTACATGTCTGTGTACATTGTGTGTGATTTGTGGCTGCATCAAGTGGGCTTCAAAATAAAAGTGTTTTGGCAGGAGATCAAATATTTGCCCCATCGCAGCCCTTGTTCACTTGGTCTGTAGTGCCCTGTGGAGTTCAGAGGGTACTTCAGTTTCTACATTCACTGCATTAATGTCACAATGAGAAGGAAGACAGAGTTTCACTACATCATGTCCTAGCATTCAGAAAAACCAAAAGTAGCATTGACCAACTTGGTGCTTGTCCCTCGATTTGCAGAATTGCCTGACAAATATGCTTTACCCTGCGTCTTTGAGGCTACTCCTACTGTTCTATAAAACGGCAGTGTGACGATTTAAAATAGCTGCCCTCTCATCTCTGTAGGTAAAAGAGTCAGGTTAGAGGTATGACCCCTAGACTTGCCAGGAAAGAAAGATTGCTATCTGGAAGTCCAACTTGTAATACATTTGTACCAGGTAGCCCTGACTAGGTCAATCAACACCACTGGAAGGGACTTTCAATTATTTTGCACTGTAAACACTTAACTGGAAACACTTATTTGTCACAGTGACTGCTGGTGCCTCTGTTTGTGTTCCCCAGTTGCCTTCTTTAAAGGAGATTAGTAATTTGGTGGTCAAACCTGACAATTACATAGGGGTCTTAAGACCCCTATGTAATTGTCAGGTTTGTCAGAAGAAAATTGACAGGAAACAGGGTTGTTAATAAGTGTGGAGGTGTATGGTCACACTGTGTGGGAATGTGGAGACATAAACATACTATAAACTCCAGCTTTGAATATCTGCACTTGTGTCTCCTAAATGCAATTAAACTTTATTTTTTATTCACATAATGCAAAAAAAAGAAGCAAAGAGGGCAGGAACAGCAGCATCATTAGAATGTATAGGCAGGATAGGTATCAGGGAACCAGTGCATAGCCAATGTGCTGGAGGGTCGCAGGGAGGAGCTCTTATGAATATATGAATAAAGAAGCATGGGGGAAAAAATCTCCCTTGTGACTAAACATCTTCTCCTCTTTCACCTTAACTTCTCAGACCAGCGGCTATGTTTGTGGAGATTGTAGGAGTCGGGTTGTATAGTTTAATTGTGCTTGAATAGATTCACCTTTACTGAATGTCTACAGTACACATCTACAGTATTGTTTACCTGCAGTTATATGTTGTTAAATATTTGAATTCAGCCTCTCTTTACTTGTTAAATTGCACATATTGTTTTTTAAGGTCATCCTAGTCTTGCACACCAGCTCTTTAACCTCTTATCTACTAAAAGTGACTAAACAATTCTTGAAGTCCACCACTCTGCACAGTTACACCGTTACACAAGCTGGGTTAGCCGACTGTCTCATAGGTTACTGCAGCTTACAGATGGGATGGCGGGCTCAGAGCAGGGCTGTAACAACAAATTGGAGGCCCAGTCTACATACTGAGCACTCAGCATGTTGAGCTCTGTTGATTCTGTTTGAAGCTGAATGTCTAAATTTCAATTTTAATATATTTCTTTTAATTTGTTACATGAAATCGTGTTTATTTAAGCTGTTCTGGTCTTTTCCTGTGTGGATTTGTAAACATAACTAAATCCACGAGTGTCAACATTACATCATGGTTTGAATGTTTGCATAACAGCTGTGCACGGTACAGTATTACCTGTGCGTTCATAAGGGATGTCATAACAAGGGGTAGAGTGAGAGCAAGACTGTGTGTGTTCATCTGGTGAAGCGGGAGTAAAGTTTCTGTTGGAAATGGCTCCTTCCTTGACCAGGTTTGACCCTGAGTGCACATATTTTGCAACTACACAGACTATTATTGACTGTTTAACTGAATTAAACCAACTAGTGCTATGCAGATATACATGCCAATCATTGATTCATTTTACAACTCAGACTTTCCATCACTTCATGATATTGGTGGACTATTTGGTGAATTTCATACTATTGCGAAGTCTAGACACAGTAGAGTTTTACAGTTGTAGAGCTGTGGGTGCTGAAGACGTGGCTGCACTGCTCCCAGTACTGTATATGAATCAGACTGCTGGATTCACTCTCTTAGTTATTCCTTAGCTGGACCGGGTGAGTCAGCCGAGTCCCAGCCAGTTCCCGCTGCTTTGAGCGCAACGGCATTTTCTGAGGCCACATTTTAATGTACGTTTTGAGCGTACCAAGGCCACCATGGTACCTTTTACATATTAATAAACTGTTCTAAGCAGTACTTAGGAACTTATTCAAGAAATGACACTGTGTTCTAGATAGGTGATGGCTTTATCGAAAGTTACTCTTTGAAGTGTGGGTAGTATTTAATTTGCAAAAGCATCAATGTGAGCTCTATACCATTCCATACTTGCCTTCGCTTTCTTTACAACAGTTAGATTAAAATAGTGATAGCACTCTCATAAATGTACGCTTAATATGAAGCTACCGCCAGTGGCTGTTTTGCTTAGCTTAGGATAAAATAGGAAACAGTAAAACAGCTAGCCTGGCTCTATCAAAAGGTTACACGTGTACAAACTTTGAAAGCCAAATGTGAAAGTTGTGGTTTTATGGGGTTACTTTGGTTTTTGTCAGAATAAAACGAGATATAATGTGTAAATTAGTACACTTTAGAGGTGCTGGTAGGCCGTTTTTGTTACCTTTGGACAGAGCCAGGCTGGCTGTTTTGCTGTTTCCAGTCTTCATGCTAAACTAAGCTAAAAAGCTTCTGGCTGTATCTTCATATTTAGCATATAGATTAGAGAGTGGTATTGATCTTCTCATCTAACTCTTGGCAAGAAAGCGAATTAGTGTATTTCCCAACAAACTATGCCTTTAACAAATATAAAGTTAATGAAAGCACAATAACAGAATCTGTAATTTAAAGAAAATAAATAAAGCGGCATGCAGTTAATGCATATCTCTGCAGATAAAGTTTAAGCTTGCTTAAAGATTTTCATGAAACCAACACTCAGAATTCGTACGTGTCATGCTGATGTTGCCGGCCCTGAGCAGAACAGCACAAGAGTCACATGGTGCATGTCCCCTCAGAGAAAGCCCTGGTTATTGAATCAACCTTTGTAAAACAGTCCTGAGGACTTGTCAAGGTCTTCCTCAACACTCGAGATCATGAGGACAGATTGGTTTGAATGGGAACATTGATCTTGTACCCACAGCTGACGTGCCACTTTGATGCTGTTGTTGTTGTTTTTATTACCGTTGAAAATGAATTTCCCCAGACTATGTTCTGTTGGTAAAAGGTTGTTTCATGTCTGACAGTATTATGAGGACATTTTTATGAACACTGGACCTTTTTTTGCGGAGGGGTGATGCAGCATTAAAAAAACTAAGAAGAAAAAAAACAAACAAGCATCTCCGACCTCAGGCATGACATCTGGCAGATCAAAAAAAAATTAAAACCAAGAGAGAAAGAGAAAAGTCAAAAATATAACAGCCCTTGGTCCTACTTTTGGCTGTTTGTTCTCCGTAGAGGTCACTGAAGTGGCATGATAACTGAACTCTTAGAGCAAAGTGCTTATTGATCCTTTTCTAAATGTTAAAGCTCTGAAGAAAGGAAGCTTCTTCTCTGATTTTTTCAGTGTGTTTTTGAATGTTTTCCTCTGAAATACATTACACTCTGGCATTGGTGATGCATGCCTTACCAAAATGACATCTTCTATAAGATCTATCTTGCTCACAGCAGGATGCATGAAGAGTGCTCCCCTAATAGAGTTTAGATTCTCTGCCCGAACTTGACCCGACTCGACCCACGGGCCGGGTTGGGCCAATATTTTCCGCCACTATCCTCGGGCCTTGATCAAGCATTTGTGTTTTTTTAATCATTACTTTATTAGCATAATTGGGTGGGAAGAAAGCTATGCCTCTCCAACTTCTCCCGTAGCTCTGGGTAGTGCGGCCAGTGCGCCAGCATGCAGACTGTGGCGAAGGACAGTATTTATTAGGTGATCAAGACAAGAAACTCTCCTATATGGTTCCAGGGCTTTGATTATGTTGCTGCCTTGATCTGTTACCCACACTATTCAGCTGAGGGAGGGAGCTAGGGTTGAGTTTTTTCATTCGGATCCATTTGCGATCCATTCCATTCTGAGTAAACAAACAACGCAGTTTACGTGCTTCGTCCTTGTTGCATTATTCATTAAGAAATTAATGAAATTGTCGGGTTTAAATCGGGCTCGAGCTCATAATTACCGTTAATGTGTCGGGCCGGGTCAAATAGTTGAACATTCTTTGGGGTTTGAAACATTAACTTCAAAATGTTCCAGTGTTTATACATATCAGTATGCTGCTTTGTCTTTATTTACTATCATTTTTATCACTAACTTCTTCTTTGTTCACAGGAACTGGAGCGAGTGACGGCGTTACAGACCAACCTGCAGCTGGCAGCGGTCATTTGCACTAATGCAAGGAGGTAGTAGCGTTATATTCAGTAAATTAAATAGCTGCTGAAATAGCCAATTCAAACCACATCTGCATATTAAGTAGGGATGCACCAAATCCAGATTTTTGGGGTTTGGCCGAATACCGAATCCACTGGTTAAGATTCTGCCAAATCCAAAACCGAATATCGAATCCTACTCCCATCCCCAGTCCATGAACACAGTAAGCACATTAATGAAGTAAACAACATCCACAGCCTCTAAAGTAGTTAAATGGAACAACTTAATGTTGACATCATAGGAAAGCACATCGCTATGGCCAAATGAGTGACAGTTTTGATTGGCAAATTTTCGCTAACCAGTGTACGATGAAGGCATGTTGGGTGGGTGAAATTAGAAAGCTAACGTTAGCTGACGAGCAGCAGCCGGCCGTTCGGTCGCTCCGCTCCCACTGTAGGGAGACTCATTTGCCGAGATTCCTTCATGCACAACTCGTATTCTTTTGGATGTGCATTGTTTAGGGTCCTTGCCACCATGAGACAAACCGACATTGCAAATTGAACATGTAGCTTGATTTGAATGGCCTTCTTTTGACTGAAAGTACTGCCAAACAACACTTTTTCTGCTCACGAGTTCCATTTTCACTTTCTCGCAGCCTACTGCATTGAACGGTCCACCTACGTAAACACCTTCCCGTAATCAAAGGCGGCGTCATAACATCGATCAGCGTAGCGCGCGTTGTGCATGCGTAGGGTTCGATAGAAAAAAATTCTAAGGTTGGGCAGAAAACGAACCCGTCAAAAAGCCCAATATTCGGCCGAATCCGAAGCCGAATCCTGCATTCGGTGCATCCCTAATACTAGGTGCTGAGTTCCACTGGTGTATCATTTTGCCTGGTGTACAGCTCACCACAATGTATTTGAGTTTTAAATGCCAAGCAAAGTAGTATTAATCTGTAATGATGCTAAATGGTCCCTGCAATCTGACGTTTTGTGTAAAGGCAACTGAGCGTGGCTAAGGAGGGATTCACAGGCGCCAGCCTGGGTCTATTAGCCAATCAGAGAAGACGACAACTGCTGACAGGCCTGCTTAAGTCACTCAGGACCATCAAGACGCTGGTAAAATTTACTATCGATCTATCGTTCTATAGATCGTTTTATCTATATTTTATCATTTATCTATTTACTGACCTACTTTCAAAAAGTTCTCCCTTAGTCCCAAGTAACTACCTGCTTTCTACTGGGTCATTGAGCACTACATGGATTGTTACTCTGATTTGGTTTTCAAAACAAAATGAAGACCTTCCAGATTGAGGACCATGCCCTACACAGATTGCTCCAGCATCCAGTGTGATGTCTGTTTAATTAAATAAAAGCTGAATAAAACTCTTCCTTGAGTTGTCCTTTGGATTAATTTTGTTATACCTGGCTACTTATTCATTGTATTTGTTGTACTGTTATGGTTGATTTAATATATATTTCTGACTGTCAACATAATTGATTGAGACATTTTTGAGGGACGTTTTTGGACTTCCCTGTGCGTGTTATTTTGAATCACCTTGAGAATTTGACCTACCAACTGCAAGATTCTACTGGTCACAGCAGTAAAGCATGTAATAAGTTTTGAACTAGTTAGCAGTACACTAATATTGTGGCCTGTTAGGGATTTTATGCTGTATTCATTTCTTCCTCTTGTCATTCTTCGCCTCACAGCAAAGAACAGATGTAAGACTGAGCGAGATGCTAGAGGTATTGGAATCACACACACACACACACACACACACACACACACACACACACACACACACACACACACACACACACACACACACACACACACACACACACACACACACACACACACACACACACACACACACACACACACACACACACACATAAATGCAGAGATATCTTTATAATTGACTTGTGGGGATTCTGCATTGAAAGTCAAACCCACCCAAACACGAGACACTCCTACAAATGCCTATCTATTGTGAAGGTCAGCTGTAGCACATGGAATAGATTTCACTACCACTGAGTGTAATCCGAGGTTATACGCTGTATCTGTAAGTATCTGCTGTAACAATCAGTTTTAAGGAGATCAAACAAAACTGATGCAGATGCACAGAAGAAGTCACACACATCACTGTCATAATCCATAGTGATCCGGAGTTTACTCTTGATATATATGGTATTTATAAATTGGTTTCAGACTACACGCAGTACATACTGTACTGCTTTCATACTTCAAATGACCTCACTTCTCTGTTTCTTTCAGGAGGAAGACTATCCAGGTGCAATCCAGCTCTGTCTGGAATGTCAAAAGGCTGCCAGCACCTTTAAACACTACAGCTGCATCAGGTACAGTATGAACAAATAGACATATTTAGTTGTATCCAAATGAGAGCAGGCATGGACTTCAGTTTCTATGGTTGGATAGAAAGTTCTCTGATATTCATATATTAGAGAATAGTATCACTTCTCTCCTATTGTGAAATCCTTTACTTCGCAAATAGTTGTTAGGTTGGAAGGTTTCTGGTTACAAGATAGAGGCAGGCAGGCAGCTGGCTAGTCATGCCACACAGAAGGTTAGACAGAAAAACACATCAACAGAGAGACTGACAGACAATCAAAAGCACACGAGACACACAAGAACATCTGAGGATCAACTGTGAAACATTCGGGGTACAACAGTACAATTAAGTTTTTAACCATTTGTGTTTTAAAAGTGCCCAGACATAATAAAACCCTCTTCTCTCTCCACTCCTATTTAGGTAAGAGAGGGAATTGAAAGTATAGAGTTTATTCACGTTGAATACAAGATGCTCAATCATCTCTGTCCCTTTGATTTTCTGTGCAATTGTGCTCAATTTGTGGCAGTAAGTGGGCAACACAGTTCTCCTTTTTATGTATTGATTAAGGATTGATCAGGGATGCACGTCATTGCTGGCTTCCTCCCTCTTCCCGCGCACAGGATATTTTGTGGAGAAGTGTGTGGGAATGAACATCTTTAGCTGCTCCCAACATATGCCGCTTGTCATTTTTGCTGTTTTGTCATGCACTGCAGAGTGTGTGGTGGTCTATTTATGGAGTAAGTACTGGCGTCACAAAACGGTGAGGAAGCGCACCGTTCCTCTGGCAGATACAGACCTTTTAAATAAAACTGAGCATCTGCACCTCTGCATTTAACCACTTCACCTGGCTGTGACAATGCCATTCCAATAACAGAATAACTGCTGGGAAATAATGATCAATATGGTAACATTATGCACAAGGGATTGTTGTGCTGCGGAGAATTCCTCCCAATGTTCTTTTATTTTTTTTACTTGCAGCTGCTGTTTATTTGTGTGGATACACTTTAGTTGGTATCATTAATTTACGCTTCCTGGCGTTCCATGTCCGTGGTAATGCTCCCTGAATGAGCTGGGGATGGTGGTGTGCAGTCATTCACAATTTTCCAGCAATGATGCATTGCAGCAAGTGTGTCAATGAGGGAATGTGATTGTGATCATCATAAAAAGAAGCACTTCCATTTTTCTTTATAACCGTCAGTATCACTGTATCTACACGCGGCCCGGTGTGTATTCAAACACGTCTGTGGCAGCAGGATAGAAATTCGATTACCCTCTTCACCTTTGCTTTCCTTTACAATATGCTAATTGCGCCTCCTGAATGCAGTCGTTTTCAACATTAGTGCATTGATCAAACATCTGTCACACTTGATATTATTATTCATTAGCATGCACATTGTACTGTACTTGGGCTCTCTGCCCAAAACTGCTAGACTAAACTGCAGCATCGACCTCCTCTAAGCAGATAGTTGCCGGTCTGCTGCACTTTGATTTAACCTTGTAGCTATGCTTTTCAATGCACTGCTGAATGCCTTAAATGTGCGGTTCGTTTCATGCCTGCCCTTCTTTTGTCCCTGTCCCTTACCCTGTAAAAGTCAATATTGTTTCCCCAAGAAGGCACTTACACAACCTCATGCTCCGTCTCAGTCCATTTTCATCAGGCTGTCCACATGGGCAGCTGTTGGGCAGCTTAAGACCCGCACATGTCAGCACAGTGTTCACAAACTGTGAGGTTTGCTGTGGCCTTAGAAAAAGAAAGGTGTAATCTAGCCTATAGCATCTCTGTAATATTAATGTTTGTACCGTATGACAGTATTACATTAAGATGCATGCATACATGTAAATTGGTTTTGTATGTTTTTTTTAATTGACCATGTACAATTCTTCCTCTATACGTGGTTATAAGCTTGGACGATTTCCCAGGAAAACATAAAATCCATAACATAAATGTTTCTTTTCTTACAAACCTAGTGTTAAAAGTGATAATCTCAATTCTGCGCCACAAAATTGGGATTTTAAGGATTTAATACAGAATTGAACAGCTCTTCACTTTGTTAGTAGTGTGTTGCTACAAAAAAACAAAAATCAATAGAGATCAAATTTAACTCTGGCTTCGAACATGCTAGTTATTTTATACAAGGTGTCATACAAATTGTCTAAAAGTTATTCTAGCTGAAGCTCCTTCAGATCTCCACTTCAGCTAATCACCATCTTAGTATTGAGGGAGGTGTTTGTTCAGGTGTTCTAATCTAATCGATTCAGGCGGTTCAGCTGCACGTTCAAGAGGAGCGAAGGGCAGAGGGCTGCTACGTTAATATCTGTGTCTCAGACACAAACAATTTTGTGCAGGCTGCCCAACATGACACTGCAAACACTGAAGCAGTTCACCGATTTATTCAGAGCCATGCACACTTCCTTCTCTTTGTTGTTAAAGTATATTTTCTTTTAAGGCTGCATGATTGTGTGCAAGTGGCGATTTTTTTTTATTTTCTTTATGAATAGGTCCATGTGAATCAGCTGTCGTAGAGCATCATTTGAATTTGTGTTTACTTATAGCGCCTTAGAGGTCATGATACATTCCTTCCAACACTAGCAACAACAGCAGAATCAAAAGATGTATTCAAAATCGGGTCAGTTACTTTGGTCAATGTCATGTTGTTTTGGGCTCCCCCCCCCACCACCACCACCACCACCACCACACTCTGACAGGTTTATTTTTAGACATACATATTCAGCTGAGCCACAGTGCACCAGTGTTTTTTTTTATGTCACCAACATCACTTCTTCAGTTACACTTGTACGCTTGGAAGAAGGAAGATGCTTAACATTTCTGTTTTTGGTTAGTATAGGTTTTTTTGCATCCACACCTTTTCCCAATGAACACCAATTCAGTTGGACAACAGTTATTTCTCCAGCAAACCTGTTTTAGGCGTTATCTGCTTCCCAAATGTTTATATTTAATTTGATGTTCATATGCAGTAAGCAACTGGACTGAATAGTCTGTATAACAGGCAGACTAAGCACAGCTTATTCTATTATTGAACTAGCATATATTTAATAAACAGTGTCATACTCTGAATAAACTGTAAAAGATGGTAAGATATTGCTGCAGATATGCAGTAAGAAATTTGTGTAAATATGTACATATGCTGTATATCTCGATGGCGTTGGGACAAGCAGACATCAGACTCCTATTGTCATGTCTTCTTTACTGGGCTGTATCTGAGTTTTATACAGACTCCAGTCTAGAAAACAAACTAGACAAATAAACAGAAGTGATGCTGTATGACATGATATATAGATGTGAAATTGTCCCTAATGGGCCAGCTTCAGGTCGTCAACTTTGGCCGTCAAAAGTGGCCCATGTAACTTTGGAGCCCATAAGTCAGAACTGTACCATGCCCGTGCTAAATATCTAAATATTACATCAAATCTTGCACTTGAAAGTGCACATTATTTTGGTCTGGTGTGATCACGTTTTCCTAGTGCTCTTTCTACAACGTCCTTCTGGAATTTATTTCTTAACTTCCCCCTAACCTCCTTTTTTACTTGCATAATTATGGTTGATGTTGTCCCTTCAAGCTATATTTCACTCTTTGAAACCCTTCCCCTACCACGTTTTGGTTGCCTCTCGGCCAGCCGTGTAACAGTGGCTAACATGACTACAGCAAAAACGGCATTTTCACAAAATCTGAGCATCCTGCAGGACCCTTGAAGCACAGAAGTCCACACGTTACCAATTTAACAAGTCAGCAGTCACTGTGGAGGGGCTTGCCTCAGGGCCCTGTGGACACCTATTGAGATAATTGAAAACGAGCTTTTAAAAAAAAAAATATATATATATATATATATATATATATATATATATATATATATATAAAAGAATCCCTGATTTCCACATAACTCTATTTCAATCCTTATGTTACCTGCAGGGAACATATTGTTAATTAGGTTTATCTCCTCATCTGTTATTTATGCATTCTGTCTGATCATGGAAGGCTGCCAGTATGCAGGGAGGAGCTGCGTCTGCACACTCAGTGTAATTTGGCAATATTATCATAGGATGGACACAATAACAGGATAACTGGACAATATGGTCACCTGTGTAATTGACTTTGAGTTGACCTCTTGTGTTCTTCAAAAGCCCAGAGAGTTCTTAAAGAAGATCAAAGGTGCACCAAGCATTCAAGGGTCCATGTGTGTGACATTGAGTGCTCTGTTTGGTTTCCCAGTCCCATTTTAGACTTTGCTAATGACTTAGTGATTTAGCTTAGTGATTATGATGGCTAACAGGAGTTTTGATTATGTGAAGACCAGCTGTTCATGACTGTTCATGCGCTGTGGTAGGTCTAAAAGGAATAGTTTGACATTTTGGGAATTACGCCTCTTTGCTTTCTTTGTAAGAGTGAGATTAGAAGATTGATGCCACTTTCATTGTCTGTCCACTCGATATTGAGCTAGAGCCAATTAATGGTTAGCTTAGCAAAAAAGACCGCGGAAGCAATGGGAAACAGCTTGCCTGGCTCTGTCCCAAGGTAACAAAATCTGCCTGCCAGCACTTCTAAAGACCACTAATTGATATGGTATATTTAGTTTGTTTGCCAGTGAGGAAGTCATTGGCCTGGCTTTTGTTAGGATTTAACAAACAAGATATAATGTGTTAAATATTGAGCTTAGAGGTGCTGATAGGTGTAGTTTTGAACTTTAGACAGAGCCAGACAAGCTGCTTTCCCCTGTTTCAAGTCTGTATGCTAAGCTATGCTAATTGCCTGCTGGCTCTAGCTTTATATTGACTGTACAGACATGAGGGGGGTTTCAATCTTCTCATCTAACTTAATGTGTGTATTTTAGTTCCCTGTTGCTGCCCAGGGGCCCGTTTCAGGAAGGAGGTTTAACAAACTGAGTCTAACCCTAATATCTGAGTTGATTTACCCTGAGATGGGAAACTCTGAGTTTTTGGTTCCAGAACAGCTGACTTGAGTTGGTTCAATCAACTCAGAGTAGGTTTACTCAGAGTTAAGCGCGTGCACCACTAATACATCCATGGTGCACCACCACAATAAAAAGGCAGCAGAAAATTGCTGCGCGAGTCAATGCTGTCAAAATAAAGCGTTAATTTCGAAAAAATAATGGAGATTAATCCATTCCATATTGCTTTAGCTGATGTGTGGTGAGCGTCTGGCGTCGTAAGGCGTTGTATGGCTGCCGTGCATCACCCAGGTGGGTGCTAGACATTGGTGGTGTTAGAGAGCAGTCCCCCCCCCAAACGCTTTGAGTGTCTATGATAAAGCGCTATATAAATGTAATAAAATAAATATTGACCTTTCACCCGGAGCCGTTGTAGCCACCATTTGACTGTAAAATGAAGGAGGGAGACGAGAGAATGCGTCGCCACATGCAACAGAAACATCGCTGCTGATGGGTGACATTAGTGATATGAGGATGGATAAGGTTATCTACATATCTGATAGACTGTGAAGAAAAAACGATACCGCTCAAATAGGTAGTTATCTGGAAATGAAAATACATCTATAGTCTGGGCCTCAATATCATCTCCCGACGTATGTTTAACTAACAAGGTAATACAACTTCTTCATCAACGGGATCGTTGACAAAAGGAAATGCCATGTTCGGAACAAAAACGTTTTATAGTTTGCCTAACAGTTAATAAACCAACACTGTTTCTTCATTCATGCAGATGACAAACTGCGCTAAAATGCACCTGATACAGACTGAATGAATGAGAAAATGAAAGAGCGCTGTGTCAGAGGGAGGAGACAGAGAAACTCGAGGTTTATTGAAGAAAACCTGCTCCCGACCAGGTTAGGTTCACAGGCTCAGTTACCATAGTAACTGACTCTGATAAGTTACCTCTCTTTCTGAAACAGAAAACCCAGAGTTTCCCTCATTTCAGGGTTAACAAACTCAGACTTTTCACTAAACCTGCTTTCTGAAACGGACCCCAGTTCTTAATGTTTGTTGGATTTCTGCCATGCTGTTATGGTGACTGGAAATTGCAGTGGTCCATCTTACTCTCAGGTGTTCCCCTGAACACTGGTCCATTTTATTCTTTTTCTCTCTCTCTCATATGCTCTTCCAATACTGTTCAGTTTGGTTTATCTCCTCTTACTCTACCACACACTGCAACGTGGGAGTACAAAAGAAAGTTCTTTGATGAACAGGGCATTTATCCTGTTGGTCTCTGCTCCTCTGGTGTATCTCCTTAGTGTGGCTGCCAGAGCTGAAAGCCTTTGTTTAGCACTCCCCTGGGCCTTACATATGGACATTCAGAGGCAGTTCTTTAGTAGCCAGGACCTGACATTAACCCGTTCACCCCCTCTGTAGTGGCGCCATCTTACTTGCTTTGTGTGTTTTCTTTATATTGGCTTCAAATTGTGGTTTCCACTGAGGAAACTGGCTATGACTTGCCTTGCTGAGCTTGTAGCTGAGAATGCCTGGTGTTATCATTGCTGCGGCGCATACCAATTTATTGGATCCATGGCAGTTTAGTTCAAAGTCCGATAGTAAGTAGCCTCTTCTAAACTATCACTCTGATGTCAGCATTTTGGAGTCTAGCTCATCTGTCCATTTCTCCAAATTGTGCTTACTGGACAATTGTTTTTGTCATCAGTCTCCAGTTGTGGTGACAGCTTTCTCTTTACTTTGTAAAGATTTTCAGTTTGTGTAGATTCCTGTTTATCACACATCTATATTATTTGTCTCACACACAGGCAGATAAAAAACGCTTGCAGTGCAAGTTTTGTAATGGCATGCTCATTTTGTTACCTGCTTTGCAAACGACCTGTGGGACTCAATCTGTAGTCTCTTCTCAGTTTCTCTGCTCCCTCCTCACTCTCCTCACTCGATACCCAACTTATGCTTAATTAGCAATTTGTTAAGGACACTGTTTCCCTAGGGCGCCTGTGGTCTCAAAAAGCACAACATAAGTGCGGGCTGACCTGAAGAAGACCACAAGCAAAGTGGGGACAGGCAGAGAAACAGTGGAACAGAGGATGAGTAGTGCAGGGGGAGTCACAAGGGAATTTAATTGGTGTCTTTGGATGGGCAAAATAGTTGTGTTCTTTTTCTAACTTTGTTCGGAGTTTCACTATGGGAATTGCCTCAGCATGACCAAATATGGAAGCACCAATGACACCACATCTGTCCGTGAGAGACAAATCAAACTGTGCTAGGGCCACGGCCCCTCATATAATCACAGTCGACCCCTAACCCTAACCCTTACAAATCATTCTCGCTTTCTTCCCGTGAAGAAACTATACTAAGCTCCCTCAGCGCTTTTAGGCTAGCTTGGTTGGTTTTCTGCTATACAGTTCACAAAAGTTTTTACCTTGTGGTTACACAGTTTGAAAGCAGTGTCCGCGTCAAGACGAACTGCTCTTCTGTCGGCTAGTTGGTATTTGTTTATCGGTTGCTTAGCTGTGTAACTCATTTACTCTCTGGCTAACGCGTTACGGCGAGCCTCCCTGGGTTTGGTTAGCATTCGTTTGTTAGCAGGACCGGGTATCTGGAGTGAGCTAACGTGTTACGACGGGCTAACTCTTTCGGTACACGGTTAACGTTAGCTTGGACTAAACCCAGTGTGCTAATCTTGCCGACAGGCTAACGTGCCACGACGCGCCTGCTAAGGTTGTACAACCCTAAATCAGAAAAAGTTGGGACAGTATGGAAAACACAAATAAAAAAAGAAAGTAGTGATTTCTAAATGTACTTTGACTTGTATTTCATTGCAGACAATACAACAGCACATCATTTAATGTGTTCCTCATGATTTCTATTTTTTTTTCTTTTTTCAAAAAAACAAAATTCCTATTTTGGTTCTTGCAACACATTTCAAAAAAAGTTGGAACCGTAAAGCATTTACCACTTTGTAATGTTGCCATTCTTTTTCACAAAACTTAAAAGACGTTTAGGGACTGAAGACACCAAGTGATGAAGTGTTTCAGGTGTAATTTTGTCCCATTCTTGCTGCAAACAAGTCTTAAGGTGGGCAACAGTACAGGGTCTTAGTTGTCGCATTTTGCGCTTCAAAATGCCCGTACCCGTATCCTCTTACCCGTATCCGTATCCTCTTACCCGTATCCTCTTCCTCCGCAGCCAGGACTTCGTAATGTGTGCAGAATGTGGTTTTGCATGATCTTGTTGAAATATGCATGGACATCCCTGGAAAAGATGGCAGCATATTGTGCTCCAAAATCTCTATGTACTTTTCAGCATTAATGGTGCCATCACAGAAGTGCAAGTTACCTTTGCCAAGGGCACTGACACAACCCCATGCCATGACAGACCCTGGCTTTTGGACTTGTTGCTGGTAACAGTCTGATGATTCTTTTCTTCTTTGGTCCGGAGCACACGGCGTCCATTTCTCCCAAAGAATACCTGAAATACTGATTCATCTGACCACAGTACACGTTTCCACTGTGTGATGGTCCATCCCATATGCCTCTGAGCCCAGAGAAGTCGACGGCGCTTCTGGACATGTTAACATAGGGCTTCCTTTTGGCACAGTACAGTTTTAACTGGCATTTGTGGCTGTAACTACGTATTGTGGTACTTTTGCCAAAGTAGTTCTGAGCCCATGTGGTGATATCGCTTATAGATGAATGACGATTCTTGATGCAGTACCGCCTGAGGGATCAGAGATCACGGTTGTTCAGCTTAGGCTTGCGCCCTTGTCCTTTACGCACTGAAATTCCTCCTCATTCCTTGAATCTTTTAATTATGTTATGCACTGTTGAAGGTGAAATAAGCAAATGTCTTCCTATCTTTCTTTGAGGAACATTGTTTTTAAACATTTCAATAATTTTCTCATCTCAATTTCCCATCTTTGCTCCTAAAGGACTAGACCTTTCTTGGATGCTGCTTTTGTACCAAATCATAATTACAGTCACCTGTTGACATCACCTGTTTCAAATCACATCATTATTTAACCAATTTACCTGATTACTAGCCCTTAATTGCTCCTGTCCCAACCTTTTTTGGAATGTGTTGCAGGTCTGAATGACAGGAAAGGATGTATATTTACAAATTAAATTAAGTTGACCAGACAAAACATGAAATATTTTGTGTTCACATTGTCTGCAATGAAATACAAGTCAAAGTACATTTAGAAATCACTACTTTCTTTTTTTATTTGTGTTTTTCATACTGTCTGATTTGGGGTTGTATATTTACGCCGTCTTTCTGTCCTCGGCAGCAGCCCCCGCCAAAGTGTCGGAAACGAAGGCTAGTGAGGCTATATCCCGCCTGTGCCTCGCGTCATGTGGGGCATCCATCTTGGGCAGGGACCGTCACCCAATGTGCATAGCCTGCATGGGCGCTAAACACGCTCAGGCAGCGCTGGCTGACTCTCAGTTGTGCACCCACTGTGCGTCAATGCCAGAAAAGATACTGGAAAGGCGACTGAGGGTGGCGGTGTCCAACAGTCATGACCCATGTCTCTCGGGAACCACCCCAAAAGCCACAAACAGTACCCATCAGCCGCAAGCTGCACCTAGCTGGGCGGACATGATGGACGAGGAGACCCTGGACATGCCTACACTTTTCGAGGACCTCCTCGAAGTGGAACGGGGCTGTGAGGACGCAGAAGGCGATGCCATCTCTGATCTCCTCGACATGGATGGAATGGAGGATGAGGAGGACTCCACGTTCCCAGTTCAACAGTCAAGGCCTCCTAGTGCATCCAATGCTGCTCCCCCAGCGGACAGCAACTTGTACAAGGTCTGTAAACGGGCGGCTGCCGAATTGGGGATACAATGGCCGGCAGCCCAGGACCCCGAAGGGGCAGAGAGAGACCTGTATGACGGCAAAAGGCTCCCACCAGCCCAACCGCCTGCGAAACAGCTTCTGCCAGCAGTGCCTGCCTGTATGAAGGAAATTAGCCGGTACTGGTCCAGGCCGTTTAAGAGTAAGCTCCCAACCAAGGGTTACTCTAAGCTTGAGATCCACGGGATGGGGGCACTGGGGCTAGCCGAACCCCCAGTGGTGGAGCCTTCAGTGGCTTATCATTTCCACCCAAACCGCTGCTCTCTCTCAGGCTCCCACAGCATTTCTCTGCCTAACAAAATGGAGCGCCCCACCGCCTCCATGTTTCAGAGGATGTACAGATATGCAGCACAGTCAGTGTGCTCTCTAAATTAAATGTCACTGCTGGCTGCATACCAGGCTGAAATCCTCGAGATGGGCCGTCAGCTGGACTCGGGGGCACCTAACCCGGTCCTCTGGGACGAAATCTGTGTGGTGAACGACCTTGTGCTGCTCTCCCCACGTGGTGCAAGGCTGCGGCCATGTAAACTGTCTTGCAGTCGCAGGTGAGAGGGCCTTGTGGCTGAACCTCTCGGGCCTGAGTGACACACAGAAAACATGCGACCCCACCAAAGGTCTGTTTGTTCCAGCTCTAGAGAAAATGAGAGAGGCCAGCACCCTCAGAAAACAGAAGGGTGAAGCCTTTGGCCTCTGCCTACCCCAAAAACACACCCCCTGCCCCCAGCAGGGACAGAGAAGTGGCTTTGCTGCAGCAGAACCGAAGGTAGAACACGGGGGAAACACTCCTTCGCTGCTCTAGCTTAACCCCCCCAGCTTCTCCCTCCATCCCTCCTACAAAGTGGAGGAAGGTTAGAGAGGTAGAGCAGAGCCCCGAGGTTTGTGGTTCACGGCCCTGGTGTTTCACAGTTCTCCAGGGGCCGCCTCTCAGTTTCTCTCCCCCCCTTATCCAGCTTATTCAGCGTGTGAATGGTGAATGGTTCCTGTACTATGTAAAGCGCTTTGAGTAGTTGTTAAGACTGGAAAAAGCGCTATATAAAATACAGTACATTTACATTTACATTATCCAAAAGGAGGAGAGTCAGGTACAGAAAGTATCCCAGTGTCACCAAGCAATTTCACCATGTTCAAAAAGGCAACAAATAAAGCCTGCATTTTCGCATCCAGGTGCAGAGCCAAGGGCGAAATTCTCCCCTCAAAACAAAATAAAACACAAAATAAAACTGAACCAATGACAGGTCCCCTTAATCCCTGCAGGGAGAGCTCACAATCCTCCCAGGGCAGGCTGCTCCCTCCAGGCCGTGGAGGTGACGTCACTGCAGTGCGACTCTAGGAGCCCCCTCTCTGCCCAAGCGGACCGGTGGCACTCATGCGCAGTTCACCAGTGGGTTTTGTCCACTATTTGTCAAGGGTACAGGCTACAGTTTGCTATAAAACCACCCAACAGTGTGTTTCAATGACAAATGGGGATCCAGGCAGTCAGAGATTCCATTACAGTGATAAATCATCTCAGAGATTTGGAGTTCAACATAAACTGGGCAAAGAGCCAAGTAGAACCTGCGCAATGTACGGAATAATATGGGTCTCAAAATAAACTCCCTCTCCTACTGCGTCATGCTATCGGAGGGGAGATTGGCGTCTCTGGTACAATGTCTCTCCCTTCTCCAGCTCGGTTCAATATGATTTTGGCTTCGGGAGATTCATGCAATCGGGGAGTGGTCTATATCTCCCATAGTGAAACACCGAACAAAGTTAGAAAAAGAACTTTAGGTTACTTAACGTAACTCCGGTTCTTTGATAACAGAGTGAGGTGTTTCACCAACACGTTCCATCTTGCAGAGACACAGAAAGAAACCTGTCTGGAATGATTTGTAAGGAGCTGGTCGACAGCGATTATATGAGGGGGCGTGGTCCTAGCACGGTTCAACCTGTCTGTCTGTCTGTCTTTGCAAGATGGGACGTGTTGGTGAAACACCTCACTCTGTTATCAAAGAACCAGGGTTACGTTAAGTAACCTAAAGATTTCTGTTGCTATTTCACAGCTTTTGAGTTGAAAACATTGCCCAGGATGAGCAAACATCTGAGAATATTCCAAGGATGCGTAGGAATCTTTTTTACACACATACATACACACACTTATAATACAGCTGCTTCCACTGTAGGATAAAAAAAAGCACTTGAAACACCAAAAAAAACTCATCTTACCAACATATTAGTTGGAGATACATCTGTATCTCATACTGTTGGTCCCTTTTTGCCCTGCTTGTATGAAAGAGGGGAATTGTGAGACACATGGCTGCAGCTTGATGATAAACTGGTTCTGATTTAGATGATTTTGTTAATGGAAATATAAACTGTGCTATATTCTGGTTCCTATAATAGTTACTCAATTAGATTCATAGAAGAAGAATTGAGGGCAATTTTCATAATTGAATGTCATCATTTATTTTATTTATCTGGTAAAAATACAAAAGATTTGCTGGTTACAGATGCAATGATCTGCTTGTGTTTCACTGGAAATTGAGAAGATTTGGAATTTGTTTAAACAACAAACAATTTGAATTTGCTCGTACTCCAGTAACTTGGGATGGGTATTTGCCATTCATTTTGTCATTTTAAAAGTTATTTCTGACATTTTATTGACATTCATATATTAAACAGACCGATAAATTCATATTAAAAAAAAAACAACTTTGTAGTTTAGTTGACTCCATATTCTGCTTCAGAATTAAGGAACTAACCCCTTTTTTCTCCTCACAGCGAATTGAATTCCAAACTGCAAGACACTCTGGAGCAAATAGAGGTATGTGCCTGCCTTCCTGCTTTATCTCTAATTGTGTTATTTGAGGGCACTATCAGTGAAGAGACTTTTAGCAGTGACTAAGATTATGCTCTAACCTTGTTAATTTTCCTGAAGCCCTCATCTGAAAGAAGCAATTTATACTTCATTTTCACATTTTGATAGTTTGCCTTTCTCATTCTGGGTCTGCCAAATATTGACACATTCAGAAAGTCATTATTGTCAGTGTGCAAGCACGGTAAATTATATCTGTTTCATCTCTAGCTGCGTCGTGATATTGGGTGTGATAAATGGTATGCAAAGCAATTTTCTCTGCACCACTGCTGCTGCGCTTGAGTAGATTAATTACTTACAGTTCCGTCTGTACACAAGAAACAGCCGTGCATGAACACGCACCTACATAGCCATGCGGAAAGGTGCTCGCTTGTTTACCTGTCAGCATGAGTTTGTGAATAAGCAAAGCAAAATCCTCTAAAATCATAAAGGTAAACACTTCCACACACACACACACACACACACACACACACACACACACACACACACACACACACACACACACACACACACACACACACACACACACACACACACACACACACACACACACACACACACACACACACACACACACACACACACATCAACAGTAGAATTTTAGTATCTAACACCTTCATCTTAAGAATGCTGAAAGCCCTAAAAACTCAAATATATATACGTGACATATACAGCATATACTGTGTATAATGCATTACACAAAAGAGATGTCATTGGTTGGCCGTCAGCCTAGTGTGTAACATCCCTTAATTTCTAACGATTTTCTAGCTGCAACACGTCATCGCACACACGCACACACACACACACACACACACACACACACACACACACACACACACACACACACACACACACACACACACACACACACACACACACACACACACACACACACACATCCAATTGCCCTTGGCCTCGTGTGGTAGCTGAACATCTGCACAACTATATCTAAATCCCTGGTCTTAACGTTGATAATTCCTCTCTTCTTTTCCTTTTGTCATCTATCTATTTCTGGCTCCAGGAGCAGCTTGATGTCGCCCTGTCGAAGACTTGTAAGCACTTTGATGTTTCCCACTACACCAAGGTCCAGCTGGCCTACACGCTCCTTGGCAAGACACAGGTCAGTGGTTTGACATGTCTACAGGGTCACGGGGAATGGCTAAACATGACTGTGAATGTGATGGTCCAATTGTTGTCATCACTTACGCCATATGTCCTTTTGTTTGACTCTTTTTCTTTTATTGGGGATTTTTTGGAGGGGATTGAATGTTCATCCTGTCTGTTCCTCTCCTTAACTTTATTTCAAGGTTGTGTGCATTCAGTCGGCAGTACTGTTTCCTTACTTTTGACCTTTTGCCACCATTTAGATTAGAACAGTATAAAAAAAAAATTCCCACAGACAGGCTGGTAAAACATCAAGGGAAACAAGAATGTAATTTGGTTTATTGAAGTTTCTCGTTTTCTTTTTTTTCCCCTTCTTGCTTCAATGGATTGTTTTCACTCCAGTGAGTGAATTCAAGGTCTCCTCATTGGAGAAGAAAATATTTTAGGCCACGGGGCATGCATGCCATCATTTGTGATTACCTTATGCTCTGCTTACTGTCAATCAACTGACACCCACATAACTCACCCACAAGAAGGAACAGAGTTCTCCAAAACAATATAATAATAATAATAATAATAATAATCCTTGGATAATATAAAATAAGCACACAAAACATTAAAACAGCTGAGGCGTTACGGTCAAAACATGTTTGATTGTGACATTTTTTTGCGGTTTATTTAAAGCTGCAGAACATTTATGTTAAGAACAACATCAAGAAAATAGTGTAGTTTCTGTTAAAAATGACTAAAGAGAAATATAATAGAGCATAACCTTAAGTGACACAGATATTATCTTTTATCACTAGGGGATTTCTTTCTTACTCTCCTCGTCACTCCTCATATCCCATTCCAGCCCTTGTATTGGTCAGAAAGTGTTGATCTCTCATGCTAGGGCCTCCCTCTTTAGTAACCCATACGCTCCACCACCATGTCCAACATCTCACTTGGCCCTGATCTATTTGTTCTGCTTTGACTTGCATTCCTTCTTCCCTTTCTCACCTCCCTGATCTTATCCTTTCTGCTATTTTTTTTTTTTTTTCTCCAACTCCCCCCTCCAGTGTACCAGTGCTCTCTGGTATGGGTAATCACTCATGAACTGAGTTGTACATTATTTGAATTATAGATGTTGTGCTTACATCATTTTTGTCATCCTTGAAATATTTATTACTTTCCTACTCCAACAAGTAGGATAATTTGTGGCCCAGCTATAGCTGAGTAGCCATCCAGCTATGTGCGGCCATTTTGAGCAATGATGAGGCTGTCATGTCTGAAAATAACACCCTTTGGCTAAGTTTATGTGGACTTTGGGATTCCACAAATGCTGTTCCATTCCTTATTCAGCATTTTGAGCCCCTGTACCTCCTGCACTCGCACATTTCTGGTGAGCCTACAGGTGAATGTAATATGTAAAAAGCCTGTGAGGGTTAAGTGCTCAAGGGTTATGGTGGATGTTGGAGCTGGGCCAGATTGTACTAGATGGATGTAAATGGATGGATATACTTGCCAATCTAATATTGAGGTACATTGAGTATGAATGCCATGTTCTGCAAACATGGCATTTTACTGTACAGGTTTAAAATGTTATATTGCCAGTGTAAATTCTGTGATTTGATTGAATAGACATCTACAAAGCCCACCACAACCTAGCCCCCTCCTACCTCACTGACATCCTGCACCAACATACTCCTACCTGCACCCTCAGATTAGCCAACGCCAACCAACTGGGGGGACAGGGCCTTCTCCATTTTCACCCCTTCCCTCTGGAACTCAATCCCCCAGCACCTCAGACATTCTCCCTCCCTCACTCTTTCAAAACCCACCTATCAGTGCCTTGGAGTACCTTTAAAAGTGCTATTCACATTAAATGTATTACTATTGTTATTGTAAAATAAAGTTATATCACCTTCTCCACATTACACTTGGCAGCACTATGTGTTTTTTTTGCAGATTTACAGTAAAACAATAAGTTGTTGAATTGACTCATGACCCAAGCAACCAAAAGAAGCCTCATTTTGGCACTCACACACAACGCACATATTCTGTCATTGTTGTTTGAAAAGCCAATGTTGATGGTAATAAATAACATTGACATTAAAGACATCCTTGAGGTGGAAACTGAGTCATAAATGCTTGTTGAGAATGAAGTGTTGTCATTATTACTGTTATAATGAGCATTTTCAGACTCAAAAGCTAACTAACTAAGTTGTTCTTGACTGCCTCTTGCCACTGCAGTGCTTGCTGTTGCTTTCCTTCTACTTTTTTCGTTTGCATGCACTGAATCAGTTCTTCACGCCCTCTCTGCAACTGTGTTTCTCACAGTCAGCTCTGATCTTTGTCTGAATCTTAGCTTTTACTGCAGTCTTTCTTTTTACTGCGGTAAGTGAACACACACATGCACAAATGACCACTTTCAATCTGACATTTTTCAGTTGGATACATAAATGAACTGTGTCATCCAAGAGGTAATCGGCATCACACGGGTCTAGACCTACATTAGCATACCACCTCAGACCATTTGCATTTGTTTATAAGTAGCTGCCGAACCATGAGTCTATGTGCTTTTGCAGTTAATTGATAATTATGTCTAAAGATGATGGTGATTATTAAGATGCGAGTTGCTATAGTTGCCTTTATTTTTCTTGTCTACAGTTCAGGCTTTGTACAGCCAGCCATTTTCATGGTGTTTTTTTGGATGTATGAAGTGAAAGAAATTTTTAAATTACATTAGTGGCAGCATAGTGGTCATGAGCTTGCAGTAAGACAATAGTCAGTACAGTAATTACAGTGCAACACCCATTACACTATGGGGCTTTGCTCAACGCTGTGCCCACGTCTCCTGCGACTTTGGTGTCCTTAATTCACTAGGGTCCCATAGCGAGACTGTGGGTGAGAGCTGCAAAACAGAAAATTATCATGAATGTAACTTGGATTTGGATTGGATTATTAATGATAAATGAAGAAATCCTACTTTGCCATTAATAAGTTGTGCTTTTGTTTTTTTTAAAGCTGATGTACCATACATGGCAATACAGTTATATGCCTCTGCCATTTGTTCCTTGCTGTTTTTGCTTAATTAATGACACTTTCTACAGCAAACAGCTGGTTTTAGCGATGTGAATTATGGAACCTAGAGGCACAATTGCCCATTTTCACTTGGACTTGAACATTGCAGTTCCCAGGAGACAGCTATGCCCATTTTTCCTCATGTCATATTGTGTAGCTAACATAATATGTCTGCAAATAATTCAAAATATCAAGTATACAGCATGTCTCCAAGAAGTTTGATTTGTAATTTCCCTGCTCGTTGCCTTTTTTCACAGATCCACATTGGCAGATGACAGTGTCATTTAACATAATTGTTTTCACAATAGTGTGTTTGGCTCTCTCTGCAGACTGCTATGGACCAGCTGCACATGCACTTCACCCAGGCCATCCACAACACGGTGTTCCAGGTGGTGCTGGGATATGTGGAGCTATGTGCCGGAAATGCTGATACCAAATTCCAGAAGATGCAGTACAAGGACCTGTGCACGGTAAGGAGATGAGTGTGTGTTGGTGTGTAGGTTTTCAGTTTATTCCACCGCAATTCACCCACTCTGCAAATGTAATAGCCAGATTTGGCCAGACAAGGTTCAGTTCTCTTTGTTAGATGCCAGTGTGAAGACTAACCCCTTCAGTGAAAACTTATTAAAGAACAAAAACACCACCTGCAGAGTGCTGTGATGAAAGGACATATGACATACACTTTGTTACTCACAGTATGCCTCTAGCTTTCTTATTGCCTTGAAGCCAAGCGAAAAATACCTTATTTCATGACAATGGGTTCAACAGATTCTCCTTAATAGAGTGAAACAAAGGTATAGAGGAGAAAGTAAATCAGTGAAAGGAAAGACACGTATATCCTAGTGTAGTCCCTCACTATGAGATAATTAATCTTGCTCACAATACAGAACCAATGCACTGCAGCAGCAGCACTTTTTGATTGGGCTCTCCATGCTGGCCCACATGCCTCAGTCCCCTTTCTGTCTTTTTCTTTCCCTCCTCATCAAAATAAATCACATTTGCAGCAGCAGCACTTTTTGATTGGGCTCTCCATGCTGGCCCACATGCCTCAGTCCCCTTTCTGTCTTGTTCTTTCCCTCCTCATCAAAATAAATCACATTTGCATGGCCAGCAAGCATAACTTGGTCAATTCATCATTCATTTGCTGCGAGTGAGTTTTGCCCCCAGGGCCTGTGACTGCTGTTACAGTCTGACCTACAGTGTACAGGGGTATACAGAGGTATAGGTAAAGGTTATTCCTGCCTGGTCAGAGGGTACAATTTGTTTCTTTACAGTCTCTCCCGATATGTCAGCTGTCATAGTTTTTCTTACTCCCTGACCCTCTAGCTCCTTGCTGTTTGACGGCACAGCTTTTACTATGGGCATTGTCAGTTGTGCTGATGTACAATGGGCTGCCCTTTACCTCTTACCTTTGTGTTACCTCTCCTCTGCTTCTCTTCTCATCTGTTTTTCCTCTGCTTCCTGCTTCTTTTTTGTCTGTTTATGCATGTTTTCCTACCCCCGGTTAGGAAGTGGCATTGAATGAGCAATATTCAATTTATAGAGCTGGTGGTTCAATGGTTCAGGGGGTCGATGGTAGCCTCCTTTCAAGCTAGCTGGCAGGATGTTTTCAGTGTAGGAGCTGAATCAAATATTTAAATATAAGTTTCTCTGTCACTTCAAACTGGGTTTGAACACATTTTGTCACTAAAAAAATATATTTTTTATTAGGTGGGTTTCAATACATATGAATTTGCTTTGTTTACATTGATGGCCAAGATAGGCATGCAGCAATCACTCGTACAGTAGCACACGGTGTATGCAGTTCCCCACCAGAAGACTGTGGATTTAATGAAGTGATACTGATTAAATGTCAATTATATCTCAGTTGTGGTCTGAAAAGGAGTTGGGGTAAAAACTTTCTTGCAAGGAAATTTGGTTTGTAAGCTTGTCCAGTGGCTGCTGTTAGAAATGATGTACTCTACTCCTCTTTTTCTTTTACCAGAGTGTCTATGAATGCATCAGACAGTGACACTATAGATATACTGTACTACAGGATTCTTGATAGTAATACCAGTTTATCAACCATCCAATTTTCTTTTTAAATCGTATGACCATATAGCTTAAAGTGCATGATCTGTCAAGGTACAGTATCAGTGCAAGTACTGATACATACTCTGTAATATATACCTTAATTATGTTTCAGTGGTATTGTAAATAAGGTGCAACATTACCTGTCATAAGAGAGTAGTGGCCTCCTGGACAGTGTCTCCATGAACACTCTAAGTTTAGCCTAGAAATCTAGCTAGGCGCACCCTAGAGGCAGCAAATATGATTTGCAGCCAGGGTCAGTCTAGCAACTCTCTGTTGGCTTGCGAGCTGGAAAAACCAAATTCTGGTCAGGCCAATCGCATTGTGTATAGAGTCGGTGCGCGGGCTTAACATAAGGATGGCAGAGTTGCGATGGTTCCCTGCTACTTGAAAACAAAGAAGATGGCTGCTGCTGCTGGAGAACAGCGGCCTTTCGAATCAGGGAAGGAAGATGTGTTCGCAGTTTTGCCGACTGGATATGGCAAAAGTTTAATCTATCGACTAGCGTTACTCTGGTTGGCTATGAGTACAGAGGGAATTTGAAAGACAACCGTTTATCCCGCCCCTCGGATTGAGCCCTGCCAATGGTGAGTTCCCAGACCCAACATCTTGATGTGGGTCTGGCTTGTCAGGCTAATCTAAGTTGGGATTTTTTAAGATTATTATTATTATTATAGAGACTTTAATATGATACCGTCAGGGAGTAATCCACCTCAGCTAAAGTTTGAGATTGAGTTATGATGGTAAAAAAAACTGAGTAGACAACACATCTTCATATATAAATGATGCTTGTTTTTAATCGGTTATCTTAAATACATTTCCAAGAATAAGATAAGACACAATACCAAATACATTGTTTCAGATTCTTTTTGCTTTAAGGTGTATGTTTTCACAGAATAATATGCCTCATATGAGTCTTTTTTTTATTAGCAAAATAATTGGACTACTTTAACTTCAGCTATCCTTTACACACTTTCGTGATGTTGTATGTAGTTCATATTAAACGAAACAAACTTCCCTTGAGCTGAAGTGACATTTAACTGTCCATATCTTTTTGTTCTTGTCTCTTTTTTGTTTTATTTTTTGTTTTTGTTTTTTCCCATGGACTTAACTGCCATTAGGCTTACTGGAAATCTGTGTGAAGGATCCCCTAAAATACTGTGTGCATGCAACTGTACAGTAGTTACAGACACATCCTTGTTTACTTGTGTTTGATAGATACCCTGCCAGCACTGCGCGTTGCGCCTGGATGATCTCTCTCTCTCACTCACTCACTCACACACACACACACACACACACACACACGCACACACACGCACACGCACACACACACACACGCACACACACGCCCACCAACTTTAGATTGATGGCACGTGTCTGTACACTCTTGGCTGTGTCATGATTGATAGGGCAGCACATCCACACACATGTGCACACTCAAATGAAAAGGTATGTGAACGCCCATACACAGTTCATTTGTGTCGCTGACAGCATTTGCAGCCTGTCTGCAGAAACCTTTATGGGGAGATCAAGTGTTTTGCTTACTTTTAGTCCTTAGGTAGATTATTATATTGAAGACACTTATGTACCTGCCTCTACAATGTCAAAAGGAGAGCTAACCGAAGTACCCATGCAAAATATGTGTCTATGTAGCTCATGTGGTACACACACACACACACCGGACTGATGTGGTTTTAAAGAAATGCAAACAATCTGAAGATGGGTTTAAAAACTTGTCCTTTTTGAGATTCTCTTCAGTGTCCCTCTCTGAGGGTCCTTGGGACCTTGCAGCATAAAGACATTTATTGAGACTATTATTTAGTTTCTGGCTAGTGTAAAAAATGTACCTGTGATAAGTTCTCTTTCAAATCAATAGAGAATGTGATTGGGGGGCTTTCCTCTCTTTCAACAAATACCATTGATTTGCTCTTGAGCGTGTTATTGGACCCCCACCTGCCCCAGTGGAGCTGCACAGTAGAGAATGTGTTATTGTTGTGGCATTGTATCAATACATAAGTTGGTGTTTGTGGAGAAGAGCAAACTTTTTCAGCTACTGTTCCCCTGATACATAAAGGTTAAGAAAATCTTAGAGCCACATTAGACCTCCTGAACTTACCTTTTAGTTATGCAACTTAAAATTCAAGAGAAATGGGAACACTCAGAAAGGTCGGTTCTGATTGTGAAAGGGTCTTATTAATTTTACATCAACATCTCATCATTATTGGCCAGCCTCATTCATAATCAATCCCCTTCTCTGTCTGACTTTTCTCCTGATGGAATCATAGGAGGTTCTCATAGGAGAGAAGGTGACTGTAAAGGCTGAATCATATGCTGCACTGCTCTTTCATATTGCATGAACTACAGTAGTTATTAGGGGTGTCACGATTCTCCAAATCCTCGATTCGATTACATTTTCGATTCTGAGGTCACGATTCGATTTGATTTGATTCGATTCTCGATTTTCACTTTTTTTTTAAAGCACAGGTTGCGATGCCATTTTTAGACTAGACTTGTATGTAATATAGTATCTGACCTTTGTTCACAATGTACCACATTACATTGTCAAATTTAAAACATTTATTAACAACATAATGTAACAATAACATATCTTCAGTCAATTGGAAACTTGACAATTTATCAATAAAGTAAAAAGAAAAAAAAGTTGATGATATAGCATCTAGAAGCTGCTAGTGAGGCTTTAGCCTTTCAGTGTTGTTTTTTTACCTGTGTTACACAAAGCCATTAGCTCTACTCATCATAGAAAAATCACCCCAATAATATGAAACGACAGCTCAGTAACCCATAGTGATCCATCCCACTCAATCTTGTGCAGTGTCCCATTATTTTGATATAGGCTGACCTTCAGTGCAGTTGTATATCTGAAAAATGGCTATTTAGCGAGGCTGTGGAGGGGATGCATACACTGTTGCCTCTTCATGTAAAGCACTGCCATGATTCTAGGCTGTTTTTTTTGTTTAGTTAATCATGGCTGCTGATAGCTTCATTACAGAGCAAAACTAATCTACTGCCAAACATTGTGCATCTTATCATCCCAGCTCTTACGGATGAAAAGTGGCCTCATGTTGTTTGTTGTTATTACTCTGTCACAGTAGCCATAGACATCTAAAGACCGCAGCTGTTAATGAGATCACGAAGAGTGTTTTTGTTTTTTTTTGTTTAATTTTTGAATCTCATGCCAGGATGCCCCATTTATTAGATTTTATTTTCTGTTTCTGTTCAGCTCAGATCATTCTTGTGTGTTTCTGGGGAATCTGTGGTTTGAATTGCAACCAAAATGTCTCCCTCTAAATCCCATGGAGACTCAGTCAATGCCTTTGACAAAGACATGTGCAATGAACCTTGTTGTTGCACATGGCACATTTTTATGATGAAGCCTGTTAAAGTACAACATGAAACAGGGAGCAGATGATCGAAAACGCCCTTCTGCAAAATCCCCAGTCTGGTAAAAGCCCTCGACAACTGCATTTAAAGTAATAATGATTAAAAGGAGCGTTGCCTTAAACTATTAATTGACTTATCTAAATCATTTCATAGTGTCAACCATTATTATTTGTATTTAAAAAAAGTTTAAAGACGTTGGCTTTGACAATGGCATCAGTAACTAACAACTTGAGCAGCAACATCAAACCAGTTGGGAGAAAGACCATCACTTTAAGCAGACTGAACTGGCGCTTTACATTATACATAAGAAATAGTTTGCCCACTTTTATGTTAATGACAGTTGCTTTACTCTTTACAAATGTGTGCATCGAGGTGTTTAAGAGTGTTTGTGTGAGGAAAAAAAAGAGATTCTACTTCAGGAGTGCGTACTGTACTTTGTTTCTTCTCTGGCACAGCAGGTCTACAGATTGCTGACCATGTTTTTGATCTCTTGCAGGTAAATCTGTTTATTCTTTTTTGAGGGGTGTGATTTTCTTTTCCTAAAGGAAGTGAATCGGCTAAATCAAGGTTACCTACCCTTGCTTGCACATCTCTTTCTTTCTCTTCTCTCTAAAATGTATGGCATTTCTTTCATGTGCACTCCTCCACAAGCCCACACGCACAATTTAAAAAAAAAAAAAAAAAAAAAAAAACACTCAGTGCCTCCCTGACACAGCCTGACATCCCGGTATGTTATGTGCATAATGATCATGGGTAGCTGTCTTCAGAAAACCAAATGACTGAAAAATATTCCAAGCCCGCCTCCTCCAAGCTGTCATCACAGTACTTGTTTAGAAGGCTGTGTCCAGTGTAACCTTACTCTAGGTGTGGCATGCAAACACTCTTATGTCAGTTGTAGCATTCCTGTGCACTTCTGCATTACAGCGCACATCTGTGTCGGTGTACTTCTTCTCATCAATCCCACTGAAGATCCACACACACACACACACACACCCACACACACCTCTTACCCCCACATCGTCTCCCCTCACTTCAGTTGCCTGGCAACATGCTGCTGTGATATGGTTGACTGGTGGAGAACATACGATATCTAATATAAGCCTTGCTTTGTCCAAACTGGTTCATTCGCTTACCTATCTGACCTGTTTTGCTGGAGCCGGTTTGTAACTTGATCTTTATCTCTATTTGTTTATTTCAGGTTGGTCTGCTAAGCACTTAATGAATTTATTTTTTACTGTACATGGAAATTATAATTCTAGTATAGTACCCATAGTAGGAAGTATACAATAGTAATACATGTATTGTTATTATATAATGTCTGTGTCTGTTAGTGCTAGAATTTTGTTATATTTAATATTGGGTACGCAAAAATAGTTATAACAAACATAACAAATACGCTAGACTTTCGCTGCATAAATTGCCGATTTCCGCGCAAAATATGCGGGGCGTGCATGATTTCATAATCCCCGCATTTTCATTGCAAATAAGTCACATATCTCAGCAGAAAGTTGAAAAATGTTGCATTTACTTCACACAAGAGCAGCCATTTCCCCCTGTTGCCATGGGAACGTTATGAAGTGACGTAATTTCGCCTTGTGAGAACACGGTGTTGGGGGAATCACTTATTTTTCTCTTTTTCATCAAACCGCAGTTTTTGCAAGTTCCCGCAATTTTTGCAAGTTCAAATATCCCGCATATTCCATTGCATTTTTTAAGAAAACGTGCCGCATAATCCAAAAAAAAACTCTTTATGGAGGGACTGCATATTGAGAAGTGCACCTGTATATGCTGTTCCTAACATGAACTACAACTAGACAGCAGTAAATTTACTTGAATTAGGCCACAGCTTACAGAATCTGCGGTGACATAACTTGAAGAGATATATAATAGATAAAAGATAATCTTGTTTCATCATGCTTATTTATCCTGGCATTTTGAGCACAGTATTTTACAGATTTTATGTCTTATTTTAAGGCTTTCATTTTGCTTTCAAAATGTTAAATATTTGATAAACGTGTAACAAGGATCCTTATATACAGTACATTTATACACACTCATTCTTTCAGCCCTATGGTGTAAACCAACAGGGAGGAAAATAAAGATGATTTGCTAAATGTGTTCCAGTTGTTCCCTGTCTTACCTAATGGCTGGTTGGTACTTTGTTCTGTGGTTTGTGGTGTTCGTGGTGTTCAAACAGTGCTTATACTCCCTACCAATATCACGTATTGTAATGTTACTGTCAACACAGCTTATAAATGACAGCCAGTATTTGTGTGTAATATTGGAGGTCTACTACTTTTTATACACACCTGACTGCACATCCTGCAGTTGCCACTGGTGTGCTTTTCCTGAAAAAAACCTTAATTACAAATTCCACTTATTTTATGATTAGTTAATTGTACTATTCACCAACAGTTTGCTGTGGTCGCAGAGGTGTAGAGGTTTGTTGTTTTGTTGTTGAATTGTTAATTTGGAGATTAGTTATGGTTCCAAACACATCCTCAGTAAGAGAACCCTAATCAATGGCCATTGTAGTAAAAAGCATGGTATTAAAACCTCTTAAGTTTGAGTGCTGTTAAAACAAATTAAAATGAGGATTTATTATGCTGGTAAGAGCATAATTGTCTATCGTCACCGGAGGGTTTGTTGTATTGATTGTGCTATTGGGAGTGGATGGCTAAAAGTCTGATGTGCATTCAACAGTGAAATGTGAATGAAAGCATCACCTTACCTTTTTTTGCAATATATTACTAACTTCTTTATTTTAATGTTGACTATATTACTTTTCCACTTTGCATTTGAAATGCTAGAAATGTTTGATTACCTATTCAACTTTAGTATTCAGTGTAGCCACATTTCTGAGAAATGGCTGTTTCAGTTCATTTCAATAACAGTGGAGGCTGCCTTGGGCAACAGCTCTGTCATTAACATCTTTTGAGATGGAGGTCACTACATGATTTCTTGCTGATGGCTTACAGTTGTGAATGTACCTCAGTTGTCTCACTAAGAACTGTTCTGTTAAGAGATTGTCCTGGCAAGTGGTAGGTTGTCACTCAGGGACACGGACATGCCAGACGAAGGCGTGAGACTTAACTCATGTTAGTTTGTGCACAGTTGTGGTCTTTATTGCTCAGCAACCAGTTTGTCCGTTTGTGAGGCTTGTGTTGTTTATATTTCCAATGCTTTTGTGAAAGGAAACACAGGTCTGACTCTGCAACCACTTATTCATTCGTTTAAATGAAGTAAAGTGCGGCTGCTGTCGACAGCACTGTTTCATCTGGCAGTGATTCATTTGTCTCTGGACATGTTGACAGGACTCTATTGGCAAGTTATTCGGTAGAGCCTTGGAAATGTGTCAGTGGCTACTTTTGTGCCAGCTGCACTGTTCTTTGGTGGGCCAACTTTTTATTTAACACACACATTTTTCCAGGCTTTCTTGCCCCTTAATAGCTCAGTCAAGTGTTCATCTGCTGGATGTGTGCAGTGAAAAAAGCAGTGTGCATCATCCTTTTGAGTACTTTCTGTCGTACCTGTTAGCTGGCTTGTTCTGGATTCAGCACCACTGGGATATTTTACAAAGCTCAATGCAGTTGCAGTTATTCCATGAGTATGTAGCTAATTATTTATATATCATAAAAAAAACATAGGTCAACATTATTAATCTCATAAAAGACATACAGAAATAATAAAGATGCCGTTTTATGAAAGCAATATTCTATATCGATGACGTTTCACTTCCGGGATTGTGCAGGTGCCGCCGGAAATTCTGCCGAAATCCAGACAGCTAGCTAGACTATCTGTCCAATCTGAGTTTTCTGTTGCACGACTAAAACAACCTTATATATACACATGTATTTTGCAGCGGCACCGTTGCTCCTTCCGCATATGGACATTATATCACAGCTGATGTTTTACTCTCTGATGCACAAAGACTGGTTGATTATCCACCTGCATAGACAGATTTACAGTACTGGTAATTAAAGCGTCAAAAATCTCATATATGAAGAAGTGTACATATATGAACTAGACATAAGTGCCAAGACAACCACAACCAATTACTTCAGTTTTACAGCCTGAAAATCACATCATCTGGGAAGCAATATTTGGACATTAATATAATAAAGTATTATTCATAGGCAGCCCAAACATTGTAGGGTGGAAGACAAACATATCAATATGACTGAACCATTACAAGTTTGTACAGCATGCCCTAGATTTGGAAAACAAGTGTGAAAAGAGTGACATTAAGGGTAGCATAAACTTTGAGCAGATTTAGTCTGATTTGACACAGAATGAGCCAACTGCACGTCATTTGGCTCAAACCCTCCCACTCAGTGCTGCTCCCCATAGCTGTCTTACTGGATGTTATCTTAGGAACCATGAAGAGATTAAACATTTGAAAGGTGATAATTCAGGGTTAGTGAAGTGAACCTGCAGCTGAGTGATTTTGTTTGTTTAGATAGCAAGCAAAGTCTACTTGGACAGTGATACATTTTGAAAAATAAAACTTGTGTTTTGCTTAAATATGTGATCTTTCTGCTATTACGAAACACAATTTGGGCTGTTTATAGCATTATCTCTTTTAATGTGATACAACCACTAAATAATAATTTTGACTATGTATTGGTATGTATTTTATGGTGGTGTAAGGTGCTTGAATTTGACCTTGGAAAAGGTGTACGAACCCTGAGTATAATAGCCTACCTATTGTGTACCATAGATATTTGACATCCTCTTAATAACGTCATTATTTTAATCATTACTTACATCATCAACGTTTTTTAAGCCCTTAACTGAAAGAGAGATGGAGCAGGGACCCCCCCCCATACATATACGGTATGAAATCAAGTTGCATATTAAATTGGGCCTACAATAACCTGTAGGGTGGCCTAAAGTCTTTATACATATCTGTTTTGCATAGAATACTAAACCGTTCAAATAGCCTAATAATTGTTGGCATGATTTTATAAATCATGTTTTAATGTTAAACATACATGTGGCAAAGTGAATCGTTAGGATTAACTACCTGTGTATGGTCTAAGTGACTACCTTACAGGCCAGTAAGCAGTGGGGATTTATATTTGCTAATATGTTGGATTCATTTTAAGACTTTTTAATTTTTGAAATTTTTTTCAAAAATTAACAAGAATTTGGAGGCCTCCCCTGCATTGACTCCGAGGACCCCCTAGGGGTCCCGGAACCCCTGCTGTTTGAATTAGATGAAACATAGAGGACAGTGGAGTGCTCATTTCTTTTGTTTGGGTCTCTTGCTGAATCTTGTATTTTAACTAGTACAGAGCCCGTTGAAAATGTGTCTGTTTGGAACCGGCTGATTGCTTGGCCTGTGGTATTGCTGCTTGTAGAATTCTTCAAAACCAAATTGTACCCCAAAATGACTTACAGAAGGACCCCAAACCACTTAATGTGCAACTCCACTGCATAGCCTACTACTGACTTACAGTGTAGGCTACTGTCTACATCAGAGGAAGACATTGTACTATATTTACCTGACAGAGAACGGGGTATATCACAGTGAAAAAGTGGAGTAATCAGACATTAGTGTCATGGACTCATGGCAGTGTGCTACCCAACTGGTCCATTATGAGAGCTAATCATCACATATCTGCGTTCATCAACCACCAGAACCAGACTGTTTGTGTGTGTGCACAGAGAGAGAGAGAGAGAGAGAGAGAGAGAGTTGTCTCGTGTTGTGTGATTGTTAACAGATTTAACACTTCAGCAGAGGTGTTCGTTTCCATACAGGTTTAGTGGCTTGACTGTTAATGGTGAAGTATGGATTTGATTCTCTGCTGTTGTAAAGCGTTCTGCATGTGGCGTCTGCGGGTGATGTGCAGGTTACCTTCCCCCCAAACACGCCTCCAAACACGGACAAGCATATACAGATTTGTCTCGCTGCCACTTGTTGTCTGTAGCTGGATGTGCTTTGCATGTGTGGGATTCTGAAACGTCCTTAGATTCGGGAATTGTCATTTATTTATTCAAAGTCAAAAACAGTCCAAAGTAGTGCAACTGTGCACATTTTTGTGGGTCTGAGGTGTATGTCACATTTTAGCTGCCAAAGCTCCGCTGCTCTCTGTCTCTGGTCCTCAGTGCGAGAGGGGAAGTGGCCAGCGGCTAGAGCAGCAAAAGCCAATGTGTGCTTCTTTTACCTATATATTTAACGATATATTTTGCATTTCTAATCCAAACAACGTCAAACTTGGCACTGCACTTACTCGTGCCGTAGCAAGACACCTGTCAGGATTGGACTAACGGTACAAGAGATATGCGCATAACACCCCCCCCACCCCCCCCTCACACACACACACGCACACACAGACAGAAAGACATTCCTGAAATTTATAGATAGTAGTCCAGCACTGTGTTTCATAACTCCATTCATTCATTCCATTCAACTGTTTTATCTTTGAGGTAAATACAAGCATATAGAGGTATCTGACACAGAAATACTAAATATAAGAAAAGTGCATCAGTGACCTTGTTTTCATCACTTCTCTGTTGGCAGCATATCACCCCGGACAGCTACATTCCCTGCCTGACAGATCTATGCAAGGCATTGTGGGAGGTGATGCTGAGCTACCACCGCACCATGCAGTGGCACGAAGAGCACGACAAACAGGAGACCACTTCAACTGCAGGTAAGAGACTATACCTGTTTAGCCTATGACCTTTTGTAATATTTCCGAATGGGTTTATAATAAGCGACACTACTACAACTAACAGGCGCACAGTTCCCTGTAGTAGCATACCGATTCAGAAATAAAATATACAATAACAACCTCTAACATGTACCAGAGCCCAGAGAGAGCACATGACTTTATTCATTTCTCCTTTATTCATCTCTCCTTTCTGCTGTTATTTTAAATCTCGCTTTGTCACCTGCTTTTTCTCTCTAGTTTTTACTCCTTAAACACCACATCTGCTCCCTATACTCTAAGCTGGAAAAGTAACTCACAGATTCAGTTAATAAAAACGTGGTAAAAATTAGGTCAGCTTTCTCCACACGCTTAGGAGTGCCACTCTTTCCTGGCAGTTTGATTTCAACATACAGCAGGTTTATCAGCTTTAATGCTCACAGAAAGGAATAACTGAATCGTGGTGTATGAAAATAAAAGAGAATATTGAATGTGTGCTGGTGCATCTGTGCAGCACGGACTGTAGTGGTATGGGTACTGAAATGGCATGTATTTTTTTTAGCATTTACTAAGCTCCCTTTTAATGTAGAGGTCATTAAATGGGTCACTAGTGGGATCATCACTTTCTCTGTGGTGCAGTAATACAGTTTATCTGTTTTTTATGTATTCATTTCTACAGCATTATCAAATATGAATTGGTGTGACCATCTGTCCTAATTGCGTGAAGATAAATTACATGACCTTCCAATATCATTTAGATCCCAAGATTCAACCTGGTTTACCATTTTAGAAAAGAAATAGCAAGTTATCCATTCTTTTTGTACATTTTGTGATGATAACAGTAAAGCACGCTGACTCTCCACTGGAAACTCCGTAAATCTGCACTCAAGTTTCGGCCCATTAAGAACAGCAAGACGACTGAACCCCACATCTGTGCAAACCCAAAGCTTATGTCTGGATCAACAAGAAAAGTCTTGCTTGTGTCGCAGCTTCTATCCATCCTGCCTTCAGTCAGCCAGATGGGAAAACATCAGCCTCGAGAAGCTCCGTTGTCAAGGCAATACATACTTTGTGGTTTAGCAGTAAGCTCCACAAGAAGTTGAATATCTTACCAATGTAAGAAAATAAACCATACTGGATTTGGTTTATAGCACTTTTCACATCATTACTCTATGTATCATTTGTATTACCAAAGATATTAGCTGCAAATACAGAACTGTCAAATTAGCTGGTACCTTTCTACTGCGTACCGAAAGATAGCTCATTTCCATTTCCTGTACTGTATAGAATTAGTTAGGTAAATGGATGAGGATGCAAAGATGGTTGGTGACCTGCTAAGTCCTCAGCATCCTTCATTAGATCCTCCTTGACGGGGAAAGGACATACACCATATTCCCTTTTATGAGGCCCATCTATCGTCTCACGATTTGATTGGCTGTCACCTCTGTCCTCTGTGTAAAGGTGTCCCCCACCCTGCCTTTGTCCTGGCTTTCACCTTTCTCTTATTATCCGTGTGTCACCTTTCTCTTTTTATCCGTGTGTGTGTGTGTCTCTGTGTGTGTGTGTGTGTGTGTGTGTGTGTGTGTGTTCGTGTGTGTGTGTGTGTGTGTGTGTATAGTGTCCATCCGAGTAATGATTTACTGTACAGGCTTTGTCTCATTTGTCGAAGGGCATGACCTCCAGGCCATCAGAGTCCTACTAACGGTCAGACACACTGAAGATCACTCCTTTTCTGTCACACACACACACACACACACACACACACACACACACACACACACACACACACACACACACACACACACACACACACACACACACACACACACCTCTCCTACCTCATTGAGATGCTCAAAAAGAACATCCCATTGAATTTACGCCAGTGGTCACTTGATATATTGAGCTGGTCAGTGTAATGTTTTGGTAATTAATCTTGCCATTTGATGAAAGGAAAGGTTGTTTCAGAAGTAGTATGGGCCAGGGTCGTATTCCTACCTGACAAAATAGATTTGCTGCCCTGTCATGTTTTATCAGCCCCGATGGCCCTCAGGCACAGGGGTGGCTCCATGTGTGTGAGAGCCCTTGAGTGTGTGAAAGTAAATCCAGAGCATGGGCATGGACCACGTAGGCTAATATTCAATTCAATTTTATTTATAGTATCAAATCATAACGAGTTATCTCGAGACACTTTACAGATAGGTCTAGACCACATTCTATAATTTTCCAAAGACCCAACAGTTCTGGTAATTACCACAAGAGCAAGCATTTAGTGTGACAGTGGCGAGGAAAAACTCCCTTTTAGGCAGAAACCTTGAATGGGGAGGAACACTTCCTTTTAAGGAGAAACCTCAGACAGACCCAGGCTCTTGGTGGGCGGTTGTCTGCCGGTGCTGGTTGGGGGAATGATGAACAGTGGCAATTATAGTTGAAATGTATGTATTCTAGTGTAGAGGTTTCTGTGTTGTCCACTTTAGCATTTTATACCTTTTAAAAGTCAGCTGTACTTTGTTTTTTTTGTTGTTTTTTTACATCTGCATCATCTGCAGGGATTATCAAACAATATTTAAAATTCCATGTAGTTAGGAATTTGTTTGATGAAAGCCTCACGTTGCCAGGTATCATACTCCTTTTTTTTTTTTTTTTTTTTTTTTTTTTTTTTTCAGTTTCTCACAATTACTATTTGCTTCCATTTAGAATTTGTGGTGTCATACTCTGTTTTTACTTTTCTGTTGCTAAACTTTTATTTATTTTATGCAAAGTCATGCACATGCTGCTCTTAGTCATAGTTTGAAAGCAGCGAGCTTAGACCCCTGTGGGTGCTTGTCCTGTTTGTCACTAAGAAATTTGTTACCCACAACGCCACCAAAGGTCAAACCCTGGTTACCACCTACGCATTGGCAAAGGGTGGCTTTCCCTATAATTTACCTTTTCCTCTCTCTGTTGTAACCGTTTCAATGACCATTTATTAAGACTTTCTAAGTAGATAACCTGGGGAGGCTGTCGACACCCTCACCAACAGTGGGTGTTAGCAGCGACACAAACTGCACTGACAGCAACTGCAGAGTAAGGGGGAATAAATGGGGACACACAAATTGATGGAAAAGGGGACAAATGGAGAAAAGAATACTTTGTCATATGGAATAAAAGACCTACTTCGGCGGCTTCTTCATTAGAAACCGCATAATGGCAGACTACATTTTGCAAGCTCATTCGTCACTATGAGACTTTATTTTTAAATGAATTGAGCGCAGCCAGGTGCCATGTACAAGACTAATCATCAAACTGTTGGGAGCTTAAAATAATGATGTGACTTGTTGCCTTTTGAAACGTACCCATGGACACCTTGGTATTTAAAGTGGGACATGATTTAGAGTCTGAAAAAAAGTTCTCATTTCAGCAGTTTTTAAAAAAGTATGCAATTGATTCTTGCTCTTATTTCTTTTTCTCAGTTTTACTTGTCTTCACCAAATGTTTCTCTTCCTCACACCCCCTCACTCCCACTCCCACTGTTTTTGGGGTCTCAAGGACAGTTTAGGACATCTTTTGAAATTCCCTGACATGTTAAATTAAAACCTGCCACAATGTCATTACCAGAAATCATGACGGCTTTAACGTGATAGTATTGGCTATGGAGGTAATATCAACGGAATAGAACAGATTGAATTTAAAATGCACACTTGCATCAAAGGTCAGAATCTGAGATGAATAAGAAAACCTTATATTTCATACAAATCCAAATACCAAAGGAAGGCATGAGGTGTCACATCCATCTCTTAGTGTGATGATTGCGATCAGTCTGTGGAGGGAGAAGATAAACATCCATGGTATAGCTAGGTGGAGAAGTATCCTTGTTGGCTAGAATTTAAATTAAATCTGCTGCTGTGTAAAGTGCTATCTCCTTGTCCACCAAATATTTTTTGTGCGTCTGGTGCTCAAAACCACCTTTATTTATTCTCAGTAACAGGAGAAGCTTTCTTTCCCTGTCCCAAGGGATAAGACCGATTTTGGCCATTCGAAGTTAACGTGAATCGTTGTTGTTTAAACAACTGTTATGACTAATGATACTGTTAATGACACAGGGTTCGTGTGTTGATGCACAAGATTATTAACAAAGTTGTAGCTGAAAACATGTAAGCATATATTCAGCCTTTAAGATTGTAAATATGGTTTTGTAACAAAAGGTACAAAGTCATTGAGATAAGTTGATGACTGTTAGTAAAAGATGCAAATAATAAAGATTTCTGTAGAAGGGAAAACTTAAAGAAGTTGTATTTGAAACCGATGATTTAATCTTGCGCTTGACAGACCCCCCCCCCCCCCCCCTCCCCCCACCCACTTGATTCAATAAGATATATTGTTTAAACTTAATGCTAGGCTAAACCTTTTGTTAATAATGACAATTATTGCAGTGGACATTCTAAGGCATGGGCTTACCCACTAATGGTTTGTTCCAAGCTATTGCAGCAAATATAACATGACGTGAAATCCTCTTGAGAATTTTTCTCGTCTTTGGTGTGTTGAGCCTGCTGTCAGAATCTATAATAAGGCTGGGCAGATCCTCTGCTGCTAATTGTATGCCTCAGTGCGATTAACACAGGTCCTGTGGGTCAAGTGGTGGTCTACATATACTGACTGATGAAAAAGAACAATAGAGTAAGAAGACCTTGTGATGTGAACTATGCTGCATGAGACGGAGTTCTTCACACATTCTTCTTTGTCAAAACCTGGTGCCTTACCCATAATTCCACTAGACTGACAATAGTTTGGTCGGAGATTAGGGTGTGTTATGCTAGTAGCGGCTAATATAGCCTTGAGCGGCCAGTCTCAAGCAGAGTTGAGGAGAGGGCTACAGAGGTCTGATAATCTCACTTCTTTTTAACTCCAGAACCTTTTTTGATGTTGTAGTTTTCAACCTCAACCAACGCTGACTCGATCGATTTTATCAGTTCAATTTATCAGACTTCACTCAGCTTGCTCTGGAGCCACAAAAGGCTTTATGCAACTTAAAATAGGTGGAGTACCCCTTTTTAAAAATGTCATTGAAAACGGAGATATTACTCGATACAAAACAAAGTTAGCAACCCCTGGACCGACAGTTTCCATCGGTCCAGTCAGTTCCATCTGTACGGCACACAGTGGATATAATTGCTGTTTTTCATGTCTAGAACATCATGGTAACATTTCGGGAACTTTTATTTAACGTTTATTCTTTGGTTGGGGGTTTGCTGGGATCCTAAAGAGAACTGTTTTGGTGTTGAGAGAAAAGATGAATTTGTTAACTAAGTTAAATGTATTAAGCTTAAGACACATTTTAGTTAATTTGTTTACTTAGTTATTTTTGTAAACAAAAAAAAACGGTGTGCATCTCTATTATCTGAGCAACTACAAGTATAGGATTGGGACTCTGTATCGGCAGATATTCAATATTTAAAAAATCACATTGGTCAAAAAAGATGATCGGGACATCTCATTGTAAAGTCCCAGGATTATTCCTTGATGTATTTGTGTCATACAACAATTCAAAAGGAGAAAGTACTGGCATTAGCATTGTTGTCAGAAAAAATAGTATTTCAACTTAGCATGTTTCCTTAATATCTGATGGGGTCATTTTTGGATTTCTTACAGTAAATATATTACATACTGGACCTTTAACCTCTTGATGTCCCTTTTTAATAGTGTATATCTCCTCACTCACGACATCTTGGTTGTGAAGGAAACTCTTCCCGCCCTCATTATATTTATGTAATTAGATATACTGTGTGTGGGTGTAATAACATTTATGTTTGTACTTCTTGTAACGGATGCACTTTTTGTTCTGGTGTGTCATTATGAGAACACCCTCACTGCCACCAATTCTCAGGTCAAAAACGGATACATTTTTCCCCCCTGAAAAATGTGACATAAGTGTATTTGTTATAAAAACAGGCTAAATGTCAAGAGATATTTATCGTCTTGCTCAGAATAAAAACGGCTCACCCAGCAGGTTCAGTCTACAGTTGCTCTGTTTTGACTACAGCTCGGAGATTTTTGAGTCAAGTCCAGTTGAGTTATGCGTTTGTATCTTTAAGACTTAAGGTCTTTCAACCATCTCGCTGCTTCAGAATAAGAAAAACACTACGCATGATTTATGCCTGTCTCCCTTGTTTTCTCTCACTAATGTATCCAAGCATCATCTGGTTTAATGGTTAATGAAGGGCAGGGTGTGTGATCTCAAACACGAGATCCACACAGTATTCTGTCAGTGACACATTTATGTTTTCTTCAGTGCTCTTATACTGAAGACTGAAGTCTAAAGTCTTGGAAATTCTTGCCTCGTGAATCTCATCGATAATCTGTTCCCCTGCCGTTGATTTCCTCCCCTTTTTTACTTTTTTTTTGTCTATAGGGCCATAACCAGAGTTATACGTGTCTCTTCTGGTTAGAAACTGTTGTGTTTATGTGTTTGTTGGACTTGTCATTTTGTGTATTATATACTGCACTGGACTAAATGTGGTTCAGTAACGACTGAGTTGGTCATCCGGGTGCTGCAGTGGGTAAGCTGGCCTTCCTTCCTACAGAGAGAGCCATAATTTAGGCTCCCATGTCCACAAGCTTCACACTTTCCTGTTAAAGCCTCTTTTTGACACTCAATCCCTTTAAGAGTAGCCCTGTAGCTAGTCTATATCCTTGACATTCCACTTCCGAGATTGCTCCGGTGCCGCAGGAAATTCCTCCGGATGCATGTATTTTCGCCGATGTCCGTTTCCTTCCGCTTTCTTTGTGTTGCAATTTTATACTCCGGTGGATTTATGATGACTATGGTTGACTGCTCCTCAGATCTCTGCAGGGTAAGGTTAGCTAGACTATCTGTCAACTATTTTACAGCGGCTCCGTGCAGAGCTTATCGCCGCCCATGACCATTGTGTTTTTCTCCCATCCCTGAATGCTGTCTGGACTAGCCAGACCCTCCTCCGCGCCGCAGCGTGTGGATGGTCTGGCTAAGCGAGGCTACCCTGTAGCTGACCCTGGAAGCTGGCCTCACTGTAGAGTAGATTTTAAAAAGTATATATTTAATATGTAAGTTGTGGCATTTATTCATTTTAAAAGATAGGTATACTATGCCCAATAACAAAAGACAAGACACACCACAAAAACAAACCCAAACAGTGGGATAATCCATGGCCAAGATGAGTCTCTATTTTTCTGTCTTCCCAATACATTAAAAGGAATTTAATGTGGGATTGACAGCCACCTGCTTGTTGACTCGCATGCTCACTGCTGCTGGCTTTCCTAGAGATCTACTTCAAACAGAGCAAGCAGCTTGAGACTGATTGAAGCAATTTTCAGCCAGAGCATAGTACTGCAGCTACGAGGACATTCTAGCCTCTTCAGTGCCTGCTATACATGGTATTCTATTAGATCGCTGAGAAGGGGAAAACAAAGAAAAGAGAGAGGATAGTGAGCCAGCGGAGGTGGAACCACATTCAATGGAGATGGTTTAATTTCCTGGATACCTGACAGTGAACAGATCCTCAGCACCTGTCATATTGAGTTCTAGGTCGCTGTCAGTCTTGGCTCTGTTGAGGGACTCTGTGACCTACAGTACGCTCCTGTCAGATGCTAACTGACAACCACCACTGTACAGAAAAAGTCACAGAGAGCCGTCAGCTAAAATGCTTGCTGTCTACATGGTCGAACTAACAATGAAGGACAATATTCGCACGTCTGATATGCAGATCAACTACGCCACATTTCCCTGTTCATATTAGAATGCACCCGAGGAATCATATTTTATCATCATCAAAGGGATGTTTTTTCATTTTCTTCTTCGTCAGCCATAAGAGGTAGTCTTTTTTTGTACTTCTGTATGGATTCTGATTCTCCACTGAAATAACTAAATGAAATCGTCTGAGCCATGCTGAAAAGACACAGTCAAACAATAGATACATAAAATGGATAAGGGGAAATAGAATTTGATCAGTCTCATTATTAGTTTTTCATCCGTCTGCATACTTTGTTTGAAAACCCCTAGGTGAAGTAGCGGCAGCAGAGTCTGATGAGTCGGTGGTGGACCGCAGCTATGTAAAGAAGAAGCTAGAGCACGGGCTGACACGGATCTGGCAGGTTAGAAAGAAAAGTGCACTTTCTCTCTTTGCATGTCTCGTCTTCCCTCCTCCTCATGTTTTTCTCCACATAGTCATTCCACAAGCTGCCTACTGTAGTCTCTTCCCCCCTCTCCGCTCTTAGCTTTTCTTTTCATTTATTTTTTCCCAGATTTCCGTTCAACAGAGTTGGTCAATCACAAGTTCCCCTCACCCTGTCCTTCTGGTTTCTCTCCTCAGGACGTCCAGTTGAAAGTAAAGGCCTACATCCTGGGGACAGACATGTCTCACTTCAAATATGATGATTTCATTGTGGTTCTTGATGTCATCAGCAGGTACGCCACAGGGTCAGAGCAGTCGGCTCATCCTTTTATCCCGCTAATTGGTCTTCATTATCTTGCTATCGCTGTCCCTTTCTCTGTCTCCCCCCCCCCCCCCTCTTTTTTCAGGTTCCAGTCTCTTTTTCCCTCAGTCACTTACTCAATAACTGACTCAAGTTATGTGAACACACTTACACAGAAACGCAACATGCTCCCTTGCCCAATAAGAACATTATCATTGACTTTGTTTACATCAACACTACACTCATAATGCCAGTAACCCATTCAAACACCACAATTTGATTGTATTAACTCTGATTATAATAGTGTGATACTCCTGTTAATATTGCATTAATGGACAACAAATAGTAAGTGTACTGTACACACCGTGGTCACATTTCTTGAACTGTGGTCAACCTGTGCGTTGCTCAGCTCATTGTTACTGTACGTGGGAGAGAAGCCTGTACTTGGCTGGAACAAGTTTGTGGGTGGAAAGACATGTGTAAGTAGCCTCCAAGATATTACTGTTTATGTTTTCAAGTCCACCTGAAGTTATCCATATTTATTTGTGACATTAAATTGTTTTGTAAATGTAAGTTTCTGTGACCCAAATCAATACCCAACAAGGAGACATTTACATTTTTTACTGCGGTGTGTTTGTTCATCTAATGAAGCCACTGTTGTCACTGCGTGACAGATGTTATTTGTGTACATATTGTTTGTTATCTGTGCACATACTGTAGATGCGATAATCTGAAATGGCTGTTGGCTTAGTCAGCCACCTAAAAATATAAAGATTTGGTTATTTTAGGTCGCTTACTTTCGATGCAGACTTGTGTGGTCCTTTTTCTTCAATACCACTGCTAACAGCACATTGTCTGTCCCTTGACTGGCAACTTACAGTTACCAGAGCAAGTCGGTTTACATTGTGTTAGTACCCCTGTTGGCTCAGCTGTCAATCAAACACACAGTGGTCTTCCTCCAGAGGCTTTAAGGCTAAAGGGCTGTTTTGGACTGCAAAAACCCCACAAATTTGAAGGATTGTTTATACAGAAGCAAATACTATAAAGGTACCGAGTGACATTTACAGTATACAACCAATGCAATACAACCTTAAAATTACTACTTTATCACTTTACTCATGAAGATAGAAATCTAAAAGTCGATTAATCAAGTCATTACTTTAATCGTAATAGCCCTAACTTGCAGCGGTTGCATCACTGTGTGCATGTGCACCGCAAATAACGTCATTCTCAATAGGCAGACATCAAAGAGCCATCTTGTTCACCTTAAGCCAGATATTCTCAATCCACGCTCCATCAGATAACTGCACACTAGCGACAAAATCCCCTTGTCTTATCTCTTTCATTTCTTCTTTCCCTGCTCTCTTCTTCCCTTCATCGTTGTCTCTGTCATTATTTATTCCCTCCTCCTTTAACCCTTTGTTCCAGGTTGATGCAGGTGGGTGAGGAGTTCTGCGGCAGTAAGTCAGAGGTCCTGCAGGAGTCTATCAAACGCCAGAGTGTCAACTACTTTAAAAACTATCACAGGTGAGATGCCCCCCATTCTTTTGGATCATTACCTGGATTGTGTGACAATTAGACGTACCTTCTGCTCATTCACTCACCGAGCTGATAGGATTGATTGTGTGTGAACAGTCAGACATAAGAGTGCATGGATCTGACAAGCACAGTCCCCCGATGTAAAAGAAAAGAAAGTTGTTAAAACTATAGCTGGTGAAACTGATTGACAGAAACTTTTCCACAGAATTACAACCACTTGCCTTGATCATGCTATGTTCCCAGCGTAACCCTCTTTGGAGTAGACATGCAATTACACAGTAACACTCACTGAGCTGGAAGCACATTTACCTCTTGATTACGTAACCCCTGCCGACCACATGAATATGTATGCTTTGACACAGACAGCGACACATCATCAGATGTGATTCACACTGATCAGTGTTGGGATTACCTGTTAAGAATTAATTGATACGATCCTTGAATATCTGAATGCTAAAAAGCTTCATTGCTGTGACACAAAATGGCAAAGGAGTGAGACACAGAGCGGCATGATGGGATACATCTTTATGTTAGATGTGATCTCGCTGTGAAATAGTAATTGGAATTGAAAAAGGGAGCGGTAGAGATGACAGACCCTGAGAAAGAGAAGAAGAAGAAGAAGAAGAAGAAGAGGAGGAGGACATCAGACAGCGTTATGAAGGCACATTATCAACCCCTCCGCTGTGTTCGTGTGCACAAATGCTCTCACATGCTCACACATCTGCACTGGTGGCCAGGAGGCATCTTTCCATTAGGTTTGATTCATTTTCCAGCCGGGTGTCATTCCCAAAGAGATTACCCATCAATGAACTTTGACTGGCTGACGATGCCTGTATTTGTGTCAGCTGCTTGCAGTCACACACTCAGTCATCGGGATGGGTGTATTTTTGGCCTGCGGCTGCAAAGCACAGAAGGACACTGTCAGGCTTCAGAGATGAGAAATATCTAAGAGCTGTGCCATTGATAATTTCTGCTTTTATTTTCCCAACTAATTTTTCTCTGATTAACTGAAATGTTTTCAAAGCTTTAATGTCCTTTTAATGACCTTTTACAAGGACTATTAGCGGGATTACGGAAAAACTACTGGCCCGATTTCCATGAAACATGGTGGAAGGGTGTAGCGTGGGCTATGGAAGAACCCATTCAATTTTGGGAGAGCATCCAAACACTAGCAGATACACCAATTATTTTTACCTTTCACTAACATTGCTACATAGGGCGTTAGTGCTGCATTTATGTGGTGTCAGAATAATCGGATAAATGAGTTTCCCGACTGTGAAAATTCACGCTGCATTATTGTGAGATAGGGCATGCTTTGGGGGAGGTCTGCGCTCTCCGAACACCCTTCCAGTTCTCGGTGCATTACGTTTGGGGAATATAACTGTAGGTAAATAATGGACTAGTTAAAAAAGGTTATTGGGCATACACCGTTGAAGTTGTTAAATGTTAAAATGTAATTGATGACTCCCCTTCTTTATTTCTGTACCACACGGCTTCTCTGTCTGTAGCCACTGTTCCATGTTCTTTCACTTCTCATACTTCAAACACCTTAAAGACAAGTGACGTGGGCTACTGCAGTATTTGAAGTCAACACTGCGCTGATATTTCACACAGACAGACCTGATATTGACCTAGCGGGTGACCAACAGGGTGGCTGTCCTAATCTGTGATCACACACACACACACACACACACACACACACACACACACACACACACACACACACACACACACACACACACACACACACACACACACACACACACACACACACACACACCTCTTCCTTTTCACTGTGCATCAGTGACCTTTCAGACTTTTTATGTCGACACATTTATTCCGGACTGATTCCGGTGAACAGACCAGAATACGCTGCTTTCATGAGGTCAGTTATGGACACGTCGACTTCTTGTCTTTTAATTTTACTCCATCCCGTTACTTTTTCTTTCTTCTCATCTCCGCAGGGCACGACTGGAAGAGCTGAGGATGTTTCTGGAAAATGAGACATGGGAACTTTGCCCGGTTAAGTCTAACTTCAACATCTCCCAGCTCCATGTGAGTAAGAATCACATCACTGAGGCGAGAGAGTGAGGCACACTATCACTCATTGCCCACCACTGGGAAATTTGCATAAGGATAGGAATCACGAGGGATCCTGCTCAGTGATTTCTGTGTGTTTGTGTATGTGGGTGTGTGTGTGTGTGTGCAAGTGTGTTAGCCTGTGTATCAACATAGGAGGAATAAAGTTCACTGCGCATTATATAACACTGATGAAAATAACATGTCTGCCGTCCCTTGTGGCGTGTACATTAGAGGATTTTTCATTTCCCACACTCGGGAGCAACAGTTAAATGAAACCCTGAATATCCGAGCCTAATGTAGATCATGTACAGCCACCACAAAAATATTGTAGGTATCTCATTAAATATTCTATAACCAACTCAAAGAAAAGATCATTGTGCTTAAAACATTTGCAGCTCGCTTCACCTAGAAGCAGAAATGATTAATTGAAGAGAATGTCTGAAAGAGATGTCAGAAAGATAAATGGAGTTAATTTAAATTCTGTGTTTTCTTGTTTTCCCCTTCATTGTCTCTACATCGGGCACATTTTGCAACCAACACACCCATGTCAAAGAATCTTCATAATAAACCCACTGCTGTGAGAATATTGTGTCTCTACATTGCTATATGGAATACAGGCAATGTACATTAACCCTTTAAACCCTGTCAGGTACTAACATTGTGTAATATTTTAACAGACTGCTAGTACTATGAAAATACACTTAAATATGATCATCTATTATATGTATTATTAGATTTGACTCATCGTTTTAGTCACTGTGGCCAGTTTTCAAAATGAATGGCCTGTCCATAATCCAAATACCATGTACAATATATAACTGAAAATGGGTAAAAATATGATGGTATCAGTTTACTGTAATTCCTATCTTTTTTATATTCTTCATAATTGGTTGAATATGTTCAGTATTGTTCCAATCTCACCCTCACTGGTTGTTGAGTCTGTTCTCAAAAATGCAGGCATTTCCTTTCTCACCTGCAGCTAGGTTTATCGCTACAGTTCTTCCCCCCCCCCCCCCCCACCCCCCCCTCTGAAAGAATGACAAAAAATGTTGCTATCAAAAAAAGCAACAACAACATACAGACAATTTGCTTCTCGTTCCTCGCCTTAAAAGTCCAATTCATTTTAACTCACGGGCTGGCTACGTTGCACGCGTATGCGGAGCAGACGTTCCAACATTAGGCCGGCGACAGACTGGATGCGTGGCGTGAGCGTGGCGTTTCTGTTGCGTGTCAGCTGCGTGGCGGCTGCGTGGATTTTTCTGTCTTACACACCAGAAACAGCAGTATACTTCATGTTAAACATTTGATTTGATTACAGCAAAGACAGAGTCGGCAGTATTGACGGCAAAATAGGCTCCAGTATTGACAGGTGCGACATTTGAAAATCAATAATATATATATATATATATATATATATATATTTTTTTTTTATTTTACATTTATATCTGCATTATATATAGACATATAAACGTATTTTCCTATTCTATTTTGCCTGGAAACGCTTCCAACACGCTTGCGTGTCGCATGAAAAATAGGCGTCGGTTCTATTTCTAGCAGGCACGCGTTTTCGAGCCACGCGCGGGAGACGTGCGTGTCACACAGGCAGTTTGCAAGCTCTAATCTGTTAACATGGGAGCCAAAATAAAAACGGACACGCCACGCAGCTGACAAACTCACGCAACGCATTCAGTCTGTGGCCGGCCTTACATTTTCACTATAATCAATGAAACTGGCTACACTGGGCACAATAGCAGCTTATAGCGGTGCGTATGCGGAGATCCGCTCTACAAGCATAAAAATAGGACAGTCTTCTATTTATACTTTTTACGTGAGGTCTGTGCGGCCCTTTTACACAGAAATGGGTCATAAAGTGTCAATATTTCTTTTAAATTACACTAACAGGATACGATTTAATGACTGTGAATGAGCGTATTGGCAGTTTCATTTTGAGAGTTTCTGTTTTTATTTCTTGTTTCCCTCACCTACGTCCTCTGATAACAGCTGACAGTAAATTTACGTTTTCACAGCGCTTTTCCAGCTCCAAAAAACTGAAAAAACGACAACAATCCCAAAGCAAAAGCTCTCTGTCTCGCCTGTGACTCACACAATCCTTTGCCGTGTGTGTGTAGCTGGGGTAGCAAATTAAAATATACATTCCACGGCACCCTCTATGGGCGGCACATACGCTCTGCTAACGGTCCACATACGTTATACGTTCAATGTAGCCAAAGTCGCGCATCCTTGCCCCTATTTTCAACTGTTACTAACTGTTGCTAAATAGTTGTGTGATGTGTAAATCAATGTTGTTTTTATTTATTTTCAAAAATGATGTGCACTAAACCACAACTATGCTAGTGGTCACACAGTTAGGACACCCCCATAAACAGTTGTGTGATGTGTAAATCAATGTTGTTTTTATTTATTCAGCAACACCCCCACCCACAGCACCCCAATGTACCTCATCAGCTCACTTTACCAAACACAAACCTACTAACCTCTCTTGTCTCTCTCTGTTCCATTTTCTCCAATCCAGGAGTTTAAATTCATGGGCCAGTGTCGTTCTCCGTCCGTTTCCCCGAGCAAACAGGTTGTGTCCTCGACCAGCCCGGCTCAGGAGGAGCTGTCTCTGTTCCAGCAGTACCTTCAAGAAGGAAACCCCTTTGAGATGCAGGCTGAGCGCAAAGAGGAGGAGACAGAGGATGTGCTGGCATCTAATGGGGTAAATGGCAACTGCAAACGCATGCTTCTAATTGGTGCCTGCCTAGTCTCGCATTGCCAGACCTATCTCCACAGCACTGTAGAGTAAGGTCTGGCTACACCACACATACATTCTGGGATAGGAGAAAAAAACGCTCTGGGTTGTTTGAATTAGAATCGCTTTGGGCGGCCCTAAGCTCCAGACGCAGTGACGGTGGCTCTGCAAAATGGTCTCGGGAAGGAACTTGTTTTGGTGGAACATTTGCACCCCACAAAAGAAAATGCCAAATACAATATCAAATTAAGTTAAAGGTCCCATGGCATGAACATTTCACTTTATGAGGTTTTTTTAACATTAGGCAGGCTGGAGTTCCCCCAGCCTGCCGGTTAGGTAGTAAACGGCGTAAACATATTCTTTGTAAATCTTTACAATCAAATCCAAATTTTCTTCAAATCTTGTGTTCCAAAACAAAATTCCTATTTTGGTTCTTGCAACACATTTCAAAAAAAGTTGGAACAGTAAAGCATTTACCACTTTGTAATGTTGCCATTCCTTTTCACAACACTTAAAAGACGTTTAGGGACTGAAGACACCAAATGATGAAGTGTTTCAGGTGTAATTTTGTCCCATTCTTGCTGCAAACAAGTCTTAAGGTGGGCAACAGTACGGAGTCTTCGTTGTCGCATTTTGCGCTTCAAAATGTGCCACACATTCTCTATTGGAGACAGGGCGGGACTGCAGGCAGGCCAGTCAAGTACCCGTATCATCTTCCTCCGCAGCCAGGACTTTGTAATGTGTGCAGAATGTGGTTTTGTATTATCTTGTTGAAATATGCATGGACATCCCTGGAAAAGATGTCTTCTTGAAGGCAGCATATTGTGCTCCAAAATCTCTATGTACTTTTCAGCATTAATGGTGCCATCACAGAAGTGCAAGTTACCTTTGCCAAAGGCACTGACACAACCCCATACCATGACAGACCCTGGCTTTTGGACTTGTTGCTGGTAACAGTCTGATGATTCTTTTCTTCTTTGGTCCGGAGCACACGGCGTCCATTTCTCCCAAAAAATACCTGAAATACTGATTCATCTGACCACAGTACACGTTTCCACTGTGTGATGGTCCATCCCAGATGCCTCTGAGCCCAGAGAAGTCGACGGCGCTTCTGGACACTGTTAACATAGGGCTTCCTTTTGGCACAGTACAGTTTGAACTGGCAGTTGTGGCTGTAACCACGTATTGTGGTACTTGACAAAGGTTTGCCAAAGTAGTCCTGAGCCCATGTGGTGATATCGCTTATAGATGAATGACGATTATTGATGCAGTGCCGCCTGAGGGATCGGAGATCACGGTTGTTCAGCTTAGGCTTGCGCCCTTGTCCTTTACGCACTGAAATTCCTCCTCATTCCTTGAATCTTTTAATTATGTTATGCACTGTTGAAGGTGAAATAAGCAAATGTCTTCCTATCTTTCTTTGAGGAACATTGTTTTTAAACATTTCAATGATTTTCTCACGTATTTGTTGGCAAACTGGCGATCCTCGGCCCATCTTTGCTCCTAAAGGACTAGACCTTTCTTGGATGCTGCTTTTGTACCAAATCATAATTACAATCACCTGTTGACATCACCTGTTTCCAATCACATCATTATTTAACCAATTTACCTAATTACTAGCCCTTAATTGCTCCTGTCCCAACCTTTTTTGGAATGTGTTGCAGGTCTGAATGACAGGAAAGGATGTATATTTACAAATGAAATTAAGTTGACCAGACAAACATGAAATATGTTGTGTTCACATTGTCTGTAATGAAATACAAGTCAAAGTACATTTAGAAATCACTACTTTCTTTTTTTATTTGTGTTTTTCATACTGTCCCAACTTTTTCTGATTTGGGGTTGTATAATTAACAATTCTACCTGTTTAGGTTCATAACAAAACAGGTTACTAAAGAGCCAAGTTGATAATTACTGTGGGTCATTAAGTTGTTTACAGCAGCTCTCAAGCTGTCATCACCGGGGCCATAAACATTTATTAACGATGTAGGGCCAGCAGCGCAGAACAAGCCAGGATTATTAGAATACTTTGATGCATTGTCTGACACGTAATATAAGCTGTTAAACAGCAAATAAAATCATACATACGTCGCATGGAGGCTGCCTGGAGATCAGAGGGAAAGTGGGCGGGGGATTGAAATGGAACGCACCTGCCCTTGTTCACTTTCAGCCCAAACTATACGTATCGACCGCCAGTTGTAGGCTTAGTGCTACTGCTGTGTGTTTTATTTTCTTATTTCCATAAATTATGGCATTCTATCCGCATCCGTTTTTATGTTCATTCTATGTCTGCTTACGTCATGCAATTTCCCTGTTGTACAGTAGGCCTATTTCTTGTATGAAAGGCGCTATGCAAATATTACGGTATTCATAAAAAGTAATACCTGCAGACTCATTCAAATGAGGCTTGGTAATCAGCTGCATGATTTTCTGATTTCTGAAGTTTGTGATCTGTATCATGATTTATCATATTAATGCTATCTCACAAAAACAGAATTTCTTCCATGCATTTACAGATAATATTGGAAAGAGAGAAATCACACATGACATGTAAATAAAAATATCAAACAAGCAAGCAATCAATCAATCAATCATACAATATCTAGTAAATAAAAAGTATAACATAAATATTAAATGACATTAGTTATATTAGCCTTCATGTTTTAGTAAAATATCAAGCTAACAATGAGGAAACTAAAAAGTCTAAATGTATTTATTTAATTTAGTCATCTTCTCCTTCTTTGGTGGTCAGTAACAGGAGTTTCAGCGGTTGTACAATACTGCAACCTAACCATGGATGTATTTTCTTGCACCAAATGCATAACTGCAATTATGGGTGATATCCACCTCTGGAGTGACCATTGTTGTTCACTCGCTTTCTCAGTCCTCCGAGGGTCGATCTCACCAAGTTCACTTCAGTTTTTTAAACGGTTGGAATGACACTTAAGATGGCGGCAGGAATTCCCCTGAGGGCAAGTGTTTAGGGGAAGTGAACAAGGGCATGTTGAAACACTAATGAAACAAAGCCTTTCTGTTGGCATTTTAAACTCTGGTCGATTTATGAGGACTAAGGTTAACTGCTACTTAGATCTCCGCAGGGTGAATCCAGACAGCTAGCTAGACTATCTGCCCAATCTGAGTTTTCACTCGCACAACTAAAACAACTTTTGAACGTACACGTTCCACCAAAACAAGTTCCTTCCTGAGGCTATTTTGCAGAGGCACCGTCATTGAGTCCTGGGCTTAGCACCGCCCAAGATGATTGTGATTGGTTTAAAGAAATGCCAATAAACCAGAGCACGTTTTTCTCCCATCCAGGAATGCTGTCTGGACTAGCCAGACCCTCCTTTGCAGTGCTGTGGAGGGAGGTCTGGAAATGCGAGACTAAGCTTTGTGTAATAATGTAACATGTTTGTCACGCATTAATTCTTCTATGAATTTCTGGGCTCATCCATCAGAATTGAATAATTTTTCTCAGCAAAATGCTATTGTGTACTTTATAGTGTAGTATTTAGTATCCAGCCCTCCAATACTGGAAACCTTTTGTCTCGTTTTTGTTAAATACCGTATAAAAAGGCAGCATGGCAAGGCGGTTTTCAATACTCAATACTATGGAGGCTATTGGGTCGGTGCCTAAAAGTATCAAACTTTGGTACCCAGCGCTAACAACCAAACAGTGGCTACTATTGTGTGTGCATAAGAAGGAACAGGAGAATCAATGAACATCCTCCAGTATGTGCATGGTACTGTTAGCAGCTACGCTAGTCTTACTGTATGTCAGGGCCCTCTTGTTCCTTGAGGAAAGATTCTAGTCTTTGTTATAACACACACCAGCATTGCTTCTCTATTACTGGCAAATCCTCATTGAAGCGTAGGCATTAGTGGGCAACTGGAGCACAAACTACCTGTCTTCATGGTCTTGGTCAGCAGCACTGTTGCTGTAGGGCAGACTTGATGCTAGCTGTTTGCTAAGCAGCTAGCAGCCTGAACCTCTGTCTATCTCTTTGTTGCATTTATCAGCAGTAGACTCATAGAGACCCACTTCTGACAACATTGCACTGGATAAAATATGAAATAATGTAATCTACGCATAAATACTGCTTAGCTCTGATCACACATTGAAGTTAAATTACTGTACACCACAAGTCCTAGAGCGGAAAACAAACCTAATCTCTGTCAAGGCTTCCATAGGGTTCCATCAGATATCTATGACATGGATACAGTGATCTGGAGAATATTGCCTAGTACTGTAGATGTTATATGTTGCATGTGCTACTCCAATGACTTGTATAAACTCCAAATCAGTTGGTTGTTCTTTCAAGATTTTTTTGTTGAACAAAACAATATTTCCCTTCAAGAATAGGAAGAATACATTACACAGCTTCCCCGACACTCTGACACATCAACAATTTTCTTTTTATATATTTATATACCTGTATTTTCCATCCAGGCTCAACATCAAAAGCAATATTGCTAACATGCCAGGCTTACAGAAGCCCCAGCGTGGCTCACTCTTAAGCTTGTAATTCTTTCTATATGGCTATTGTGTTGCCTATATTGCACGCGTTGTATATTGTCACATATTAGGTGAGCTTAAACCAGATTCTCAGCTGGGAGGTGAATTCATTTTCTGCTTTTCCTCCTCGAGCCAGTCATTTCATGGTTATGCACCCATTAGGGCTAAAAGATGGGGATGTTATATATTCTTTTCAATTAATATTTAAAAATAATTGAATCGCAGCCCTCTAATACAATTTCTTTTTACGTCGTTTTATACTTGAGTAGCCAGTTTGTATTTGATAACAAGATTTCCCCATGGCCTCTTTTCCCCGCATGTTATAACAGTGTTTGACTAGTTTTTTTCCCCTTTACTCGCTTCTGTTGTACTGCATCTCTACTTTGCAATGGCCCTTTGACCATTTTGCATTGACTTCCATCTAATCTTTCTCTTCCCCATTTGTCAAGTATGAGTCAGACGAGCTGGAGAAGAGTGTGTATCAAGATTACGACAGCGACAGTGATGTCGCTGAGGAGCTCAAGCAGGACTACGTTGACGAGCAGACGGGTGATGTTCCACTCAAGAGGTCAGTTCCAAGTCAAAATGTTTTGCACCGCTCTGAAGACACACAGATCAGGGCATGGCGTGTGATGTTGGTATATCCAGGTGTCTATCATTTCTACTACTGGCTATTTAATATTTATGAAAGTAAGTGAACATGTACATGAGGAACGTTTTGTATTTTGTTTATTTTATTATGAGGGTGTGTTGAATTCTACGAAAATAACTATATACTAGAACTAATTCTTGTTAATCACTGATGCAAAATAAAATTATACGATAATGACCTTTTTTTATGTAGGTTCTAAAAGGGTGTGAAGTCAAACATACACTACTTTTTATGCATTTAGTAATGATAATTTTAGCTCCACTTTGCCTAAACCTGCTAAGTAAGCAGAAAGCTTGTATGAATCTTTTTGTCTACCCATGAAAAATTCTCTTTCTTCCCACCTCTGCACACGTGATTGGTGACTATTGAAAGTTGCTTTTTAGCATAAAAAGGCAATTATGCTCCTCTGCAATGCGAGCATGGTGGAGTTTTGAATTTTATAACCCTCCTTGTTCAGTTTATTATATTTTATTATGTGTATCTGGTCGCCTAATGTATTAAGAAACAAGGATTGTGTCTGTATGTGTGTTAATGCATATCTGAGAGCTGACGTCAAATTTCACACCGCATTTGCACGGGAAAACCAGACATACAATGTCATTACTTATTCAGTAGCTCTTCATTACAGAAGCACTGTTATAATAATCATTTCCTGTCATGTAATGTACAATAGGGTATTAATGGTATCGTGATGATCGTGCTCAGCATTGAGTCTCGTTATTTCACCGATCTGACATGCCTGATTTTTTTGCTTTAACTCTCACCACATTCGGTGTCCTATTCCCTTTGTGTCTTAATCTGACATTAGCCTATAGTCACTTAAATGCTAATATCCCACTCTTATAAGCAGGAATCATTAATGGTTAATTATCAATTAGGTTGCATGGTCACATCCAGAAATTAGAAGGCCCATGTAATGAGAACTGGCTATTATGGTCCAATGGTCAGTGTCAGGGGTCTGTTACTCCAGGATCACCAGTTCAGAGACTTCACCACTGGGGTCCCTCTGTCTCTGTTCTGATTGATCAATTAGAAGACTCTGACCTGCGCCAAGGTTTTTGAACCTGGTCGATCAGTGCTAAGGATCAGGGATGTTAACATATATTACTGAGTCTCTCCGCTTCATACCTCTGCCCTACTTTCTCTCTCATCCCCACATCCTGCACGCACCAGTGCGTCCCGAGAGACCATAAGAAGCAAGAAAAAGTCTGACTACAACCTCAATAAGACCAATGCACCGATTCTCACCAACACCACCCTCAACGTCATTCGGCTTGTTGGTGAGTCGCTCGCACACACGCACACACGCACACACACACACACACACACACACACACACACACACACACACACACACACACACACACACACACACACACACACACACACACACACAGTACATAGTACACACACACACACACACACACACACACACACACACACACACACACACACACACACACACACACACACACACACACACACACACACACAGTACATAGTACACACACTCTACCACTTACCTTAGGCCAGCCACAGTGGACACCCTCTCTAGCCTTCTGAGGTTTATAATTATTCACCAATGAAGCAAGCAGCTAAATTTTGATATTTTAATAATTGTCAGCCTTCACCCTAAACGCTGACCTTTTCATTTCCAAAGAGGCTACACATTTTTGTAACGTGGCTTTGAAGACATCTGGGCCCTTCCTTGGCAAAGCCTGCCTCTTGGCGACGTGACCCTTCATCATAGGATTTTCATGTGTGAACGGCAGTTTCTTTCCTGTGCAGTTGTACCACTGAATAAATATTCTGCATTATGAATTCATTTAATAACTCCGGCTGATACAGATCCGCTATTAACATTAGCATTTCAAAATAAAAAAATCTGGTCCTACCAGTTGTTTTCATTCCTTCACCGTCCCTCTTCTGTTCACACTTTAAAACTTTCCTGCACATACAGTACAAAATAGAATACTTGTTTTTTTTGTGTCTTTTCTTCACAGAATTGGTAATATTGAGAGGTAAAATGGCAAACTGAATGAAAAGCCAAAGTTTGAGTCCAAGCAATCACTTCTAATTCAGTCTATGCAGCTCTTTGATGGAGTTAGATTGCTCCCTGCGTTCTCGGTGCAGAATTCAAGAGAGAAGGCATGAAAAATGAGAGTGTGGGAGAAATGGTGCTGTCTCAGGGCCAAAGCCAGCTAGATTGAGTTTATTTCTTTTTTCCCCCCATCCATTCATCAGTTATGAGTCAATGGTAACATTGTTACACCCCTGTACTACTGTACTTTTTTCTTTTATTACCTTCCTGCAAAATTCAGTCTTTGCCCTCAACTGTATGCAAATGCACTGTGTTCCTGCAGAAGTTCAAGGTTGCGGCTTCACCATGATTAACTCCCTGCAGTTTAACTCTTTTGATCTCCGACAAAATGTACTTAAGAACAGAAGCATTTTATTGATTGGAAACTGATACTGGGTTAAAAATGAAAATGAGGCTAATTTGGGTGACCACTGGGATACTCTTTGGTATGCAACCAGGAACACACAAAGCATGTCCAACAAGCTTCTGGTTACTGTTTATTTTCTATCACCTCTGAACAGGGAAGTATATGCAGATGATGAACATTCTGAAGCCGATCGCCTTCGATGTCATCCACTGTGTGTCACAGCTCTTTGACTACTACCTGTATGCTGTATACACCTTCTTTGGACGCAATGACATGGTACAGTATTTTGAATCACTATGCATATTGTTTGATTACATGCTGTATATATTTATGTTAAAGAGCAATGAGTGAAACAGGCAGCGTTGGATGAAGTACTCAGATCTTTTATTCAAGTATCAAATAAAATTCCTGCATTCAAAATGTTACTTAAGTAAAAGTCCTAAACTACTTGCATCAAAATATAAGGAAAAAGTAGGAAAGGCAGAATGGTCCTTCTTAGAATAATGTACATTATATAATTAAATTATAGTTATGCATTTATATGAACCTTACTAAGCGGGTAAATATATATAATATATATATATATATATATATATATATATATATATATATAATACTACACTGTATTCTCTTTATCCAGAATAATACATCATAATGTATTTGTATGATTAATCTGAATCTGCAGTGTGACTAGTAATTAAAGGTATAAAATAAATGTAGTGCAGTACAATATTTATTTATATATTAGGGCTGCAACTAACGATTATTTTAATAGTCGATTAATCTGTTGATTATTTTCTCGATTAGTTGTTTGGTCTATAAAATGTCAGAAAACGGTTAAAAATGTGGATCAGTGTTTCCCAAAAGCCCACGGTGACGTCATCAAATGTCTTGTTTTGTCCACAACTCACAGATATTCAGTTTACTGTCCGAGGAGAGAAGAAACTAGAACATATTCACATTTAAGAAGCAGGATCAAAGAATTTTTGCTTTTGTCTTAAAAAATTACTCAAACCGACTACTTGATTATCAGAATAGTTGTGATTAATTTAAGAGTTGACAACTAATTGATCAATTAATCTTTGCAGCTCTATCTAATATATATATATATATATATATATATATATATATATATATATATATATATATATATATATATATATATATATATATATATATAGTAGGGCTGTCAGTTTAACGCGTTATTAACGGCGTTAACGCAAACCCATTTTAATGCCGATAATTTTTTTAACGCACGAGTAACACATAGAGAGAGCAACGGGATCTGTTAGTCCACTTCTTTAACTGTCTATGGCCACGCCATGTCCCGCCCTACGAAGCAGCTGATTGGTTTGGTTTAGGCATTTCACCGCGAGTGGTGAGGATAGTGGATTGGTCAGGGGATAGGACCTGAACAAATGGAGTTACGTTACCTTCGACGCCTGGCCAATAGTAGTGATTGAAGGGCGGGTCTTGTAATTTCGCAGACCGCAAACAAAACAGACACAAGCCTCGGCCGGTTTTAGCTTGCTAGCCGCGTAGCTTGTAGGCTCGTGACGGCGATTATCTTCAGAGCGAGCGAGTAGTGATTCTACAGTCAGTGAGAGAAACAAATGAGGCAGTACTACCTGTAGTACTATCTGCAGGACTATCTGCAGTACTACCTGCAATGGAACATCGAGGTAACAGCGTTACATTATGTGACAGATTATTAGATCCAAGTGTGAATGTTAGTGTGAAATTGAACATAACGTATATGACAATGTTGTTTTCAATAAAAAAACAGTCACAAAGCAAGCCGATCTACTTTTCCATGTTGATAAGAGAATTAAAATGAGAAAATATAATGGGACAAAAAGAAATCAAGGGACATTTAGAATAGATAAAAATGTGCGATTAATTGCGATTAATAGCGAGTTAACTATGACATTAATGCGATTAAATATTTTAATTGCTTGACAGCACTAGTATCTTTTGGTATGCATTTCAGAAAAAAAATGGTTAGGATTCAGGTGTAATTGCAAATAGTGATTAATCATGATTAATCCACTGAAAATTCTGATTAATTTGATTAAAAATTTTAATCATTTGACAGCCCTAATATATATATATATATATATATATATATATATATATATATATATATATATATATATATATATATATATATATATCTAAAAATATGTGACTGTCTCCACTGTCACCATACTGTAGCATTGGTGTCACATTATTTGTGCCACAGTGCATCAGTTAAAATCTATAAATCCCACTGACACATAGGTTATACAATCCAGTTTCCTGATGCATCTACAAGCATCAAGATGCTGCCAGCATGTGGACTTGTATAGGAAACAGTTGGGGGGCTTTGGTGGCCTAGAGGTTTAGATTCCAACAATGAACCGCAAAATCCCCGATATGAGTCTGGGATCTCTCGCCCCTCTCATTTCTTATCATTTCCCTGCTGTCATTTTATTTTATTAAGGGCATAAAATGTTCCACAAAAACAATAGGCACGGGTGGATGTACAACATACCATGCCGGTGTGTCACACCTTATTACTAAAAATAAAAAAAATGTGAGCGTGTGACTTACCACAAGTAATCAGGAGTGTTGGTCTTCTATTCCATTGCAATGCCTGCAGTTACGTAATATTACATCTGCTGCATCAGTGGTATGGTGCTTTAAGAAAAGTGTGTGCTTTTATTTTTTAAAGAGAGATTTCTTTTAATTTTTCATGTTCATCAGATGCTATACAGTGAGAGGGGGCATAGTCTTTTGTCATTGCCGTCTGTATCAGTGCAAATTTAGCCTCAACAGTCTGCGTGCCCAGTTTCCCTTCTCCATCTAGACTATCATGTCATTTATACTGTTCCTCACAAAGAAAGAAAACAGCATTTGTGTCAGTATCACCCTCGGGGAGGTGGTAATGATAGCAGCAAAATGACTTCTGTCCCATCGAGGTGGAAGAGATAAAGAGGATGAACGCTCCACGGGCGCCGCTCCACTACACATTATTGACGTGTTTGTGTGTGTGTGTGTGTGTGTGTGTGTGTGTGTGTGTGTGTGTGTCCTTGGGAGATCAGGAAAGGGGTTGTGAGTTGACAACTTGTCAAGGGGTCGCTTTTCTCATGTGTCTTAATCTGCTATCGGTTTCATATTCTCTCTGTCTCCATGTCTTTATTCATATCACTCTTTTTCTGTATGATTGTCTACCTTGTCTTAAACTCTCTTTTCCTTCCTTACACATATGCTATAAGTCAGTTTCCCTGCTCCTTCCCATGCTTTTTTTCATCTTTTGTGCCACCGTTTCCTTAATCTCTTCATCTCTTTGTCTGCATCTCTCTGAAACTCACTTTTTCTTTTTCCAATGTACCTCTAGTCCTCATTAAGTGTAATATGAACCGGCCCATTTCATTAATAGTCCTACTCTAAGAGGCAGCTACAGTGAAATGCTAATGCCCCTATGAATCTTTAATAAGCTAATGATATGGAAATGATATGCACATATGCTGGTAATTTGACCTAGGATTTGCTCTTTTTACACCACTGGAATCAAAATGGAGCTGCTTGACTCCTCCACTTGAAGAGCAATGGGTGACATAAATATTCAAACGGGTAAATACCCCATTATCTGTGTATATTGACCCTTTCAAGTCAAGCTGCGCCATTGACTCTGTTAAACGTTTGCTAAAGATCCATTATGTGCCGTGCTCGCAGATTCTTCATTGCTATTAATAACCAGGCTCAACAGCTGGGACTGAAAAGAGGCAGAGTTAGTTTTTTGGAATTAATGATTCAAAAAATTATTGGAAGCTTTGCCCCATGGGAAAAAACCTGGATCTATCTTCAATAGTGTATATTCTAAGAAGATATGGAAGAAAGACATAGGAAGAAAATAAGAGCAAAACTGTGAATTTGGAAGATAAAGATGGAAGATTCTGTACGCTCTGTTTTGCAATATGATGGCAGCCAAAAGAGAGGAGATAGGCTGGATACCACAACACTGAAGTAGGAAAGATGTGTTAAAAGAGAGGGAAGAGAGTATTGTACAGTATTACAGCAGAGTATTGATTATTACCATTGGTATATTCTTATTCTTGCTTTGGTTTTGATTATTTCTACCGAATTGAGAGAGAGAGAGAGACAGAGAGAGCAGAACAGGAAATTATTTGACGTGTAAATAGATGGCTTCTCTGAAAAATGACCAATAATGCTAGAAATGGTTCTTTTCCATTCTCGACTCCTGACTCCCACAGACAGTTCCCTCACAATGGATGATATTCATCTTGCATGCACATGTGCAGGTCAAAGTGTTAACATCATCAGTCTCCAGTGACACTGAAACACACACACACACACACACACACACACACACACACACACACACACACACACACACACACACACACACACACAATAATTAGATATTCCTTACCTTACCTGGCTGATCAGCATTTTCTGATTAGTTTGAACAGATTCTTTATGTAATTTCACCCATTACTTACATTAGTCTAATTCTGTGTTTTTGTTTGCTTCCTTCTTTAAATACTTCCTCCACATTGTCATTTCTTTTCTTTTTTTAATTTGAGATTGCTTGTTTTTTTTCTTGCTTCCTTTCTGCTGCCCATACGTCATCCATAGCCTGTCCCTAGCCCGTCTATGCCATCTCACGGTGGCAGAGATGTGTGCCCTGCCAGGGTGGTGGGCCCTGCTTGTTTGGTAAGAGCAGATCTCTGGAAACATTGTGACTAATAAACAAGGTTGTCTCCGGCACCTTGCAAGTCCAAAAGGCTAGTCAACACTTGTGGTGTGGTTGATTTGTAGCCCTTAAGGTGTTCGTAAGTTGCTTTCTCAAGTGACATCAAACACATCTAAAAGTGATTTCACAAGCATTTATTTAGATGTTGAGTTTGCTGTGCTTTCTCCTCTTTTGCCTCTCGTCTGTCATGTACTGTCGCCGGTGTGATGTCTGTTCCTCCCTTTTCAATTAGACTCAACTAGAAGCAGAAAGTAACAACGCTCTTGTCTCCGACTATGTGAGATGAAAGCAGATGTTGCTGTGTGTGTGTTCTTTCACACTCTGCTGAAGTGTGTGTTGTTATAGAGGAAGGTGTTTGTGCACTGTGCAAAAACTAACTGTGTGTGTGTGTGTGTGTGTGTGTGTGTGTGTGTGTGTGTGTGTGTGTGTGTGTGTGTGTGTGTGTGTGTGTGTTTTCTACAGTATGAGTCATCAGGCCTGGGCCTTATCAGCAGCAGACTGAGAACTACACTGAACCGGATCCAGGAGAGCCTCATTGACATGGTAAGAATGTAACCCTCTCTCTTCCTCTACTCTCTGTCTCACTTTCTCTTCTAATCACTTTCCTTTTTTTTCTTTCTTTCTCTTTTACCATCGCTCGATACCTCTTCGCCTGTCTCATTTTCTGACACAAACATGCTTTTCTCCATTCCCCTTTCCTCGTGTGCCTCTCTCCTCTTTATGCCTCTGCCTGTTTTTTTTTTTTTTTTTGCCAACCCACTATATCCATCCCGACCACGTGTCTGATCTCACAGCCCATATCGCCACAAAATGCATTATAGGTCATCATTATCTGGCCAGTGGTCACTTACCCATACACGCACCTCCCTCTGTTTAAGTGGCCACGTCAGGGTGGATGTGTGTGTTATTCCATTAGGGCTCTCTCTCCCTACTCCCCTCTGTAAAACTACATAGTGACAATTAGTCTGGTGCAGACAACACTCTCTACACTTTGTCTGATAGTGTATCTTTCTACAGTCTGTCTCCTCTGTTCCATGATGAAGCAAGTGACATCTCTCACTTCTGCCTTTCATTTGTCTCCATAATATCAGACAGGCTTTTTGGCCTGTGCTCAAAGAAGCCATACTTGGACTTTAGTCTGGCCCTAATCTGCAATTCCACTGAAGTTTTGCTCTCCTGGAGGAAAATATGAAATTCTATTGATGTTTTGGCTTGGGTTTTCTTTATTTTTAGTGAAAAGAAACAATCGTGTCCCCTGAGTCTTATTATGGTAGAAGATAGATACATAGATATTTATTGTCCTGTGGGGGAAATCTGTTATATTCACATTGGAAATATACATGGACAACTACATCAATGGATATATGTCTCCAATGACATTGTCTGTGTGTATGTTAATGTCATTTTCTGGTGTACATGTTCTCTTTGTTCTTGGAATACTTTTATGTCATTTGTGGTAATGTTTCATGTATGTCTGTTGGTGTTATTAATCTTATGCATGCTTATACGTATGTGTATGTCCTCTTTTGTTTACGAGCTACCCAGGGATGCACAAAGAATTTCAGCCTTGGCTGACAATAAAGTTGTATCGTATCGTATAAAGACAAGTACATTAACAACAATGACAACAGATCTATACAATGTCAGCAAGATAGTTTTTGTGCAGTGCTCTCACAGAAGGGACAAAACTGAGTGAATGGCTCTGCAAACTCATATTTTAGTCCTTCTGTCTTCAAATCTGGATACTAAGACTCAGCTTTTATTATTTCAATAAATTACTTTATTCAGTTCAGAAGCTCTAGAAAAAAATAGTTTAGCTTTTAATTCAGTCCAGAGCTAGAGGCCAATTTTGCTTATGCATAGTTAAATTGGATTTGTATCATGTCACAATATGTGACTCACAATACTCCCATACTCCCATCAGTTCTGAAAATGAAGAAGAGTGTATTATTTTCCCATGGTGAGATCTTGTATAATGTTTTATTTTTCTGAGAACCTGTGGGGCTTTCTGTCTGTTTTTCCTCAAATATCCTTTCTAATTTCATCAATGTGTTCACGTAACACCACATACCATGCTGCAGGACAAACTAATACGTTTGCCATTTAGTGTTTTTGTTTTTGCCTCTGACATTTTAAGAAAACTGATGGCAGTAACTTGATCACTGATTTGGACTGTGATTAGTTGGCAGGTGACTGTCAATCCCAATAACAATCTAATAACATGCTGCCATGGCAACCATCAACACCAGTCTCATCTTAAACATGAAGCAAGGTGAACGGAGTGAATTGTTTTCCAACCAGCACCACTTTTGCATGTTGATATAATCAGCAGTTTTCCATAGGAGGAAGCACTCAGCATCCAAAGTATTTATTTGACAGTGCAGCATAATGGCATTTCGCTGTGATAGCAAAGCTGGCTACTTTTACTGTAATGTTTATGGCTTTGCAATTCAAGGTTGGACCAAGGCGGAGGAGAAAACAAAAGCAAAATAACGCAGGAAGTCAAAGGGAAGAAAACGGATAAAAGTCAGAAAATAATGATGAATATCACAACTTTATATTGTATTAAGCAGTGTACTGCAGCAACATATTTTCTTCCCTCGGGGGGCAATATAGCAACTATTTACACCCCAGTTATTTTCTCGCTAAATTGCGTGCCATTACAAATATGAGAGAAGCTTGGTGCTCAGCTGTGGAGAATATATTTATTCTCTGAACTGTTTACCTGATCAAATAAACACAGACAGACTAATGGACAGACTGTGTGGAGAAAGAGAACAGACACGTGGGTTTTTGTGAGTGAGAGAGAGTTCTTATAAGAGAAAAAAAAACGATGTTAAACCTTTAACGCGTGCATGAACACGCGCATTTCAGATGAGCATAATCATATCACTTTTTGGCCATCACAGGCCGCGTGATATTAGATCTATTTAAAACCCCTTCAGAGGGAGGCCACTGACTCTGGCTTTGTATTTACACCCATCCTTTCTCTAATGTATTGGCAAATGCTTTTAGTCTGTCTTTTCTCATATGCAAAACTATTTTAGCTCATCTCGATAAATCATTCAATGTTGGAAAAATGCCCTATTTTCCAAGCGTACGCAGCACTCCCCCTTTTTCTTTCATCTCTGTCTTTTTCTGCTCTTCTGCGTTTCACATCATGATCTGCGCAGAAAGAAAATCTCACAAACGCACACTTTGTTTAGCGCTCCCATTACCACAGCTAATGTTCAGTATATTGTCATTATCACAATTTATATCTAGCTTCCATATGGATTATAAATCCTGCAATTTTAATTGTTGGTGTCTCCACTCCAAAGTGAGAATGTATTCACGTTGAGTACTCAAACACACTCCCTCTGCATACAAATACACACACCCAAACACTCCAGAGATTGCAGCAGGGTAGACCTCATTTGTAAACCGATTATAAAGTTAATTACACACTGCATTTCAATTGAGCAGCCGAATCCTTGCGGTTTTGTTCCCCTGATTTGCCGTCACAACTGTTTGATTCCAAAACCAATGTGCTAGTAATGACTCCGAGTCCCATGTGAACGGCAACACGATTCCATCTCTTCTCGTCTCAGGTACAGAGTGGCTTTAGTTTAAATTGGGAGTACCACGGGGGAAAAGTAAAAGATCATCACCTCGTTTATGTTCTTTTTTTTCTCTGCCTCCGTTATTGTTGATTACCTCTCCGAAACTCCGACGCTTCTCTGCGCTTGACAGTTTTCATTTCGAGTTCACTCCCTTTTGACTTTGAATATTTCATTGAGAGTGTTCTCAAGGTTGTGTGGTTAGGGGAAAACGTTTGTGAGTGGCAGAGATGTAACTGCCTTGTTCACATATTCGTTTTCCACAAAACACTTGTTACATCGTGTTTAATCACACAGGCTTTCATCAACTCCAGTTTCTAGTTCAAATGTATCATCTTTACCTGAATGTGAACTGAATTATTTCACTTGAAAGGAATCAGCTGTCGCATAAAATAATGATTTACTTACAATCCTTGCCTCAAAGAAAAATTCAAGTCCTTTAGTGATATTGCAGGTTCGATGACAGTGCCGTGTCAGAATGGTCCATTTGTGGCCATATTGTCCCTGCCAGAAAGTCATTCACAACATTGTGAAGAACTGACACAGGCTAGCATTTGCAATTAAGGCCACCTCTGGTCCACCATCCTTTCACTTCTCTCGATACTAAAACCATCAGTATTTACTCTTTCAAGCCTCAGTTTTTTTTTCACTTGTTTTTCCAACTCTTACTCTCTCATTTCTTCCTTTACTTTTCCTCCTTCCAGTTTTATCGGTTTGTCCTATTGCCTCCTCTTTAGTAGCTGTTTGCCAGTGATTACATGCCTCTCAACTCTCAGCACAGACAACTGCTTGTATCGTTCCTCCCAGTTTATTGGTGCTTCTGACTGAATATACAACGGCGTGTTTGTACGTGTGTTTATTTCAGTGTTCACTATCGTCCCAGGCATGAAGATAAGATCATGTGGCTGGAAATTGTGTTGGGTTTTTTGTTGTTTGATCTGAGTCTTACAATTGCTGAAGTCAACCCACAATGTGTGATGAGTTGATTAGATGTGTGTTTGTGTGTGCATACGCTCGCTTCGGGGTACTCCGCTTTCACGTAGACTGGGGCTTTTCCATGCCTGGCACTGAAACAGGAATGAGAAGCCGGGTCATTTCTGTGTTGGCAGCAGTCATCTGGCAGTGAGGGTGCTTGCAGAAATCCACACAAAGCACACAAAACACACACACACACACACACACACACACACAAAACACAAAACACGTATACAAAGAAATGGGAACTTTAACAAATTTTGACAACGTAACACACACATACAGGTTTGTAGTGCTACTGTAGGTCACTACTACATTGAGCACACACTGTCCAACACACTTTTCACGCTCTCTTCTGTCAGTAGCAGAGCGATAATCTCTAAGCGTGTTTTGTGGTCGAGATGCGCTACACTGTCTTGGCACAGCTAACACACACAGGCACGCTACCTCTCATGAGAGTGGCTAATGTCACACACACACACACACACACACACACACACACACACACACACACACACACACACACACACACACACACACACAAACACACACACACACACTGCACAGTGAACCCAGTCATTAGTTTTGCGTCTCACGAGGGCACATCACTGTCCAGACTCGCCTTTTTGTTGTGGCCTGCTGTCTCTCTGTGAATGGTGCAACAAGCTAGAGGGGATTACCATTTGACAGGGATTATAGATCATAATTAAGCTCCATTGTGTGCCTGTTTATATGCAGTACTTTAGTTGTCAGGATATCACAAGTATTGACATTTTGTTGGGATTTTATTTCAGTGGAACACACTTCATTGATAGGCCCAGCTGTAGGTCATGCTCCTCAGCTGTGATGAGAAGACAGTTGATCCCCCTGGAACAGTAACTTAAGCTTCCTGTCTCACGTCTCCCAGTGTGACAGACATGGTGATGGACCAGCAGCTATGGGAAAAGAAGTTGCCAGAGACAGGTTTCGAGGTGCCGGGCGGTGTCGCACCAAATAGATGAAGGTCCTAATTCCATTTGACATTCATCTAATGAGAACCAAATTTCTAGTATTAGAGTGACAAAGAGGTGCAATAGAATCCACTTGTCAGTAATTGCCTGGCAGGCAGTCCATTCGACTTTCCCATAAATCTCTATGGAATGGAGTGGATTGGAGAGGAGTTAGAATTCAATCACGATAGAGTGAGACACTTCAATTTGGAGATCACTTCTCAACTCCTCCACCTTCACGACAAGGGCAATTACAGAATTATAAAGCTATTAGAGGTTACTGAACCTTTCAAATCAAGAATGTTTATTTTTTTGTTTGCTGGGGAACAACATTTGAAAGTTTTGTTGCTTTTAAAGTTTTTTTTTTCTGCAAACGCTGGTTTTCGAAAAGCCACAATTCTTAGGGTTATTAGGCCGGAGGTCCCTTGATACAGTATTATTTGAAAGGGGCATGAGCCAGGCTTGCTTTGTTAGGCTCCAGGATATCACTGTACTGTATAGTCCCTTACCTTTACCCTGGTCTTGCTTTTTGGTTCTAAAATGCAAACACACTCAATTTAGCACTAAAAACGAAAATAAGCAAGCATTTGAGAAGCTCGAACCTGCGAATTATTTGGCTATTTGCTTTTAAAAAGTCTTAAATGATTAATTATTAAAAGTGTTGCAGATTAATTTCCTCTCAATTTATTACTCAGCTAATTGTCTCAGTTCTAGATGAATACTGATGCTTGAATACGTTTAAGCATCTTATCTTTTTTTTTAGGGCCTTTAAAGTATTTCAAATAATTTGCATATCTTTACTCAGACCAGCCATTTATGTTGAGTAAATTATTTCTTGTCCACCCCCCAGGTGTGTATAAAATTACTTCACACAGTTCAAATGATGGATCCGGCAGACTTGAGACTGAAAGGAAGCTCGCGGCTCTCCTCGGGTGTCTAATGCTGCTGACTGATAAGGCTTCCCATACCCACCTCAAATCTACCTCAGGCTGTTGCTCAAAATTGATCTTCTCAAAAAAAAAAAAAAAACGATAGACGTGCAGGGAAACCCAATAAGAAAATATATGCTCCAGCAGAGGTGGTTCTGACTCAGCACTTTAGAAAAACATAGAAGTGGTCAGAGTCAAGATAAACCCATGGCCTGCAATGCAGACTGTGGCTACTTAAAGTGCCCATATTATGCTCATTTTCGGGTTCGTAATTGTATTTTGAGGTTGTACCAGAATAGGTTTACATGGTTTAATTCTCCAAAAACACCATATTTTTGTTGTACTGCACGTTGCTGCAGCTCCTCTTTTCAGCTCTGTTCAGGTCTCTGTTTTAGCTACATAGTGTGACATCTCATCTCTATACCATCTTTGTAGGGATTTGCACATGCGCAGTAGCTAGGTAAGATCACATCAGCTAGCTAGTTTTTTTTTCTCTAAGTTCAAGGCAGGATTAGCCATGAGACTTCTTCTAAACAGGGCGCACTTCCAACTTTGCGTGGAATACCTGCAGAACAGGGACATGTAAGTAGTTCTTTTGTAGATTATGGTGATTACGGTGTGTTGTAGCAGTGTTTTGCCATTGAGAACAAGGGGGCTAACCACTAGCATGCTAGCGCTAGCACCTCGTTTCGGCTAGTGACGTAAAAAGCCCTTCCGATTTTGAACAGCTCACCCGGAGACTGAAGGCAGGAATCATTCAGAAACCCGTATCTCACTCAAAACAGCATTCCAAGTTTGTATGCGCGTGGAAGCACCAGAGACACAATAACAATAACACCCCAAATCCCAGAAAAATGTTTTTTTTTTTTTTTCACAATATGGGCACTTTAAGTGCTCTAGTTTGCTTCCCCATGCTATACTTGCAGTAGCATTGTATGCACAATGCTATAACCAAGCTTTTGGGTGATGTGTTAAACAAAATAGCAAGTTGAAAAGTATGGCCTATATAAAATCAAAAATACGCTATAGAGGTTTGGTGTTTTTTTCCCTGTGGACCTGAAATCCTGCACTCTTCACTTTGATGGATACAGATCTTTAGTGCCACTTTCTCCCTAAGGCATTATGGGAAGGAGATTACATGTCCCATATGAATACAATAAAGGGTAGCAGGGAATCATTATACTTGAGTCTTACAACACACAATTATTGTACACACACACACACACACACACACACACACACACACACACACACACACACACACACACACACATCTGTTTTAACTGTCTATCCTCATTATGAATAATTTTCAGCCGGCTAAATATATCAGCCTCTCGTCCTGGATCTGTTAGATGAAAAACAGCAGGGATTGATAGACATTAAGCTGGTGCTATATCCCTGTTTTTAAGTGTTATTCAAAGCTTTGCTCTTATCTGTTTTCAAATCCCTCCCTGTACATTTATTTTTATGTTTTCTTTTCATTGAGTATTCCAGTGTTTAATTCCTAATTATTACACATGGGTAGATAAGCTCCCTGGCTTTAATGCTTGATGTCTTTATACTTAGCAATGCTGTTGGTCCACATGGGGAAACCATTTCAGCATTAATACCTTGCAGACAAACAAAACTTGTTGTTGCTTTCGCCTGTGCATTTGCACTGTTAGGCAGGCTGTTCTTTCTCAACTTCTGGATGTTAGCAAAGCTGACAGAATCAAGTAAAGAAATTCCTCCTGAAGGCTTTGGTGTGGTGCTGCTTTCCAAAATTCCTAATGAAATTATGGTTTGGCTTTGAATAAATACAGTTGCAGTGGAATGCTTTTTAAAGCATTAATATTCTCATTTGACTTTGTCTTTTGGCATCATGTTTATTCCTAGAAAAAACACCCGAAAAATCTTTTATATACATTATAAAAGATTTTATATATCTTTTTATATATATATATATATATATATATATATATATATATATATATATATATATATATATATATATATAAAAGCTCTAGCTGAAAGGTCCCATCACTTCCACATGCTGACTCGCTTTTCTGTTTTGTACCATTCACATTAATTATTGATCATCGATGAAGTCAGTTGTCAGTGCCTGACGGTAAGAACACAGACACTACAGCATGGCTGAGAGACTGCAGAGGGAACACAGGCGGCAAGAGCCTAGTTTGACCTCAACTGTAGCTTCTGTGGATGCAGACAGAAAGGATGATGTTTTTGATCAGAAATGAAACGGAGACCACACAGAAGTATGAAAAAAACTCTCAAATGTATTAAGACAGAGGCATTTAGTTTGCAATGATGATCTCTTGCCAGTGTTAATAACATTGTAGGCCAAAGTTTTGTCAGGTGCATTGAGTGAGTATTAAGTGTATTATTCTAAAAAGAAATATGAGCATAAGTCCAAAAAAATTGATAAAACAAGAACATACTACTGAAGGTCTTGATATGATTTATGTATATTCCATTCATTTGCCCCTTTTCTTGTAATATAGTTTCCTTAGATGTACTTTTTTTTCAACATTTAATACGTGTAAATCCTAATTTTAGCATTTCTGATCTCGACTATTGCTGTCACTTACACAGTTCAAACTAAATGTCTTTAATCTTCTCAAAGCATAATAATAATAAAATGTAATAATTTTATTTATATAGCACTTTTCAAGCTTTGAGCACAAAGTGATTTCCAGTGTCAGCAGTGGATTTATTGTTTGTGCTTTAATCATCATAACCTTTTTTTCAGAATCTCGGATATCATTGAGGTCTCCCTCATTTTCAATGATGCCGAGATACAAGACACATAAAACATGAAGCACAACGCAAGTAAATAATACTCAATGAAAACAATCACACATGCAAGTGAAGTGATCTGAAATTACAATCTTAAAACGTGCAGGGGTAGGAAGTTTGTCCATCTTAAGTGAACATTGAAGGTGGTCCCATGCTTTTGGCGCATAGAAACTAAAAGCAGATTTACCAAACTCTGAGTTAACCTGTGTGACATGAAGCATAAGGCAATATGTTGAGTGAGTTTGGTAAGATCCTGTGGTCCATTTGAGAATAGATGCTATATATGGTGGTGACAGTCCAACAAGAGTTTTATGGATGAAAAGACGCAACTGTTTTTCGCGCCTTTGTGCCAGAGAGGTCCAACCAACTTTGTTACAGTAGCGAGAATCATAGGAATCTCCCGTGATGAATCTGATAAACTGAGTCCAGGGGTTTGAGAGTGGTAGCAGCGGCATGTCTCTAAATTATCTCGCCCTAGTCCATGACTGACAAAAGGACTGCCTCGACTATTCATTTCCTGCGGTGCAAGGGAAAGCTGGATCTGTTTTTATAAAAGAAGCTGTTTGCTGAAGCTTAAGTTGTTTGCCTCAGTTTGGTGATGAGGTTTTTAATATGATGTTTAAATGTAAGTGATTCGTCAAGCCATATTCCAAGATATTTGTACTCTTACTCTTGCAATATCATCACCATTCAGTGTGAATAGGTGATAATAATGTTGTCAGCGGTCTGAGTGGGTGTCTTCTTCTTCAGCTTGGCACACTGAAGTGTAACTGGTCATTAAAGTGGCTTTAAGTTATATCAGTCCAATATATTATTATATCTTGTATGTTAAAGGTGTTATCCAGAGGAACAGACTGTATTCAAATACAGGATATATAAAAATAAACTTAACAAAGGACTGAAATCTGTCACAGGGAAATTTGAGTCCCTTATTTTTACTCGGATGTTTAGCAAAATGTTCTTTAAACGGTTCATTACCTCAAGGGTCACCTCTGTCTGAGCACAAGCGCCAGACAGATAATTAAAACACAGTGAGGTTACAAAGAAAATAATTGTCCTCTCCCTCCATTCCTGCATTGAGCATTCAGACACCCACATAGATATTTCCTTTTCTCTAAGGACAATGGACAGAATTACAGCTTTTGTTCAAACATCACCTGTGAACTTTAATTATTTTCCATAAGAAGTATTCAAAATGCAATGAAATGGAGGAGAATTGCTATTAATATGGAAAGGCAAAAAAAGAAGCTTTGATGTGGATTTGGCTAATCATTTTTATATGTCCTTAAACTATGGCTTTTTATTAACCGATGGTATTTGTTGTAACTATTTACACTATTGTTTATTGTTATATCTTAAGCTCTGGATCTTCTAAAAAAAAAAAAAAAAACTGTTATAGTTACTAGTCCAACGCATGCAAGGTTCGTTAGCTGCTGCTTGGCCATGTTAGCAAAGGGCTAATGGCTAGCATAGCAGGCAGGCTAGTGTAGCTAAAAAACTAAAATGTTAAATAAAAAGTAAATTTTAAAATTAATGCAATGTATAATAGTGTACACACATACAGTAATATAGTCTTATAAATATTCAACATAAATCTGCACCTTTACGTATGCTATTTTTGTGCAGCTAAATTGTATCTGCAGTCATTGAGGCATCATTGCAAAGCATAGCAGTGTGAAATATTGCTGACGGTTAGTGTTCTCCTATTCTAAAAGAATATCGTATTGATATCTGTCAACTCTTTAATATTTTCTGTCGTTACTTTTGTCTCGAACAAACAATTTAGATTAGGGCAGATTTGCCTCAGGGGAAAGCTTAATTATTGTGTCATCAGTGAAGACCTCCTACTACCTCCGTCCTGATTAAGTAATTTACATAACTGCGTTGATTACTCCCAAACTGAAAATACTTAACATTCACTAATTAAACGTCAGTCTGCTCCCATACAGTAGGTTTATTTAATGGAGCTTGTTTAAAGAAAGCATATTGAATACTAGCACTTCTACACTTGATTTATTTTTATTTTTTTTTGGATAGAATTGCAACCAAAGAATATGCTCTAATAAACATTTTTCAAGCACCACTTAGCATGTTTTAGTGGCCTCGTTCCTGTGTATCAGTAACTCGATTCAGGTTCTTTTATCGCTGAACTGCTTTCTGTGCCTCTGTACCAGTGCTGAAGAAATTGTATCCTGCAGTGCATCCGTCAACCTTGTTTATTACCTGCAGGGCTTCAAATTTACTTTTGGCCTCACTTGTTTATGTGGCTGTTGGTCTTTAGACTAGTCGGTCTTTCAGAATTTCCCCAAACCAAAACATGTTTTTCATGAAATGGAATTGAATACGGAGACTGTAACTTCATGTCATCACTTTTTAGTCTTTAGTCATACTTTCATTGCCGAATATGATGTTTATTTCGTATAATTTCTAAGCTCACATAATTGATTCTTTTTGTAACTAAATAGATTGCTGCTACCACAGAATTAATAAAGCCTCATCAGATGAAGCATTGTGTCTTAGTTGATAATCTAGTATTATGATTTGGTAGTGGAGCTGCCCGTTTCCTTACGTTTAGATAACATTTTTGCACTTATATCATGCTATTCAGAACACTAATAATCCAACACACTGAGGTGAATGTCTTCACAAGCATTGAAAACAAGCATATTTTCCTTTCTTTAACCTGCCAAATTGATGTCAGCTGTATGGAAAGGAAGCCACCTCTGGCTATTTGTAAACTTTCCTCTGAAAAGTTGTGTGATTTGTGAGCATCTGCTGAGTGAAAAGTGTGTGCTCAGTTGTTGGCTCTGGCTTTGAGTTTGCTCTGGGAAATACAACAAAGGCAATTTGAGAGCATTTCATTGTAAAACTGTTTTGCCATGCTTGGATGCACATTACACTTTTTTTTTTTTTCACAGAGCAAATAATTCATATTGTTGTCATAATAGATTCAGTGCAACGTCTCGCATCCACTAATACCGCATTCATGTTCATTTTGCATTTGTCAAAACTTTGATTTCTTTCCCTCTTTTTCCTTTTCCGTTTGTGAGAACAGGACTCTATTAACAAAAACTCGACTCTGTAAGGTTAAGACTTAATTCTCACGCGTTAATGACTGGAATTTCAACTTGTCCAAGGTATCCAAAACCCAAAGATATTCGGTTTACTAGGATATAAAACAAAGAAATGCAGCAAATCCTCTGAGAAGGCGAAACCAGAGAATGTTTGTTTTTTTACTAGTTAATAAAAAAAAGGAAAGATTATCAAAATAGTTGCCTATTATTTTTCTGTCCATCGACGAATTCCTGAATCAGCTATAATGGTTTAAGCTCTAATATTGCCTGTGAATTGTATTTTCTGTGGTGTATTAGACTATTCTTATACAGTACTACACTGCACACTACAGCCACTGATAGATACTTTAAACACATGCCATATACCAAACATTGTTCAGTAGCAAATATTGAAAATAACCACAAATAAATACAGCAGACCAGCATTTTCACTTTTTGTCTCGTTGGGACAGCAGAGAAACTCGTCCTAAATGTCTTCAGCAGCTGCAGGGTGTTAATCAAATGAAGTATGACCTCTTCACTATAAGTCATGCTATACGGAAAGGTCTGCCTCATCCCCAGTTTTTCAGGTCCTTGTACGATTTTGAAAAATCTATCACTGGTGTTTAATTTGTCCAATATGGCATTCTTTTGCACGGACTTGGCAAGGCAGCAGACGTATGGAGTTAGTTTACTTTTATCTCGCTGAAGTCATTTGTCATTTTGATCGAGTGTCGTAAAAGCGGAATCTTAATTGTTTGTGCAGTCGTGTCTTTGAGCATATCAAGTGAAAAACAAGTTGCACTACAGTTGATTACAGTAGGTCTGTAATGATGACTGAGGAGTTGATGTTGAAGCTATTTTTTATTAGTATTAATCTATTTTTACCTGTTTTCTGATAAATCTGCATTGAGCATGAGCATTCCAGCAGCTGCCTTTTGGTCTGCCAACAACCACAAAGTTAACTGGGATTCCTAATTGTCACAGGATTAAAAAGACGGTTAAGCAAAGTTAATCTCTCATTTAGTAGGAATTCATTAATGGGAACAAATACAATTCCTCACCTCAACATCTCTAACCCTAACAGGCAGAAACATTCAAATTGTATGAAAGTATTTGTATCTATTATTAAGATGCTAGATGTCTCAGTATCAGACAAGATTTGCATGTTTATCTCCAAAAATAATTTTGATATTTGGGGCCACTAAAGGGCAACAACAGTGGGAAATTATGGTAATGCTATTCCATTAAATCATGTTTGACATTTTGAACATAAAATGATAGTAGATCTAGCATCTAATGAACTAATCAACGTAAAGTAGGCACTCAAGGTGGATTCTGTATCACATTCAGTGTCACCCTAAGCACCTCTAAAATGTGCTTCTCGCTTCAGAATTTACAAAGTGAAAAAGCCCAAAGTCCACCCCAAAGGGACTTACCATTTTGAACAGAAAACACTGTTCACAAACTGCTCCAAACAGCTCTGTTTGTCCAGCCTTTACTTCTGTGACGAGCGTGCGTCACTTTGTAACACTCGCCTAGCTGCTAGCATGGCACGTCCTCGTACTCTGCAACTGACAAGCTAGCAGTACTTACTGCGCATGTGCGACTCCCAACAAAGATGTTACAGAAGTGAGATGCCTCACTCTGTAGCTAAAACAGAGAGCTCAACACACAGGGTGAAAAGAGGAGCTGCAGCAATGTGCAGTACAACAATATATGGTGTTTTCTGAAAATTAAACCACATAAACCTATTATGGTACAACCTCTAAATACAATTATGAACCTGAAAATGAGCGTGATATGAACACTTTAACACATTTTGTATTTAGTCTTAACATTTGCTTTTACCTGAAGATTCCCTGCAGAGTTTTATGCAGTTGGAAAAGAAACCTCACATTTCTCCCGACAGTCTTTCAGAAGCATTGTTTTCCTTTTTTGCATATAGTGTTTATGCTTCAGGGGCACAGTCAAAGAAAGGTCAAGCCTCACGCGGAGAGATTAAAAATAGACCATACCAGACTTTGCTGTAATGTCAGACCAATGCAACCAAGACTTTGCTGTAATGTCAGACCAATGTAACCGTAGTTAAATTGAATTGGTTAATTCGAAAGAGAATATACAACTACCAGTGTGACTTTTATGATGCAACCCAATGATAGCAGTCAGTATACTACAGCATAATTAAAGGCAACACACTGCAATGTTAGGAAAGGGAAGAGATTGAGGGTGAGGGGAAAAAAGATATGTCACACAATTACATTTATTTTTTAAACCTAAAGATAGGTGTTGCAACTTGTACCCTGTTCAAAACCAAAACACATATTCAATCATATTAAAACTCATCATTTTTGCTCCCTTCCCTGGAGTGCATTCATCAGTTTTCCCCGCCAGAAGCCATTTTAAAGAAGAAACTAATCAAAGACATACAGAAGTGCAGGTGCATGTTTTTCTGATATGTAGAATGTTGCTTTACCAAACTATATATATTTAGGAACAAAAGAACAGCAGCAATCATTTCTCATTTATCTGCGCTTGTTTACAACATATTGTGTATTTACATGTTTCTGTTGATCTGGCACGTCTATACAAATGGCCACCAGCCACTGCTGCTCAACAGCTTTATCCTGGGCCAAAATGTTAAATCACAATTGAAAGTGCGTACTAATCACCTTTCTATATGCATGACAGAAGGACTGAAGGAAATGACATGAACTTTTTTGTGATGTAGATGTGGAAAATGGGAAAACATGCCGCAAATCTTTTAAAAAATGTTTTTGTGTGGAAACATGTAAATCCTAAAAAAAAAAAAAAAAAAACTACAAAATATAACATCTGTACACTTTAGTGGTTGAATAAATAAGTAACAACGAAGTGCATCTTTAATTTGGAGCTTTAGTTCTCCCTTTGCCCTAAGCTCACAATAACCACACTTTCAGCAGTTTTAGCTGAACAAAGGTCAAGGTCTGGATGCTTTGGTGTAGACGAGTCGTGCTGTGAATGCTTTGCAGCCTTTTTCCAAAGGACAAAAAATCTGCCGTGGACTAAAGATCACTATGTACTTTTTGTCCTGTCCTCTCAATACTGGTTGCATATACGTCAGAAGTTTTAATACTTGTAATGTGAATTCCAGTTTAAAAACTTTAAAAATGTCCTTAACACTAATATAATGTTGTGAGTAACTGATTCATAATTACACTACCGGTCAAAAGTTTGGGGTCACTTAGAAATTTCCATTCCACTCCATTACAGACAGAATACCAGCTCAGATCAGTTACATTGCTTTTTAACCAGGGCAGCAGTTTTCAGATTATATTATGTGCTTGCATAATTGCAAAAGGGTTCTCCAATGTTTTCTCAGTTAGCCTTTTAAAATATCAGATTAGTAAACAGAATGTGCCTTTGGAACATTTGATGAATGGTTGCTGATAATGGGAAATGTAGATATTGCATTCAAGATCAGCCACTTCTTTCTACAACAATCGAGAACCCTTTTGCAATTATGTAAGCGCATAATGTAATCTGAAAACTGCTGCCCTGATTAAAAAAGCAATGCAACTGATCTCAGCTGGTATTCTGTCTGTAATGGAGTGGAATGGCAATTTCTAAGTGACCCCAAACTTTTGACCAATAGTGTAATTTATTTAAGGCTTGTAATATTAGATTTTACCATCAGTGTTTTATTTCATTTACTGTCTTATTTTATTCACTTTTCTGACTTTTAACTAGTAACGTTTATGCTCTTTGCATTTATATTTGCAAAGAGTTGCTCTCAGGGGAGATTTATTGCATTCTCCATAGGAAAGCCATTAGATTCCCTTAGCTGTAGAGGTAATATAATTCAAGTGTTAATCTTCCGAATGAGATAACATTTTATTTCAGACTGATAATGGTTTGAATAAATGCAGAGAGATGAGGTTGTGGACAGGTTGCAGTTTTCACATATTCACCATATGCACCATCGGCGTAACTGCACACTGTGCATTTTTGTTCTGTGTGCTGGGCTGTTTATATATTATTTTAGTGAATAGATTTCTGTAGAGGAACGTAAGACGTCATCTTAGAGCTGTGAACACCACTGCCTGTTTAACAACACTGCTTTGTCTTCAGCACAGATATTTTGCCTACTTTCTGCTTTCTTTCTAGTTTTCAGTGATGATGAACTAGTGACATGTAGCCTTGTTACCACACAAGTTTTCATGTGTTAGTCGCTTTGTGAGTTTTTCAGATGAATTAGAAATTCCGTAAGCATTTATTTGTACATGATGCAATAATTTCTCAGTACTCGGTGCAGTCTCTGTAATAAAAGTTGGTCCACTGGTCGTCTGGAATAATGGTGCTCGTACACGATATCAGACCCAGATTGCAAAGAAGTACAGTATGTAAGTGGATCATATGGTACAGCACTAATAGCTCCCATTCATTTATTACCTGCGATTGCTATTGGTCTCCCAGAGGCTGTTTCAGGGGGCTTTGCAGCTGCAGGGTGCAAAGCTCTACATGCCAATGTGATTCATCATCCCTTTATAGAAAATAATATGACCTGCCCTTTTGTATGGAATCTCACTGGCTTTGTATGCAGATATAGCTTATTGTGATTGATGGAAAGAGATTTAGGTTGAAATCGTTCCGTTTCTATTTCATTTGTTTTTTAAATGAAGGGATAAAAGCGGTTGCTGGATGGAGAGGTGTAGTGGAATATATCAAAAGGAAGATTAAATGCTTGCTGTTGAGGAGTGTTTGGTCAGCAGAATTTTAGAGTGTGTGTTTGCTTTGGATGTAACAGAGTTCCACAAGGTTGATTGAATTTCAGATTATGCTTACCTACCCGCACACGTCTACATTTTGTCTTCATTTTTGCAAGTGAAACATCTTTTGTCAGGTTAACTGTTAAAGTAACAGCGGGCTTTTCCACAGTTGCACCTACGCAGAAAATCTAACCGATTAACACTTATAGTTACAAATACAACCCCAAATCAGAAAAAGTTGGGACAGTATGGAAAACACAAATAAAAAAGAAAGTAGTGATTTCTAAATGTACTTTGACTTGTATTTCATTGCAGACAATGTGAACACAAAATATTTCATGTTTTGTCTGGTCAACTTAATTTAATTTGTAAATATACATCCTTTCCTGTCATTCAGACCTGCAACACATTCCAAAAAAGGTTGGGACAGGAGCAATTAAGGGCTAGTAATCAGGTAAATTGGTTAAATAATGATGTGATTTGAAACAGGTGATGTCAACAGGTGACTGTAATTATGATTTGGTACAAAAGCAGCATCCAAGAAAGGTCTAGTCCTTTAGGAGCAAAGATGGGCCGAGGATCGCCAGTTTTCCAACAAATACGTGAGCAAATTATTGAAATGTTTAAAAACAATGTTCCTCAAAGAAAGATAGGAAGACATTTGCTTATTTCACCTTCAACAGTGCATAACATAATTAAAAGATTCAAGGAATGAGGAGGAATTTCAGTGCGTAAAGGACAAGGGCACAAGCCTAAGCTGAACAACTGTGATCTCCGATCCCTCAGGCGGCACTGCATCAAGAATCGTCATTCATCTATAAGCGATATCACCACATGGGCTCAGGACTACTTTGGCAAACCTTTGTCAAGTACCACAATACGTAGTTACAGCCACAAATGCCAGTTAAAACTGTACTGTGCCAAAAGGAAGCCCTATGTTAACAGTGTCCAGAAGCACTGTCGACTTCTCTGCGCTCGGAGGCATCTGGGATGGACCATCACACAGTGGAAACGTGTACTGTGGTCAGATGAATCAGTATTTCAGGTATTTTTTGGGAGAAATGGACGCCGTGTGCTCCGGACCAAAGAAGAAAAGGATCATCCAGACTGTTACCAGCAACAAGTCCAAAAGCCAGGGTCTGTCATGGTATGGGGTTGTGTTATGGGGTTGTGTCAGTGCCCTTGGCAAAGGTAACTTGCACTTCTATGATGGCACCATTAATGCTGAAAAGTACATAGAGATTTTGGAGCACAATATGCTGCCTTCAAGAAGACATCTTTTCCAGGGATGTCCATGCATATTTCAACAAGATAATGCAAAACCACATTCTGCACACATTACAAAGTCCTAGCTGCGGAAGAAGAGGATACGGGTACTTGACTGGCCTGACTGCAGTCCCGACCTGTCTCCAATAGAGAATGTGTGGCGCATTTTGAAGCGCAAAATGCGACAACGAAGACTCCTTACTGTTGCCCACCTTAAGACTTGTTTGCAGCAAGAATGGGACAAAATTACACCTGAAACACTTCATCACTTGGTGTCTTCAGTCCCTAAATGTCTTTTAAGTGTTGTGAAAAGGAATGGCAACATTACAAAGTGGTAAATGCTTTACTGTTCCAACTTTTTTTGAAATGTGTTGCAAGAACCAAAATAGGAATTTTGTTTTTTTTGAAAATAAAACAATACAAATCATGAGGAACACATTAAATTATGTGCTGTTGTATTGTCTGCAATGAAATACAAGTCAAAGTACATTTAGAAATCACTTACTTTCTTTTTTTTATTTGTGTTTTCCATACTGTCCCAACTTTTTCTGATTTGGGGTTGTAATTGAACGTATTTCTCAGTAATAATAAACATCAAATTTTTCATAATATACTTTCAAGCATAGTATAACAGGGTCCAAGCAACCCACGCAATTAGGAAAAGAAGGTGAACCATTTCGTGCCTCACAATTTATAAAGTAGGTCTCTGAAAACTGAAATGGCAAGAATATAATGAATATGCATTTTTGACTCTGCATGTTCACTTGCCTGTCCACCTGTGTGTCTCCCAGGAGGCAGTGGGGGAAAATGCTGGAGTCCACGGCGCAGCAGAGGACAGGAAGGAGAAGGTGCCCAGCCCCCATCTCAGCCAAATGGTGGTCCTCACTAACAGTGGGACTCTTTACGGGCTAGCACAGAGGGTGGTGGCCACTGAGTCTCTGTAAGTACTGTCTACACAACACTTGAGTAAACATAAAGTATGCAATGTAATTACACCTTAAGACAGCACACAGCACTATTGGTCTTAAATCCTCTGTTATGGGGGAGAAGATTTCTTGTCAGAAGAAAGATTTCATGTCATCAATTGTGTGCCGTGACAGTGTGATGTAACTTGGCAGCTATGTTCTTTTAAAACATTTTCTATTATCAAGTTAAAGAGGCCGATGCCTGCCTCGCCTCAAGGTGGTCGTAATTTAATTAGGCAGTATCACACACGCCTGGCCATCAAAGAGTTGCGCTACCTGCGGCGTGTGTTTGTGTGTCAATAAAGCCTCCTTAATTGAACACAAGATTACTGAAATAGAAAAAGAGACAGAGACTTATTTTACCCCTAGTTAGAATTCATAGCTTACTCCCTATAATTTACCACTTGTAATCAGTGCAATCAGTGACTCACTTGATTTTCCCCCTTGTGCTCCGCCTACTTTACGCACGCACGCGCGCACACACACACACACACACACACACACACACACACACACACACACACACACACACACAAAACACAAAATTGCCCTCATACATAATTAGGTTAAACTATTGTCTGTGACAACTCTTGGACCCTGAGAAGTCGGCAGTGTACAAGTGCTTTATAATGAAAGTCTGTAAACCAAGGGCCCAGATGACAGCACTGAAAAAATGCTGAATGGGCTAACACTCTCTCACACAATATTCATATATCAGAGGCATCCAACAAGCTTAGAAGAATAATGAAAGTAAAAGAGCGAGTGCAGTGCAGAGGTGAAGATATTTCTTTGGTAAAGTTTAAAAGGAGATGCCCTGGGGAGAGGAAGTCAGACTTATTCTGGGCAGAACTGCATGCAAAGTTTTTTTTATTATTTCTGAATAGTTTTTTTTTTTTTTGAAAAGGCAGCTTGCCTAAGTGTGTATTGTGAGAGACATGACCTCTGAGCAGAAATTAAAGATAAGAGCTCTGTAAGGTGCCCCTCTTCTTGTTGTTCGCCCTTCTAGCTATTGTTCAGTTGTCGTATTTATACAAGCGTGATCAGATAAGTGTGAACTGCAGGGTGTGCTTTTTTCTTTCCCAGACTGCACCATGTTGCCGAGTTAAACGCAAGCTGTTCCAGCTAACCTTAATGTGATTTCCTCTGTTCCATAAAAAGAATAAATGTCCACTCTGCTCATTTATGGGGTGCTTGCTGTGTTTTATGTAGGTCTTTCAGATTTAGCGATAACTAGACAGCACTTAATTATTGCTTTTAATATCAGAATTGCTGTTGGGGTTACCATGCAGTGATTGTGAACCTTACCTAAGGCTCATGCTTTTCCGTTTTTACCAATCTCCCCTGAAAAACAGATGGTTTAAAAGGAGAAGATTGTTGACTTAGCAGACTCATTTAGAGGGCTTTTCCATGTGATGAGAACAGCTCAGAAAGTGTTTCAGGTCATAAAAAGTGAAGAGAGAAATGTGGAGAAAATGAGCAGCTGAAGGATTAAAGTTAAGCCTGATATTTTACTCATGTTTTTAAAATCATATATCCCACCCTTTAAAGCTGGGTAGGAACTTTATTTTTGGCGTCATGCAGCAATAATCTTTCAGCATATTTTAATTCAAGTGGTCTTGTGCACCTCCTCTTAGCTCTGCATTCAGGCTTCAGAAAATCTAGCCCGTGACGGGAGACTTTGGCCAATGACAGGTTATTCAGAGAGAGAGAGTGTTCCTACTGCCTGTTCTACGCACGCATTACCTGTCCGACAAAGAGCAGAGAGGGAGAGCTGCAGGAAGAGGTCTCACTACTTCAAATTCCGCCGTTTTTTTTTCTTTGCATTCTACCCACTGCAGCTTTAAAGCTATAGTGCGTAGTTTCTGTCACCACCATGACGAATTCTAAGTAATGACAACAAAACTGTCAGCGCGTCCACATGATACAAGCCTTACGTGATCGCACACAGCCCCCACCCCTCCTCCACGCTGTTGCTAGTAGCTCATGGAGGACACCGAGGATTCAAAAAACATGATGGACTCTTCAGAAGAGGTAATTATCTTCACTTGAGTTTCTGTCACAGCCATATTGAGAGAGTTGTGTGGAGCTGATTGTCTTAATTAGCTTTGTAGCAACTCATTTGGCAATGGCTTGAATGTAACGGACGTTCATTAATATCAAAAAGTTACACACTAAAGCTTTAAGTATTCTTAAAAATATCCTGTCGCTCAGATTGTTTATCAGCTGATGAAGGAACAGGAAGGTAGATGTTCAGAATGACAGTGTAGTTTTCGGTCCCTCTGGCAGGGGTGCATGACTCTGAGTATGAAATCGCTGTTCACTTGGTTGCTGAGTTCAAAGCAAAATTGGGTTCAAGAAGCAGCACAGTGTGAGGAGGCCACTCATGGGGCTCAAGTCTTGAGTTTTCTTCTTTTGAAATTGCACTGTCCAATCAGTTGCGTTGTTGTTGACCTGGAAATCTAAAGAAATCACTGTAAGTGAGCTGCGCTGTACTGCAGTAGTCAGGCTTGTTAAACTCTGGACTCAGCCCTGAACTCAAACCTGCTCCCTTTTGTTTTTATTTAGTGTACAGTAAAACATCAGAGCCACCGATCAGCGCCACTCAACAGGTCTTTATTCGGTCGCAGTGGAACAGGGGTTTTAGTTCTAGCCACATTGATTTTGTTTTGCACTGTACTTCTTTTTCTGCTACTTCCCCTATTTTTCAGAGATAATTGAAATCCATTAATTGTATAAAAAAAAAGCGTTGGACATACATGATACTTTGGCTTGTGAGGTAGGACTGGAAATCAGGTAGTTTTCCCAAAGTGCAGAGTTGAGGCTAGATGATAATTTATGTTGCAACAACACTAGAGTCTGGGAGTTGGTATACTGTAGATTTAGATTAGATTAGATTAGATTCAACTTTATTGTCATTGTGCAGTGTACAAGTACAAAGACAGCGAAATGCAGTATCCAGCAATCATGTAACGTTGGTAGCAGAAAAAAGTGAACTGCTGTCAGAGCTGGTGAACCGCAGTCAATAAACTCGCTGCAGATGTAGCAACCCCGCCCCCGCTGCTGTACAGAGGCTCGTACAGCAGCAGGCTGCGTGTGACGTCTTTTGCCCATTTTGGTTTCACAGTTCATTGTAGAAAAGAAAAGAAAAGATGACACACACACACTGCAACAATAGAGAATGGTGTAGATGTTTTAACGGTGCAAGAAGAAATTATATTGAAAGAAAACCCTTCGGGAAAGTGCAACATTGGCTATCTCTATTCACATTATCCTAACAGAGGTAATATCAGCTTTAGTTAATAGAATTGTCACTCTTGAGGAATACAAAAACAACACATGGTAATTTTGTCTTACTTATGTGCCACGCCAGAACATTTTTCAGACCTTATTATCCCACCACTGTGCCAAAAATAAATGGCTGTTTCTGTTTTCTTCTCAGTGTGTTTCTGGCGGAACAGTTTGAATCCCTCCAGTCCCACCTGGACACAATGATGCCTGCAGCCAAGAAGCCCTTCCTGCAACAGTTTTATTCCCAGGTATACCTGCACCTGCTTTCAAAAGTCTGTGTAATTACTGAAACTGTATATCATGTCGTCACTGTCAGCTAGGCCTGCATGATTAATTGTTATAAAATTGCGATCTCTATTCAACCTGTTCGCGATTTTAATTAAAAAAAAAAAAAAGAATTTGGGGGCATTTTTCAGCCTTTATTTTGATAGGACAGCTGAAGACATGAAAGGCAAGCAGTTAAAGAGTGTGCTAAAAAAATCATTCTGTTTTTGATACTGTACTTAAACTGGCAATTGACAAACTTAATTTCTCTAGAGACTGAAGCTGTAGCTGCAGCATGATTGATGTGTTTTAATGATGTAAAGACATGTTCAAGGAGTTCAGATAGAGCCTGTATCAGGGTCATATTTAGTTCAGATAGAGCCTGTATCAGGGTCATATTTAGTTCAGATAGAGCCTGTATCATGGCCATATTTAGTTCAGATAGAGCCTGTATCAGGGCCATATTTAGTTCAGATAGAGCCTGTATCAGGGCCATATTTAGTTCAGATAGAGCCTGTATTAGGGCCATATTTAGTTCAGATAGAGCCTGTATCAGGGCCGTATTTAGTTCAGATAGAGCCTGTATCAGGGCCATATTTAGTTCAGATAGAGCCTGTATTAGGGCCATATTTAGTTCAGATAGAGCCTGTTTTAGGGCCATATGTAGTTCAGATAGAGCCTGTATCAGGGTCATATTTAGTTCAGATAGAGCCTGTATCAGGGTCATATTTAGTTCAGATAGAGCCTGTATCAGGGCCATATTTAGTTCAGATAGAGCCTGTATCAGGGCCATATTTAGTTCAGATAGAGCCTGTATCAGGGCCATATTTAGTTCAGATAGAGCCTGTATCAGGGCCATATTTAGTTCAGATAGAGCCTGTATCAGGGCCGTATTTAGTTCAGATAGAGCCTGTATCAGGGCCGTATTTAGTTCAGATAGAGCCTGTATCAGGGCCATATTTAGTTCAGATAGAGCCTGTATTAGGGCCATATTTAGTTCAGATAGAGCCTGTTTTAGGGCCATATGTAGTTCAGATAGAGCCTGTATCAGGGTCATATTTAGTTCAGATAGAGCCTGTATCAGGGTCATATTTAGTTCAGATAGAGCCTGTATCAGGGCCATATTTAGTTCAGATAGAGCCTGTATCAGGGCCATATTTAGTTCAGATAGAGCCTGTATCAGGGCCATATTAAGTTCAGATAGAGCCTGTATCAGGGCCGTATTTAGTTCAGATAGAGCCTGTATCAGGGCCGTATTTAGTTCAGATAGAGCCTGTATCAGGGCCATATTTAGTTCAGATAGAGCCTGTATTAGGGCCATATGTAGTTCAGATAGAGCCTGTATCAGGGACATATTTAGTTCAGATAGAGCCTGTATTAGGGCCATATTTAGTTCAGATAGAGCCTGTATTAGGGCCATATTTAGTTCAGATAGAGCCTGTATTAGGGCCATATGTAGTTCAGATAGAGCCTGTATCAGGGTCATATGTAGTTCAGATAGAGCCTGTATCAGGGTCATATTTAGTTCAGATAGAGCCTGTATCAGGGTCATATTTAGTTCAGATGGAGCCTGTATCAGGGACATATTTAGTTCAGATAGAGCCTGTATCAGGGCCATATTTAGTTCAGATAGAGCCTGTATCAGGGCCATATTTAGTTCAGATAGAGCCTGTATCAGGGTCATATTTAGTTCAGATGGAGCCTGTATCAGGGACATATTTAGTTCAGATAGAGCCTGTATCAGGGACATATTTAGTTCAGATAGAGCCTGTATTAGGGCCATATGTAGTTCAGATAGAGCCTGTATCAGGGTCATATTTAGTTCAGATAGAGCCTGTATCAGGGCCATATTTAGTTCAGATAGAGCCTGTATCAGGGCCATATTTAGTTCAATGTGTTATACGTCACTATTTTTGGTAGCCTACTGTACTTAAATGGCCAGTATGTACTTTATTTTCTTTGTTCATTGAAGCCTCTATGTTTACAGGCTTGTGGTGATACCCAATGTGCTATAGGTGCCAAAAACAAATCTATGTTTGGTACTGCCAGTTTGTTTTATTTTGTCATGGTTCATGTGTACAATAAACATTACACTTCGTGAGAAAACAATCATGGCAGAGAATCGTTTTATCAATTCTAAGCTAAAAAATTGTGATTCATATTTTTCCCCGAATCGTGCAGGCCTACTGTCAGCTACAGGTGGGGTTGTACCAAACATCTGCCAACGGCTGTGAGTCCATCACTCTGCTCTGTTTTCTTTAGAAGCCGATTTCTCTGTGGAGACAAATGACCTTGTTACTGCAACCCAGCATTCAGTGCTGTTCTTGATCAACAAAAGAGAAAATGATCTGTCACCCATAACCACGCCGGCTGCTCTTTCCCAGTCTTTTATTTTTTTTGTGCACTTGACATTTAAAATGTTCAGGTACACAGACAGGTCTATTCTCCCCAAACATCAAATGAATGCCCTGGGCTATGACTTCACTCTTGGAAATATTGTGCAAACGATGATGTTCGAAAGCAAAATTGAAGAGACCTTGACTTCATGTCTGCCTTATGAGGTGTTTTCTGCATATATAACACTCAAAAACATGTTGAATATAACTCACATACACGTATTCTTCATTCCTTCTCTCAGACGGTGTCGACTGCCAGTGAACTTCGGAAACCAATATACTGGATTGTTGCGGCCAAGGCCATCGACTACGAGCAAATGTTGCTCCTGATGGCCGGAGTTAAATGGGACATTAGGGAGATAATGTCACAGCATAATGTATATGTGGACGTCCTGCTGAAGGTAATGTTGCATAAGAAATGTGTAGGTGACTGTTGATGTAACATGTGGTGTGCTATAATGTAGGTTAGATCTAAAAGAAATTATGAATATCATATAAATGTTACATGTTTAAATATAAATGCTGATACTAAGACTGGTGGTATCTATGTTAAAATATTTTTACATTCAGGAAAAGTTTAGAATTGTCCCAATGTTTAATCTTTTCCCCCAAACAAATACTAACTGTCCACTGCAGCCCTGTCAATACACTGCCCACAATAACAAAAAGTAGAACACACAAAAGGCAGCTGTAATAGATAAATGCTTTTATCTAGCGGGGGTTTTCCCTCACATAGTGTTTTTGTTGTACTTGAGAGAAATACAATCTGGGTTTATCCTTTTAACATCTGTGTCATAAACATAACGTATTGGGACACTTCAAGTCAAGAACTCTTAAGTTCCTTGTCGTCCCTCATGAGTTTAAATTCATTCGGGGGTCTTTAATATTAATTAGTTGGAATGGGGTAAATGATTTAGTGCAGGGTGAGTAAGCTGTTGAGAGTTGAATGCAGATCTCTCTCCCGAAGTTTCAGCTTTGTTAAAGACATTTGAGCTCACCGGTCCCTGATGTATTTTTAGAACGGGAAGTTTTCCACTAAATGTCTGTCTTTATGCATGCGGGCCACTCATCCCATTTATAAATTTTACATGGGCTGTAAGGACACACGGCACTAGTTTTCTCACCACTGATGTTCAGAGACAGAGAGCTCTGAAGGGCTCGCTGCGGTGTGAAATCCTGAACAGACCAGACAAATCCCTATATATATATGCATCAGCATGTCTTAGAAAGTTGTCAATTAAATTTCTGTTTAAATCACAGATGGTATTGAAATAGATAAATATGTACACATTCAGTCACAGTTAAAAGTTAAAACTCAACATTTTGAATTGCTGATTGGCTTATGGATCTGTGTCTGGCTCTGGCAGCTCTGCAGTTAAGTCTATTTAATCCTATGAGCTATATTGCCTGAGGGGAAAATCTCTGTCACAGTGGCCTGGTTTAAATGCCCAGCCATGTCAAAATGGTCCAGCTGATAGACTGACATGTTGTAAATTACATCCAGCATGTAATTTTCCTCATCAGGCATTAATAGCCCTCTCTGCCTACTTGTCAGACACTCATAATGCATGTGGATTTTGTTATGTGCACTGATTGAAAAGAGTATGCTACATTTTGTTGTCCTGCACGCATGAGAATATTTAATTCATGAATTCAGGTTGATCACTAGCATTCAACAATAGCATTGATTTGCATATAAAGTGGCAAGGAAACGCAGCAGCCTCCGAACGACTTCATTGACAAACTGCTTAAGTCAGAAACTATTGTGGGACTGTTTGTGAATGAATAACATTTCATTTTTGGCTGCAAAATATATGGCAGCTGCGTATGCCTTAAAAGTCAGCATCATTTTTTAATATGACGCAGTTTGAATTAAAACCGGCCGACGTATATTTGCAAACACACTCGAAAACCACATACTTCTCCTGAGACACATCCATCATATTTATGGACAGTCCTTATGTACTACAATTTGTTCCCTGTAAACAGCAACATAATATGATAACTGTACAATATCATCCATAATTGAACATTTCAGAGTTCAGTGAGTCCACAGCATAGCTGAAACCCTTTCCTGTACCTCTTTGTGTCCTGCAGCCTGCACCTTCCTCTGAGATATTTCCTCTTTTTTTCTTTGTGTAAAAACATAAAAGAAAGAACAATTTGGAGGCCAGTTGTAACAACTCGTCGTGTCCTTTTTATGTGCTGGGGCACGGAAATCATATTTTGTAATTGCTGTGTTGTATGTTCAGAAGAGATGTAACTACAAGTCTTAATTGTCATCTCAAGTGTGTAGTAAAATATGTAAATTGAAAGAGCACAAAGGCTGACTGTAAGAGCCTACATGCACATCAAAAAGTTAATGAATGTTCCGAAACTTGAGTACAGTGGTCGGCAGCTCACAAATGATTTGTTTTAACACATGGTTTCTGGCTTGTTGGATTCATACTTCATGCTCCCGTGTGCTCAGTACTTCAGGGTGTCAGTGCAGTCTGGACCGCAAAATCATTGAATAAACTCTGTTAAAGTACAGTTGCGGTACAATAACCCAGACATACTGTAGGCTGGGGAAAAAATATTTAGCCTTGATTGATTTGATGTACTTGTACCACTATTTAGAGTATGAACAGCATGGTAAATGTTTAAAAAATGGCTTTATTTATAAAAAGAGATTGATACAAACCCCTAATGCAGTTTATTCTTTGCAAAATAAATAATGGGGTTGTGCAATTCACAGCGTGAGGTAGTTTTATAACGCTGTTCAGCTTTTCCAAGTTAGGTTTGGGGGAGCTGGTGTTGGATGTCATCCAGTAGCACAGAGTAGCTGAGACCGAGTCAGTGGAAATACATGTATATTGTTGTTCATAAAAACTTTTATTTAGTTTATGTCTTCCAGCTGGGAAACCAAAGTTGCATCAGTCCCATAGTGGCTTGTTTCCTTTATAAGTGGTATATAGTACAAAGGTTTGTGTTTGTGTAATATACCTTGCACAACCTAATCCATTTTTTTAAGTTTAGATATTCTGGACATGTCTGTATAATACAAGTTTAATATGTCTGATTACATAGCAGAGGTTTTACATATGGTATCCAATTAAAGAAATCCCCCTCTTGAACATCATTTATTTCCGCTCCTTTTTTAAATTCTACTCTTATTTAACTCTTAAATGTGTTTATCTGTGCTTTCACCTCTACCTTCCCAGGAGTTTGAGCAATTCAACAAGCTGCTGGAGGAAGTTTCCAGACATGTGCGCATCCCGCTGCCTGTGTCCAACGTCCTGTGGGAGCACTGCATCCGCCTAGCCAACAGGACTCTAGTAGAAGGGTAAGAAAGCGACAAAACACCTCTTCAGCGTCAAGTGTGTGCAGTCTGGCGTCATTCTGGTTTAGTTGCAGCCAAAACTTTTTTTTTTTTTTCACTATGAATTATTGTAAATAACTCTGTAGAAAAACAGTTTTGTATTGTGCATAATATTTTCCTTCGGTGTCAAACAGTGACTCAGTCCTTGAACTGTATATTTGTACAAGGTTGTCTATTTTGACAAAAACAGTTTTAAGAAGCTCCAGATGTGCTTCAATATCATGTTTAATATCTGATAATAATAATAATAAAAAGACAATAGACAAGCAGCTCTGCGATTGGATCGAGTCTTTCTAACCTGTTAAAATGACCCGTTAAGAGATTTAAGTAGAATTTCGAGGCAGAGGGAGAAGAGACAAGTCTAAATTGCGGTTCCTGTAACTTACCCTGAGCATGACGGACTTTTTTGTACACTGTGGATTTCTATCTTGTCCCGCTAAGAGCATTTAAAGAGTAAAAGCGCAAGTTTAGGTTGCGTTTTGTCCTTGGTTGATTTTGTCACGGCAGGCTCTCCCACAAAAGTAACAGCCATCTCTTTATATCTACAAAAACATGTTTATATTCGAGTTTGAGTGGAACTGTTGCCATCTACCCAAACAGATTTAAAGCTCCAAAGTTCAAATGTTCTGTAAACATTTCTACGTGCTATAAATTAACTTTAACTGTATTCCTGCCCACATGTTTTTTAATTGTGGTACTTTTATTTTTTTAAGATTTTTTGTGTGTGGCATTTTTAGGCCTTTATTAGATAGGACAGCTTTAGACATGAAAGGGGAGAGAGAGGGGGAACGACATGCAGCAAAGGGCCGCAGGTCGGAATCTAACCCGCGACCGCTGCATCGAGGACTAAGCCTCTGTAAATGGGCGCCTGCTCTACCAGGTGAGCTACCCAGGCGCCCTAATTGTAGTACTTTTTATGCTCTCCAGAAAGCACTTCTTGAATAAATGCATTTATTCATAACGAGATATATATATATATATATATTTATATATATATATATGTATATATATATATGTATATGTATATATATATATATATATATATATATATATATATATATATATGTATGTATGTGTGTGTAAGTAATAAAATAATATAAATAGTATTAATATAACAACTATTGATAGTGTGTCAGTGTAGTAAAAGCCTCAGTCAGCAGTAAGGTGTTTGTGTAGTAAATATTCAGGAAATCTCAGCGGCTATTCAAGAACCAACATAGTGATTTTCAAGATGGATGGATACTGAACTGCACAAAACATTATGATTGCTCAATCCATTTTAGCCTAATGAATTATTCAGAACATTAATGTAACCGAGCTAAATACAGTGCAGACCCATCCATCCATCCATCTTCATCCGCTTATCCGGTGTCGGGTCGCAGGGGGAGCAGCTCCAGCAGGGGACCCCAAACTTCCCTTTCCCGAGCCACATTAACCAGCTCTGACTGGGGGATCCCGAGGCGTTCCCAGGCCAGGTTGGAGATATAATCCCTCCACTTAGTCCTGGGTCTTCCCCGAAGCCTCCTCCCAGCTGGACGTGCCTGGAACACCTCCCTAGGGAGGCGCCCAGGGGGCATCCTTACCAGATGCCCGAACCACCTCAACTGGCTCATTTTGACGCGAAGGAGCAGCAGCTCTACTCCCAGCTCCTCACCGATGACTGAGCCTCTCACCCTATCTCTACGGGAGACGCCAGCCACCCTCCTGAGGAAACCCATTTTGGCCGCTTGTACCCTGTATCATTCTTTTTCAGCCATGACCCAGCCTTCATGACCATAGGTGAGGGTAGGAACGAAAAGTGACCGGTAGATCGAGAGCTTTGCCTTCTGGCTCAGCTCTCTTTCCATCACAACGGTGCGATAAACTGAATGTAATACCGCCCACGCTGCGCCGATTCTCCGACCAATCTCCCGATCCATTGTCCCCTCACTCGCGAACAAGACCCCAAGGTATTTAAACTCCTTCACTTAGAGTAAGGACTCATTCCCTACCTGGAGTACAGACCCATAGTGTTTTTTGTCCCTTACAACCATGGGGGAATTTTAAGTCTATTGTCTTGTCTTGTTATGACAGCCTTTTTTGCTTGAAAATGTCTCTTTACTCTCCAGTTACAGTCGTAAATAGAGTCTCTATTTTTCTACATTTTTCTGTGTGTGTGTGTGTGTGTGTGTGTGTGTGTGTGTGTGTGTGTGTGTGTGTGTGTGTGTGTGTGTGTGTGTGTGTGTGTGTGTGTGTGTGTGTGTGTGTGTGTGTGTGTGTGTGTGTGTGTGTGTGTCTGTGTCCACTTCTCATCCACTGTGTCTTTATAGGAAAGCCTACAGAGATAATGATCAAGGAGAAGTGGGATTTTTCTCTCTTAAGTTTTGTTTATCACTCAGTTTAAACAGCTGCACATCATGAATTAAAAAAGAAAAAATCCTTCCAAAGCATGCTGTCAAGCAACAGGAAGACCAGGGGAAATTACCTACAGTACATAAGAAACCTGGAGACTCTGTTGCCAGGTTCCTTTGGGTAATCCACCAAAGAAAACCACTTTAAATTCCTGCCACCTCCTTCTCTCCTCATGCTGGCAACCCTCTTTGCCAGTCATATCTCTCCCTCAGGGAATTGCATGGCACAGGCAACTCACACAAACTGTAAAACACTCTTGACACATCCCTTGTAATGCATTTTACCACTTTCTCCCTTGTAAGCGAGACATATGGGTTGTGACAGGTGACAGGACGTCAGGGTGTTTTCGCTCAGCAGTTGCATCCACACCGTCGCTTTACTCCGTGTGTGTGTGTGTGTGTGTGTGTGTGTGTGTGTGTGTGTGTGTGTGTGTGTGTGTGTGTGTGTGTGTGTGTGTGTGTGTGTGTGTGTGTGTGTGTGTGTGTGTGAGAGAGAGAGAGAATGTGCGAAGTAGGATTTTAGATTGAAGCTGTGATAAATCCCGTCTGACTGGATGCACAGCAACACTGAGTCAGACCGGCTGAATGGTGACGAAGCGAGGCGCTAACAGCTGACAATTATCATGAGGTTACACGCATTTTATTGGGAACAAGATGGCTGATGTTGAAGCCAAAGTCATTCTGAGTTACTAATTTGTTCAGGTCACAGTGGAAGTGTATGTGGGGTAGTAATGGCAGCCGCAGGAAAATGAGTTTAGAAACAAATTCTTGTAAAATGGTTTAGTGCTTGCAAAGTCTTTAAAGAAGGAGAGGGAACGTTGGACATTAAACGTCAGTGAACGGTTTGCCCTCACCCACTGAGAAAAGGGAACATGTTTACCTCCTAACACATTTGGTGAGCACTTTTCTTCCCATTGCGTTAACAGAACTTTTGAACTCTTTCCAATCAACAAATGGCCCGTTACGACTGCAAATTGAAGATGCTTTTGCAGACTTCTGCCATCTGCTTGCTTCTCCCAGTACACTCCCTCCACACGCACATATCTCCCAACCCTTTGGCACACCAAGGCGGAGTGGTCATATTTGTTTGTTTGTACTCCAACTTGCTCCAGCCTGTTATTCATGCTCTCTGTCCAGCACTCATCTCCCCTTGGATTCGCAGAAATGGCTCTGTTAGCATTCTGGGCCCAAGCTTGTACACTCTGGCAGAGAGTGAGAGTGAAAGTGAGAGTGAAAGTGAGAGAAATTGGAAACAGAAGAGAGAAAAGCTGAAGTGCGAGACGGGGAGAGAGCAGACCTGTCTTTGTGGTGTGTTAATGTACTCTAGATGTCCTAGATACTGACCTTCCAGTGGGCAACAGTCCCCACTGCCAAACACCTGAAACACAAACAGAAAGAAACACACTGAAATATCTGTGTACTAGCCCACACACACTTTTACTGACACGGCACAGACAGCTGCGTGGAATAACGTGACTTCATATTTAATATAGGGCACATGCAGACACAGCACACACACACACACACACACACACACACACACACACACACACAGGACTCATGTATGCCCTTTCAATACTTGCACACTGCAGTTACATGTCTTTAAATGGATGCCTTAACAACTGGCTTACAACCCTTCTGTTATAATGATCCTTTTAGATCCTTTTAATTATTTGTAACCTTTTATCTGGCTGAGTTGATTCTGCCATAAATATACATTCGAAAAAGAAGACAACCAAACCTAAAAGCATAGATTCAGTCCAACACATGAGAGGACAAAAAAATATTAAATGACATAAAACTGTAACACAAACAAGGTTTTATGCTTAAAATTAAAGTATTAATTTGTCTATGCTACATTACAGACCTACATGAAATGTGTGACATGCAGATTTCATTATTACCCATACAAATGGCACATTTGCTGAAATATATATATTAAGTACATATTAAGTACATTCTCGCATCTCTCTTTTCATTTCCACTAATAAAGTTTTTACACATTTGTTTTTAAAAACTCTAATGGATTCTGAGTGCCTCGGATCATCTGGTAACTCAAATGACAACACATTTCCATGTTAACTTTGACAGCATTTCCATTTTGATTCAAATGTTGATTGAAATTATGACAAGCTGAAACACATCTTCCAGACAACTTAAAAAAGTAAAAGAATTTAAAAGCATTGTAATATGACTTTCTCCTTAACATGCAGAGACACACAAGTATTGCTGACAGATTTGGCTGGCTAGCAAGGCATAAGTTGGGTGTTTAAGGTGGAAAATATGAACAATTCCCCTCAGGTCAGACATAAATGACTTTGATGAAGCAAAAGAAATATGACACAGAACGTACTTGGTTTCCAATCAATGCCTACCTTAGTCTCACTTTGCCAGACCATCCACACGGAATCTTCGGCAAAAAGACATGCATCCGGCGGAATTTCCAGAGGCACCGGAGCAATCTCGGATGTGGAATGTCAAGGATATAGACTATGCCTATCTCTATCTGAAAACTTCAGGCAAAGCTAATCTCCTCTTCCCCCTCTGCTGTTTTGTCCTCTAGCTATGCTAACGTGAAGAAATGCAGCAACGAGGGCCGGGCCCTGATGCAGCTGGACTTTCAACAGTTCCTTATGAAGCTGGAGAAGCTGACCGACCTGCGACCCATCCCTGATAAAGAGTTTGTTGAGACCTACATCAAGGCCTATTACCTGACGGAGAATGACATGGAGCAGTTCATCAAGAACCACAGGGTGAGACAGCCAAGCTGGTTGATGGAGGATTGTAGTGTTAGCGCCTATGCAACACTAAATATTATGTTTCATTTAAGTAGTTGTTTTGTTTTCCTCCAGTCCCAGACAGCGTGTCTTTTTTGCTGACTCACTCTTTGTGGTTTTTTGTGCAGGAGTACTCCATGAAGCAGCTAGCCAACTTGGTGAACGTTTGTCTGGGTTCACATATAAACAAGAAGGCTCGTCAGAAACTCCTGGCGGCCATAGATGACATTGACAGACCCAAGAGATAGGTTGATGAACGGAGCGGTCCCTGAACGCGTCAACCAGCCACAGAGATGGACACTCCAACAGAGGAACTCCCACTGTGGAGCTCAGCGTAGAATGTCTTCATTTTCAGTTTAGAGCGTGTGTTGTGTTTAACGCGCTATACAGCAAATACAGAAGTAGAGCTACTGTAAACAGCAATTTCAAAGCTCAAATGTTAAATGTTAAATGCTAAATATCTGTTAATGTATGTGGTCAGAAACACATAATGTCATTCATGATATTCTGATTAACATAAATACTAACACTTGCACTCTCAAGCATGCTGCAGTTACTCTATGCTTACAGCAGATGTACCATAATGCACGCCCTGACATTTTCATTTAACAAACATGCCGCTTATGAAGTTTTTCTGCAAATTATCTGCAACCACAACAATTTCTGTCTCTTGAATGTTCATAATGATGAGTTCCAGATAAACTGCTACAGATATCCTAACAATTCAATGTGAAGTGTAGCTTGACCATGTGGCCGTTTGCGGCATTCCATCAGTTTTCACCAAATGTGCTCGATTTCTGATACAATACAACAAGTTATTCCAGCCCATTTATTCGCTGTATGTTATTTCACTTCTGGGTATTTTGTTGTTCAGCCTAATTGGATGCTCTGCTTCTTTGTTCTGTTTGTTTTGTCCTCAAATTACATAAATCTAATATAATGATGATTCTGAAAATGATATCAATTGCTGTAGTTAGCATTAACATGGAGTATATCTGCACTAGCTGTATTTGTTTGTCATATCTGAGGAGTGTTTAAAGCCTTTGTGAAAGACCTTGTTTTGGAGTTCAGTCTCAGGCGTTCTTAATGAGCGGTGAGATGTGTTTTGTAGGTTTGTGCAGTCATGTACTGATTATGTGATTATGTGATTGTCAAAAGAGCTTTCCTCCAAAGTTCTAAGGCTCCCCCACTTCAGTCATTTCTATTAGTTTATCTTGACAAGACCTGCCGAGAGGGCGGAATGATTTACTGTCAAAAGGGGGAGGGGGGGGGGGGGGTTACACTTTTTTTGATATAGCATTACATTTTGTGTGCAACTATTCCAAGAAGAATGCTGTAAATGTGAATGTTTTGAACGATGTCTGTATTTATTTCTTGCTTTATGTCTTGTTTGGGTTTTTATATGATCATTGCTGAAAGTGGGCTTGTCATTGATCACCTCCCAGTATCTTGTAACTTATCAACTGAAGCTAATACAAATATTTAAACATTGTCAAATTATGTTAAGGCTCAAGTGCACCATATTGAAAATCCGTAATTGGTGTTGGAATTATAGGTTGCACCAAAAATGATTCTAACATAATAAACACAACAAACAACGGACTCTTGTTATTATTACCTACTTAATTATCACAGTGCCATGAATAAACACAATCTATAAATCTTATCCAACCTTTAAAATCTCTCTGACGCAGCAGTTTTAAAAGAGTTGCCACCATTCGTCAGAATATGAGTAGGAAGAATAAGTAGAATAACAGTGTTACCTTCCAGCAGCACTGCTGTCCATCCTAATGATGCTTTACTGAGCCAAGAGCAGGACGCTGTCAGAGTAATTAATGTGGCTTCCTGTGTGGTTACAAGCCATCAGCCTTCCTCTTTAGGTGGACCCTGCTGATCAGGAAGGCTGTGAACGACTCATAACTTTGATGACTCACTGTTTTCATTATAAAACTATTCACTCATTTTTCATCAACTATGTGATCAAGCTGAACCTACTTTTTATCGAGTGGACAACCATCCACACGTATGCTGTCTTTGTACACACAGATGACTTGGCCTGCTGGTTACTTTACATAAAGATGTCCCCGTTACAAATTAGCCTTAATGCACACAAACTATAACGCCACAAATAAAGTCAGTTTCCTCCAGTGTCGTTCACATCACATCCATCAAATGAATAGCAACATTAAGTAATTTGTCACGTGCCAATTTTCTTTATATCAGATAAACCTGGACAAAACTACCAGACATCTCAAACAAAATAACATCTGGGTTCCGGTGTGCATCTAGTCTGATATTTAGTATGGTGACAGGTGTTTTTGCCGTTTATGTGGTAGTATTTGACTATTCAACCCTTGCATGCCGCCTTTTCTTGCAGATATTTCCTCACCCTCCCGCCCTTGAACACTTCATTCATGACCTACCCGACTCCGCTGCTCTCAATGTCCCTGTGCGACACATTAGGTGCCCAGCAGGATTGTACCCCTCCTGTGATGCCGTGGCCCAGTTACCCTTTCAGATAAAAGACCAGGCGCTCTTTGCTCCTGCGTTTTTGCCCCTCTGCCAAAATTCATTAGCCAAGCTCATAGAAATCACTATCCTGACCCACATGGCTTGTATTCCCTCACTGTCTGATGATATGCATTCACCCAGACTTCAATAATGTCTATTCATACATGTAACTGGGAATAATTGCTGGCAGAGCCTATTAGAATATTTACTGTGCACGATGATTGAAAAGACAAGATGTGACAGTGGAGGGGGAGAGTAAAAGTTGATGTGACAACCAGAAAAGATGCTGATGAGATGTGTTGGTTGTACAGCACGGTGAAAAGCTGCTTTTTTTTTTAATCAAAGCTCATTATCTATAAAAACATTTTTTATATTTACTCAGGCATGGGACAGTCTTTGATAATCACTTATTTTTGATCACTAATCACTACTTTGAAATAATAATTAAAAGTCTCCTGAAGTCTCTTGAAGCTTCACTTATAACCAAGTTTTTTTTTACATAACAGCTGCAACGGAGATGATAGGGACGGTTTCCAGCATTTTGCACCATAAAAAAAAAAAGTATTTAAAACGTGTTGATGCACTTATTGGTGTATTCTGCTAATATTTCTTTTAAATGCACACAAACTAGCCCCACAGAAAGATTTTACGGTTGTGTCCAAAATTACTCACTACTCACTAAGGCTATAGTTTTCTATATCAGTGGTTTTTAAACTTTTAACACAACGTACCACTTCAGAAAATGGGCTCTCAAAGTGCCACCATTATGGCCCACGTTAAACAGAGTAGCATATGTCTACCCTATTCAGCTACGGACAGTTCACACAGGAGGCAGGTTTATTCCTAAAAATAATATTTATTGTTGACTGCGACAGACACGCTAGACTTCCTCCGTCCCTCCAGCTCGTCATGCTAATCATGGATGTATGCGCACTCCGTTCAGGAACGTGACTACGTAGCACGCAGATATCGAAACAAAAATATTTACACGTAAGGAAACACTTATTTTAAATTTCTTTTAACTGATCATAGTTTATTACAATCTTGTATAATTATTATTCAAAATGTTTTAGTATTTCCATAGTATTGTGTTTTTAAATTAATTCATTTAATTTTTTTTTAAATATATCAGAGATTCCATCTGCTTACCACTAGAGGGAGCTCACGTACAACCAGTTGCCTTGGACATCTTTTTATTGTACTTAACTAATTATTAACCGTTTGTATAACCTGTGGGAAAACAATGAGCATTATTACCTAGCTGGCAAATGCTAGATAATGCTAATGTGTAACACTAAGAGCTGCTTGCCAGTCTGCATGCGTTATTCAACTTTGTTTAATTTGTAATGTTTTAGCAACCTACAAGTTCATACATACATACAATATAAATCATAAACAATCATTTGTGAGATACTGCAAATGGAAGTCCAAACAGTTTTGGAGCGAACCTAAACTCAAACTGCAGAGATTTGGTTAACGGTTCGGCTAATAACGGTACAGGTTTTGAAAAAAAAAAAAAAAAAGACGTTCTAGTTTGCTAACAGTATTATTATGCATAACACTGACTAGTTACGGTAGCATGAGCTATGTCAGCTGTAGCTACTATAAATAGCTCAACGGTCTCGTTATGGCCTTTCAGACGCATATCTACAGCGCGGCGTGCTGCTGCTGTGCCCGCACTCTGCTTGACGCGGCGAAACGCCATCTTGGTGTGGCACAAGCCATTGGAAACAATGGGTTTCAGAGCGCAGCGGTGCCGTTACTGCCTTTGGTCTGAAAGGCCCTTTAGCTATCAGTTGTACTCGGCTCTTTTGTCATTTTTAATTGTCACATGCTCATTTTGTTGAACTCTCTTAACAGGTAAATAAACGAGTAAAACTCAAATGAACTTATCTGACAGAGAAGAGAAGACATATACTGTCAGGGTAGAAAACACATTTAGGGTGTCAGGCTAACTGGGACCCACGTGCACACATGAAAACCTTTTAATATCAATGTCTCCCTCTGAAAGAGCAGAAAATCGAAAGCTGTAACCAGGGAACTGTGCATGGTTTAGGAAAACCCATTTGCTCTCTCATAATGACAGCATGGCGTATTCACAGAGCTTTTCATTAAAGCGGTCTTATTGGTTTAGCCCTATCACCCTACCAAGCAAACCTTACTGTCCCGGGGAAGGAGTTCAGAAATGTGCATGTGGTTCAAAATGAGTATGCCATTTTCTTGCATTGAGAAAATTGATAATGGTAACAAAATTGTTCCGCTTGCTATAGACCATAACAAAATTGCATTGGGCCTATTGCGAATATGGGCTTTTTAGTGTTAGGAAATAGTTTCCGATATCTTGCAGAATGCATCAAAGGGATCATTTATTCATTCAAACCCCTCAGTATTCAATAAACATAGTTATTCCAGATTTATTGAACATAATGCCAGTATTTACCTTTCATATTGACTGGTATTAAGGATTGAAGCAGCTAATTGAAAATCTTGCTTGACCAGTCGCTGCTAATTTGTTGCTTGACTAGCTGTGCTTGAGGCAAGGCAAGGCAGCTTTATTTGTATAGCACTTTTCAGCAACAGGGCAATTCAAAGTGCTTTACATGAAGACAATTAAAATACAAGAATAAAAGTTACAGTGCAGTATAAGAAATTAAACATTAAAGAGCAGTTAAAAACAGTTATATAAAAGCAGATAAAATAAGCAACGTAAGTATAAGAAATGGACAATTATTTAACGAAAGGCAACATCAAAAAGAAAGGTCTTCAGCCTTGATTTAAAAGAACTGAGAGTTGCAGCGGACCTGCAGTTTTCTGGAAGTTGGTTCCAAATATGTGGAGCATAGAAACTAAATGCTGCTTCTCCCTGTTTAGTTCTGACTCTGGGGACAGAAAGCAGACCTGTCCCAGACGACCTGAGAGGTCTGGGGGGTTCGTAGTTTACTAGCAGGTCAGAAATGTATTTTGGACCTAAACCGTTTAATGATTTATAAACTAGCAAAAGTAGCTTGAGCGGAAACAAATGTTGTGACTGGTCATAAACATCAGCAGGGCAGGAAAACCTTTCAGGAAACACCAGAGCCCAACAGAGAGAGGGGCCGTCAATTCAAAGTTTGAGTTGAATTGCTGTCAATAAAGTATCAGTGAATAGAATAGGGAAAGTTGAATAGGATGGCTAGATATTTCAGGGCAGCTCTGTATACTGAGAAAAAATAAAACTGATAAGATTCTGTAAGATTGACTTGAAATTGAATGAACATTATTATTATTATTATTATTATTACATTACAATCTTCTGCTTCCAGATATCTTTTTGTCAAAACAACGCTGCCGTCTCAGACATGTGATGAATCAACCCTTTTGTTCTACTTCACGTCGTGTAATAATATACATCATAACAGCAGCACTTTCTGGTGCTCTTGGATATACCCTCAGAGAAAACACAAAGTCAGTACTCCTGTCTTTGAGGAATTGGTATTGATTGTTTTCTCCTCTGGACGTATGTTTTGGTGTAAATTACTGGTTTTCACACAGTTTAATAAAGGGGATGGTCTATCATAGACATCTCATTTCAAAGGGGTGAATGTTCATTTTTCCACAGCGGAGCTCTGATGTGATTTTGATGAAAAAGATGTTTCGGATCAGTTTGACTGCAGCAAGAAAAACTTTCGGTGCATATTGTTGTGTCATGATCTCAGGCCTTCTAATGCAATGCTTGCAATGATGACTAGTGACATTTTCATTGAGAGGCCATTGAAGGATAATACATCTTAGTCTGGGCAGGTCTGAGGCTGCAGGTTTGAAACTGATGGCGCTGTGGCTCTGCACTTGTACGATTGTTTCTGTTGTTTTGCATCAGCCACACTGTTTGCTTGTAATTCCTCCTTTCTCATGTATTTGTTTAATGGCCTTTCCCTTCTAGAAACTAAAAACATCAGAGCCCTGAGGCTACTTTGCAAAACACAGAATATTCATTGGATTTTAATACTCTTGCATATAATTTCCCATTGTTGTAATAAATGACTCATATCCACTGTGCCTAATAAGTGAGGCATGAATGAAGTCAGTAGTCATAGTAGAAGAGTGTGAATCACACTAATACTGTCGGCTGAATATTAATACTGGTAAACAAACAAACAAAACAAACGAAAAAAAGAATAGATTATTCCATGTAATTTCATGGGTCTCGTCCGCTCGTGTCCTTCCTGCAAACAGTGATGACTTTTAAGAAGTGAGATATATAACACATGAGAGTCTCTGTGTTTCATCAGCTACAGTATCTCACAAATCTTATTGTGTTTGTGGTTTATTCATGGCCTCACAATATGCAAATACCTTTGATTATCGTGCATACTCAAATGAATTGTTGACTTAAGAGCATTACAAAAGGGCAGTGTTATCTTTGCACTTCCTGTTTATGCACCCGGTGACCACTGTCCTCAGATTACTCTACATGTTTGTAATGTGAAGAGATTATACAGTAAGGGTTGACCTTATTCATCATAATGCAGACAAACAATCCGCTGGGTGTGATGAACAAACATGTTGACCTTCAAGGTTGCAGCAGACAGACTCACCATTAATGCACTTTACATTAATATTGTACCTATTAATTCTGAGTGCAGGAGTTAAAGATGCGACAAGAATTTTGATCTACGTACTGGAATCACATTTTGCCCTTTAGGTAGCACTAATACTGACAGAATGGAGCACAACATACTGTAATGTCTCTGCAAAAGGTCGCTAACGTTGTACTGGATCAGATTCTGTCTCTTTTACTTTGTAGCATAGTGTATTTAACACTATTTATTTAAGGTGACAACATGAGACCGTGCTCATGTTATCTGTCTTCTGTGAAAAATGTGTTTTACAGCCACCATAACCATATAGACCAATATTTCACCCACCAATTTGTCAACGGCTCCTCTGCATTGCTACAATCTGTATACCGTACCCTCCATTTCAGTCACTGGGTTATCGTTAGCTCCAGCATGCTCCTCTTGGCTTCCCCTGTTTCTCATTACTCAGAGGAAATGACCATGGCCTACAGATCAGGGAGTTTAAAGAAGTCAGAGTGAAGGCGACAGCAAATCAAGGTTTAATAGGTCCTGAGCTCACCTCAAACCATGACAGCTTTTCTTTTAATTGCATTTACACACCGTGTGTGTGTGTGTGTGTGTGTGTGTGTGTGTGTGTGTGTGTGTGTGTGTGTGTGTGTGTGTGTGCGCACGCGCGTGCAGAGAGGGGGAGATAGAAATACATATTATATACTTGCGATATATTCTATAGTACAAGTAGCTGTATGGTGTACACACCCCAATGAATGCTAATGTGTCTATTCCCCTACAGTCTGTCTTTCTACTCATAGCTAGGCTTGAAGAAGGGACATTAAAGAATAGTTCCAGTTTACAACTTGGTCCTCATTTTCATAGTCTTGGCCATCATCTTTATGGTTTCAGAAAACATTGTGGTCACCAAAGTCATCAATCAGAGATCTGGGAACAGGGGGACATTGCAACACAAAATAAAAACGAGTGCTGGCATCAGCTGTTTCATTCATACTTCACAATCCCAAACCTAATGCTCACTTCCTTGACGTAATTGCTAACTTCATTTTTCTAATGTTAAGGAACTGTTGATGTTCGAAGTTTCCATTAATCCTGAGCACCACTAGAGATTAAGTTTTGTGCCATACCAGACTCAAGTCATCCTCTTTTCCTCCACATTCACACTTGCCTTGAAGTACTTTGAATGAGATGACCATCAGCCATCTTGATTGCCTGGTTTATGTGGCGTTCAGGATTGACCATTTTTTTATCTTAATGTTGGTAATCCTGAGCTGGGTTTAGGTGTGTGCTCAGGGAATGAGGCTTATATGCAGACTGAGCTCAGTGCTGGCTAACTGAGCTCTGACAGGTGTTTGTGGATCTCCCCATGGATACCCCCAAGGATGACGGAAAGTGCAGACAGAGGGCTCACCGACCTGCTCCCGAAAAAACATCCCATCCAATCCCACATGGGCCTCAGCCAGTAGAATTTACATATTCAAATTCAGGATTAACTTGAGGTTTGCGTCGTGAATACCCTAAAGCGGTTGCATTATGCATCTGTCTTGTGCATGTGCTTCAATTTCACCCAAATATTAAAATATTTACTACCTTTGAGGTGCAAGGGGCAGCAAAAAGCAACCATGTTTACTTTCTCCTCCTTTGGTTCTGCTTATTAGCCTCCCTCTGTCTTTGTTTTTCTCTCTCCATCTTCCTTTAGTCATTCATCATCAGACTTATAATTCATTATGCTGTCAGCATCTCGGTGAGTAAATTTCTTGTATGCACACAACCAATCACACTATTTAGGCAAAACCCAAGAGAAGGATCTCATAAATACACAAAGAAAATGTTATCCTGCTCAACTTTGTCTCCGTCAGTTCGCTTCCAGAATCTTGTCTCCGACGTCCCTACTAATGCTTCAGTTTGTGTGTGACGGTTGTGTGTGTTGAATTCACTGATGTTAATCTTCCACTTGGGCAGGCTTGTTGAGACCTTTGGAGTAAGACAGATTGGTGCTATGTGGGCTTGATTTAAGCTTGCTAGGTGATATGTGGTGTGTACCGGCTAGGGTGCCACAGGCAGGTTTGAATGACAGTAAACAATGTCTTATCTGTGGGTGGAAAGTGGCTGACTGTCCCCTCCTAACCTGCTGCGGTATATTACCCTGAGGGGGAAAACACACGCTTCTTTTTAACTGTGTGACTTACAGCTTGAGTACACAAAGTGCCTTGAAGTAACAGAGTGTGTGGGCTGTTTATGGTGAAGCAATAAAAGGATCTAATTGTGCTTAAAACATGCACACATGTATTTCATTAGCAATGGGACATACCACTCACATCTGGGGTCTATGTCACAATGCATTTTTTGAATATGAGAAGGGAGCGTGTTCGAGCTAAAGTGGGGTGTTAAAGTGGGTTCAGGCTTATTAATAGCCTACATACAATTGATACAATACACCCATGCCAAATGTATGTTGCAAGAGTTGAGTTGGCAGAATATAGTTAAAGAAATATGCTTATTTACTTTCTTGCTAAGCAATAGATAAGAAGATCGATACCACTCTCATGTCTGTACTGATTAGCTTAGCTTAGCATAACCAGCACCCTTTAAGCACAAACAACAGCGTTTCTAGTCTTTATTCTGAGATGAGATAAGCAAATGGTCTGCTGGATCTAACTTCATATTTAGTGCACAGACCGTGGTACTCATCTATTCACCGTAATCTATCTATCTATCTATCTATCTATCTATCTATCTATCTATCTATCTATCTATCTATCTATCTATCTATCTATCTATCTATCTATCTATCTATCTATCTATCTATCTATCTATCTATCTATCTATCTATCTGTCTGTCTGTCTGTCTGTCTGTCTGTCTGTCTGTCTGTCTGTCTATTTATTCAGTAATTTTCTTTTTCATTTATTTTCTTTTATTTGTACCTGTGAAGCATATGTAACCCAGATTTTGAAAACTGTATTGCAAACATATGTTTTCTTTTGCTTTGTGTAACATGTAGGCTATGCACAACATATTAACAAAAGCATAGCACATTTTTTAGACGCCCCTTTAAGTTGTATCTCTTCGAACCTCACTTGAGTTCACACTGTAGGGGTGATAAAACTGAAATAAGTTAGTGCTTCTCCCGCTGTGCTGGGACCACTCATAAAATGCTTTGAGCACCGTGGAAAATCCGAGCTCACAGCCTTTGGGTGGAAGTGAACCTTTGGCCGCTAACACGGCGTTTAACGAGACTCCGCGGCCCCTTAACTTTAAGCACTTTGGGTTTTTTCGCCTGTGTCGCTGTAAACTCTGTGTGTCAAAGAATTACAACACTGGTGAATATCTGTATTTCTGCACAGTAGATGTTGTCATTTGTGGCTCAAAGGTAATGGATGCTTGCATTTTAGCTGCGTGGAATCAGAGATTTTTGTAGGCAGACTGAAACAACAGGTTGGTGATATTTTTCCAGTGCAGATAATCAGTCTGGTTACACCTTGTTGTATTATGTGCTTTAATCGGCCGTATTATGATAGAATTTCGTTGACAACATGGTTGATAGGCAAATTACCTTTTTGCTTCCACTCAACATGTGATTAAAGTTAACAATGCCGTTCAATTTGATTTTACATTAAATTGTTCTTAATTCTTGAACAGCTCACTTTACGGGCAACTGTTTAAAAAAAAGATCACACAAAGCTGTGCTCCTAGTTTATGTTTATATTAAACAAGCATTCCACATCACTGAGTAATACCTCCTGCATTTTAGGACCATTTGAGGATAGAGAAAAATACGCGGATGAAATCAGACTTTGAGTAATGTCAGCAAGGAATAAACTTGTTAATTTGTTCAACACTCCGACAATTTACAAGCAGACAAACAAGTAAAAGTGTACAGATGTGTTCTGCATCCCTAGATTCCAGAAAATTGCATTGTTTGAGAAATTATCTCGACACTGTGAATAATTGCACTTCTGTTGTCGAATGCTAAAATATCTGGCAGAAGAGAACCTACACAGAAACACAGCAAAGCCTCCGAACAAGATGTGGAAATAAGGAATGGCGGAAATAAATTGTTGTCTCATGGAAAGCCTCTCCACCATCACAGCATCAAGGGCCCTGATAATTAATAATTTGCCTCACAAATCTCATTAGTGTATAATGAGGGAACAAGTGCTATTAGTGAGTGCTGAGACCGTAATCGTCTAAGACTTGTTATGAGCCCTGGGCAGACTGACAGGCTCACCCCAGCTTTTAGGACATACAAGAAAGGAAACCTTTCTTTTTGTGTTCTTTGAAGTACTCAGGGGGGCGATATCAACTCCACACCATCAAGTTGTGTTGGGCTTTCTACTGTGATTGAACAGATGTTTCTTTCAGTGTTTCTGTCGGGACAACATCACTCATTTTTTCATTTATAAGTGAGGTCAGAAGCTGCATCATGAGTGGCACAATTCGCAGCAGCCTTCGGCACACACAGATAATTCCTCCTGGATCCCTCGAAATTAGAAAAAAATACTTTGTTGCGAATGGTCCTTCTTTCTCCTTTCTAATTTCTGCAACTACAAATCATGGCCACCACAACGCCTCGGGTCTCTCATCCCGTTGCTTCAATACAAAATAAGATGCTAAGATAAACGTGGCAGTATATATTGTCACACAAATGGATCTGTGATCTGCTTCAGGGCATTGCTTTGGCACTTATGTTGTTAATATCAAAGGGTTTACATCAAGAGGGCCGAGATAATTGCCATGTAGTGAGCATTGTCTTCCAATAATACATCAAAGGGTTTGAAAACACAAAGCTCATTTAGGATTATAATTTATGAGAGTTGCATTGTAATCCTGAATGAGGAATTATTTCATTAAGTAATCTCCACTCCTCTCTCCATATACTTCTGGGGGATGCTAATTTCCTGAAGCGGCAAACACCATCAAGTGCAATTTAAAAATCCAATAAGAATCTTGATTGTTCTGGGCTTTGTGAATAAATTGACTTGGCCTTGAAAATGCGGAAACGTGCTGTGAGCGCATCATTATGAAAACACAGCACAGATGACATGATGGTCTCTGAAATGAGTCAGTTAATACTTCTGGGGATGATGTGCTAATCATGAATGAATGTAAAATCTGATTTTTCCTCCTGCAAAATGATCATGAAAAGTTTCTGTTTCATATTCCTGCTCAGTCTTCCTTTCATGCATAGCTCGGCCCCCTGCAAAAGTGTTGCAACTTTCAATGAGTGCAGCCACTACTGTTAAATCCCATCACGACTCAAAAGCCTTATCTCTCATGAGCAGATAGAGGCGATGCAGATAAGTCCCTGAGCCAGAAGAGATTTTGATGGTTTGATTGATTTTCTACAGCAGCACTGAACACTGTAGGGGTTGCTTTCTCTCACATTCTATGGCTGGCACACACATAACTGTACATACACAGAGATGTGGACTTGGTGACTTGGACTTGAATTGGCTTGAGTCACCGTTTTGATGACTTGCAACTTGAATTGACAAAAAAATGAATGACTTGAGACTCGACTTGAATTGAGGCATGATGACTCAGATGACTTGCGTGCATTCATAAGTTTGAATGTTAGCTGTTAAATATAAAATTAAGCTTAGTGTTCATGCAAGACACGGAAGTCATACGCCATTCTCACAAGGCAGTCCTTTTAAATATGTCTCCCTCCTCGCTGGTCTCTGCTAAACTGACGCTTTTTTCTCTTCAGCAGTAGCGCCAAATTGTGAATCATGATTGGACGCCTCAAAAAGCTGACTGACTGGCTATCAGTCAAACTCCTTGCTATGGTAACACTTTATCTTGGGTGGAAAAAAAGTGACATGATTTGGGGCTCAAGTTGACTTGACATAACTTGTGACTTGACTTGACATAACCTGTGACTTGCCTTGACATAATCTGTGACTTGACTTGCACCATAAAAAAATAACTCGAGACATGCTTGTGATTTGGACCAAACGACTTGAGAAAAGATGACTTGGTCACAACACTGACACTCACATACACAGCACATACCCACACACACACACACACACACACACACACACACACACACACACACACACACACACACACACACACACACACACACACACACACACACACACACACACACATTGATCTAGGTCTTATGACACCTTCCTTTTTGAGACTAGCAAATAAACACTGAAACAGGCAAGAGCCCAACAGCTGCGGGGACACAGCCTCAGCTGGCCTCCAGCCAGAGATTACAGCAACCTGAACCCAGCCAGCACAAACCCCAACGTCAACAACAGAAAGTTTGCTGATCTGCGGAGCTGCCACAGCGGAGCTGCCACAGCGGCCAACCGAAAGTCTCGCGTTAAAAAATAAATTAAGTGGGAAATGAAAACCTTATTGTGGGATTACATTTCATTTAACCTTTATTTAACCAGGAAGAAACTTATTGAGATTAAAAAAATGTCTTGGCCAAGACCAGCAGCAGCACAATCACACAAACACAAAGTAAACAAAAACATTAAAAACATAAAATCAATCAATAAAACTGAATCAGCAAATATCCCCCAAGTTCAGCCACAAGCATAAATTCTTCCATATCTGTGGACAATCTAATGTATATGAGCTGCTTGGGCTTTTCATTTTGAATGGAGATATACCTCAATTTTCTTCTCTTTATTACAGAATATTTTAGGGCTTTTTATTGCTTTTTTTATTAGAACAGCTGAATGACAGGAAAGGGGAGAGAGAGAGGGGATGATACGCAGCAAAGGGCCGCGTGTTAGATTAGAATCCAGGACTCCGCCCACATCTCTTACATTATCATGTAAACAATATTGTTTAACCAAATGTTCTGTACACACACTTTTAATTGAGCATGATTTGAGTAATTTGTGCACAAATGACCAAGTCTTTATACTGTAGTTTCCTGCTGAGGCTCACTGGCTTCTGTATATCTGGCCTGCTGGTTAAACACGAGAATCTGTGACCATATAGTGACCATCTTTGGTCTCTCAGCGCTCCAAGCGTGTTAGCTCACGGACCGTAAATGTGAGCTGGGTTAGTGTGTGAGAGCTGCGGTGCACTGTTGCCAAGTAGAAAACCAGATGAGCGTCTAGCACACCTGAATGAATAAAATGTACAGCAGTCTTTTTTTTTTTGCGTAACCAAACAGAGAGAGAAAAAAAATCACAGAGTGAAACATGTCCTTTCTCCACAGTCTCGTGCCTACTGCAGCAAGACTCAGTTGTAATGAATTTCTGGCTACAACAGTTGAAAACACTCCAAGCCAGTCAGAGTTGGAATGAATGGACATGAATGTTCTGGGCGCAGAGATGGGAAGGGAAGGGAAGGGAACATGATCATCCATGACATCATCTAAGTAGCCACGGTCACCTTGAAACATATTTTTTTAAAGAGCTTGTATTGCCTTTATGATAGTTTGAGAATGACCGCAAAAGGGGGAGAGATAGGGGATGACACGCAGCAAAAAATTCGAACCCGGGCCGCTACCAAGGACTCAGCCTACAGGCGCACACATGTAGGCTAACGCCCCTTAGTAGAACCACGCATAAAATTACTTTCGCAGCCGACTTCTGAGCACACATGACACATTCTTGGATTCGTCCAGTGTCCTGTGAAATTGTCGCTGTCAGGGAACATTCTCAAACGCCTGAAATAGTCAGTCGCTGACATTTCCCAAGTTTCCCAGGTAGACGTGCTCCCAAGATGGAGGCTGTTCAAAGCAATTTATGGCTTCTTCCTCTTACTTTCTGCATTAGTGTTCCATTGCATCTCCTGAAGAAAAGCCCATAACAGGAGGATTTATGACAATTATGGAGATTTTTCCTTCATTGTATCCTCATTATTGCATAACTCCTCCATCTCTGCCTTCATATGCAATACAGAATGCATACCATTTTGCATTGAATATTTTTATTGAAAGATTCCTTTTGATGAATTTGGTTTTATGCTGTTGAGAGGTGACCATATTTATTAGAAAAATAACGCAACAGCTCCATACACGTCTATCATATTATTAATCTTATCGACTCAGAAGGCCTGTGTATACGCAGGATGACAGTATGTCTTCGTCTTCTGGCTGTACCATTAGGATTCAGCAGAGCCTGAAATTGCATATTATACAGTAGCTGCCTATAGAAAGGCTGAAAAATCTTCACATAAAGACGAGAACTCTGCCTTGTTAGTATGATAACAACCTTAATTTGTTGTTGGGCGTGAGCGGCCGTCCATCTTGGAGACGAATTGTGTCGTCGATTTTGTCTTTTTCCACACATCTGGTGCTGGTATGTGATTTGAGCTGAACCTTTAGATTTAAAAGAGGCTGTATGACATTGCCAAGCCAGAGGGATAACAAAGACACCAAAATGGAGTAAGACTTCCTTTGTTTTCCCTGCACACTCATTATACAAAATCTCTCAACCCTGAAACATTGACAAGAATAGCGTTGGCGAGTAAAATGCAGCTGAATCATCAGAGATGGTTGCAGAAATGAAACAAAGTTTGTGTCGGTGTGGTTGGAAAAATAACTAATTTTCCTTTCACGTTCGAGTCCATAATCTCATTAAATCATTTCAAAACTACAGAATGAAAAGTACCCTTTATCGTCCAATGAGTGGTGCAAATTGTCCATTTGAAGGTAAACGCTTTCATCTTTTGCAGCTTGTTTCTCTGATTGTTTTCTGTCCGGGAATAAAGAGCAACACCAAAGAATCTTTGGAAAAATCTAATCTTGGTTTGAAAAAAACACTCCAATCAATTTGGCTTTTATAAAATGCAGTGTTTTTTTTTAATCAGCTTTAAGATGGTGCCAGTTCAAGCTGAGAGGGAGAAAGAGACAAACACAAGTGAAAATAAATGACAAGAACATAAAAATAGCTGTCGGAGTATTTCACAGTGCAAAAACTGATCATATACACAGTGTCTGTTTGTATTTACATTGGCATGAACATACAAAATATACAGAATCTGTCTTCCCCTAACCCCAGAGATTAATAGTATGTCTTACACTATGACACATCACTATTATAAAGATGAAAAGGAAGATGAATTTCTAAAATAAATAAGTGAAACCATCAAAGCATGATGATGTAATTCTCTCATATTGATTGTCTCTCCGTTCCTTCCTTATACCTGGCTAGCAACACAAGTCTTTGAAATATAGTATTGCAATAGGTCCAAACGTCTTCAAGAGGGAATTAAGGGGATTGTTAAGTGAAACTACAAAATAAGACTCTAATGCTAATGTATTTCCTGTTGGCTAAACTGCAACTTTACAGCTAGGAAAGAGCTGCATCCTTGACTTTGACAACTTTAATGACATGATTTGATTTGATAACATAATTAGACCAATTTAATGTTATTAGCTTGCAGTGGTGGGTGTTCAAATTTCTTCCTAGATAATTCTCCATTATATATCATATTTTATATTTTTGAAGGTGATTTTGTGTACGGTCCTATTAATCCTGTTATATTGTCATAGCAGAAAGCACAATGTATCTTTATAATGTTAATTATTTCTATTTTATTATATATTATTGGTAATTAATAAGCCAATTAGTATGTAGTATTATTATGTGAACTTACTTACACATTATAAAGATCGACTCCAGAGCCTTATTCTATGACTAAATGTGCAAATTGTGTCTTAGCTTGACTCCATAGGTCCATGGAATAATACATTTCAAACTGTAATTCATTATACCGTCTAATATCTCATATGTCTCACACAATCGTGTTATTCCAGTTGACAATGACATACTAACCCCCATCACGTACCGCATATGACGACCATACATTAAACAGATAATAACACAGTAGCCCCCATGCAGACAGAAAATGTGAGTAAAACTAAACATTCAGTGCAGATAGCCAAATTAGGTTTGCAATTATTCTAAATCTCTAGTGATATTATTATTCTTGTTTTTGTCTGCAAATCCAATGAAAAGACCAGAATCAACAATGAAGTATTGTCTGTGTATCCAGTGCCTGATATAACTTGTTCCTCTGCGCCTCACTCTTAAAAACACACCACACCGTTGCCCTGGTTGACATGTTCTTTCATTACCATAAACATGGGCACTGTAGTATATTTTGAGTCAATGCTACATACAGTTTCCTGCTGTAAATACTTACTACTGTAATACACCATGTGCACAGTGGAAATAGTCCCCAACAAAAGCACTATTTACTCCCGTTTGAGGGACATTTGCTAGAAACTACACTGTCCAGCTCTTTTGAAAAATTACTTGGTTTAAAAAAAAAAGAAACTTGACCTCTCTATTAGGAATGATGCTGAGTACCACAGTCAGGATAGGGAAGTTGAAAAATATTGAGAGACGGACTAATGCATTGTTGGTTTTAGCTTTTCATGGAGTTTGTTAACAATAACAGAATATCTCTGTGTCTTATAAAGATTTTAGTTCCTTTTCCCCCACCACGTAAACGGGGAGCGGCAACAAACTAATCACAGCAGTCTGAGCCAGCTAGAGGCTTTATTGGCTATACACTTTAGGATGATAAATGTTTTTCCCTGACTGAATTTAAATGCTGCTATTAGATTTGCAGCTTTGAAGCTCATTGGACTTTTTTTTAGATAAATGCAAGACAATTAATTAATCCAAGTTTCAAAAGAACTAAGATGGTGGCTACTGATACAAAGCAAACTAAGAGTGGTCTTTTCTTTGTATTCACACTTAAATGCACCATGGCCATTAAGAGACTTATAACGTTCATCCTCCCAAATCCTATTATGACAAAGCAGCAATACAATGACAATAGAGTAATATGAATGTATTTAGGGTCTGTGCAAGACTGTGAGCAAGATGTGAACATGCCTTAAAGGAACACGCCAACTTATCGGGACATTCGCTTATTCACCGTAACCCCAAGAGTTAGATGATACACACCCTTCTCATCTCTGTGCGTGTCGTAACTCTGTCTGACGGCTCCACCGTTAGCTTAGCCTAGCACAGATCCTGGAGGTAACCGAGGTACTATTTGTATAGTCACAGCGTGTACAAATAACAACGTCACATGAGACACAGCCATCTTCTAACTGTATATAAACTGGGAACTATATTCTCAGAAAGGGAAGCACTGCTACTTGGGCGGAGTAATATGCTGCAGCTCTGCTGAGCGCTACTTGGGCGGAGTGATATGCTTGCAGCTCTGCTGAGCGCTACTTGGGCTCTGCTCAGAGCTGCAGCATATCACTCCGCCCAAGTAGCACTGCTTCCCTTTCTGAGAATATAGTTCCCAGTTTATATACGGTTAGAAGATGGCTGTGTCTCAAGTGACATTGTTATTTATACACGCTGTGACTATACAAATCACAACATGTAAATAGGAACATGTCTCCGTTATTTTGTCACTTATTGGGAGCAGTAGGCTAGTTGGAGCCGGTTACCTCCAGGATCTGTGCTAGGCTAAGCTAATGGTGGAGCCGTCAGACAGAGTCAAGACACGCACGGAGATGAGAAGGGTATGTATCGACTTGTCTAACTGTCGGGGTTACGGTGAATAAGCTAATGTCCCAATAAGTCGGCGTGTTCCTTTAAAAGATATGAATTTGTTGACTCTGGTGCATACAATATGGATGTTAGCTCTCATTTTATTTTTAGCAAGCCTTTCCTTTGCCCTGGATGTTCATTCATACAAAATGCTACAATATTCATGAATAAATATGCACGGAGGACGGAATACCACTAAACAGGAGATAGATCAAAGGCATCGTGAGCATGACAAAGGATGATTGTGAGTAAAATCAGCTTCCACACTGCAGATAAACTGCTTGTTTGTCAGAATCATTGGCACAGCTAAGAACATAATTGTCTCATATGCAGGGAAGCAACTCTTGTGGCTGTTCAACCTCAAAATAAAGTTTTTTTATTTCTAGAATTTGTTTTGTGCATTTAGCTTACTTTTTGCTTCTTAGCCCTGTGATGTTCGGCATCGGCACAAATACAGCAACTGCAAAAAAACAACAAAGCAGTTGGGAGTGCAGCATCACAGGACACACACTTAGCACGTACTTAGGAATTGGCAAGAATACAATATTTATAGAAAACAAAAATAAAATCCTTTAAAAACATTTAAACACTTCTTTTTTTTCCCAAAAGAAACCTACATTATGTACACAATTCCAGAGCTTCAAACACAGAGGGCTTTTTGAAATGTGACCTCTATCATGGCACATAGGATCAGGTTTGTGAAGTTTGTTGGTGTGTGTGTGTGTGTGCGCGTGTGTCTTTAGCTTTAGGGTACCACATCTGTTCTCAGCTGGACCTGGTACACCCCTTCATGGCTGTGCCCAACATACAGTACCCTTTGGTATAGGTGAGGTTAGGAAGGATTGCTTCTTCTACTTCACTTTAGAAATCATCATCATGACACCATTAACACTATTCACCTGTACCTCATGTCAGTCAGAACCAATATCACCATCACTGTCACATTCAGCACCATCGTCTCCAACAGGAAACACCGCCCAAACCTTCATCACATTATTATTTTTGTCTCCACACCAGCACAAGCTACCGCAGGTATTAGCAGCTTTAGGAAGTGACACATGTCAAAAGCAGCTCTTGTCTCATGCCACAAGTTCTTGACATCAAAGTTCTTAGAAAGCAGCCGTAACAGCAATGTAAAGTAAAATGAAGTGTCAGCCTTGTAGCTAATCCATCTCCATTGCAATAAGCTTTTTTTTTTTTTTTTTTTCCAGACCCGTATCATTGTCTTGGGCATCAGCCTCTGAGCTTTAATCACTGAGATATTGCGGGCAACCTTGGACTTTCCTTTCTTACTGTACATCTCGGTTCTCCGCTCTTCTTCGGCTGTTCAAGCATACGTCTCTCCTGATTTTAGTGCCACCAGTTCACAGTCCTCAGTATTGCGCCCGTTCAAGTGTTCGCTGTTACAGTCATGGTGGTACATGAAGGCGGGTACCTCGGTGATCGAGGTGGCTGTGTAGGACGTGGAGCGCATTGAGCAGTGGTCCTTTCGTCTCTGACCCCACTGAGTTTTATACTGCATCCACTGTCTCTTTAGAGCTGCCTGGACCTAGACAACACACAAACACACAGGAGATGGTTTATAATCATGGTCTGCATCTTTGACATGGTTTATTGGGACAAATTGTCCTTGGTAGTTTCCTAGCTCTCATATAACTGTGTAACTTTACTTTTTGTCTTTGCATACTCCATAAGACCACATCTCAATTGCAAATGCTGCAAACATTTCTCCAAACTGTTTTCTGTTTTTCTTCTCTGATCTACTTTGAGCATGAAATGATTCCACCAGACGTCCGAATTTACATGCAAATCAAAGCGTGGTTACAGTGCAATGTGAGTAAGGCAGCGCCTATATAAACACCGTCTTGTGATAATATTAATCCAACTGGTGATCTTAACTGATGCAAGCACAATTGCTGCAGCATGTGTGGATCACTCAGATTTCAATCACGTTAACAGATGCCAGTTAGGAATTGTAAACACCAAAGTCACATTTCGTGCACGTGGCACGTTATTAAAGGGAAGAAAGATGCAATCTATATTCAGCTATATATTAAAGATTAAAACATGTCATTATAAATTCTCCCCGACATTCGTCATCTACAACTGTTTATAGGGTTTACGAGGAACCTTTCCCTCAGCCAAAGGTATCAAGATAATATTTAATATTTAAATATTTAAATTTTTTCTGCAGCATTCAAATGAACTATCCAAATGTGAAATACTTGCCTATGCATGCATCATCTTCCTAAATAAAGAAATGGGACAAACTACTCGAATACTACTTTTTTTAATTCCCGAGTTTAGTGAACTTCAGAATGGCAACAACACACTCAAACTTTTCACCCTCCAGAAGCATAAATGCCTGAGAGAACTCAATGTTCCAAATTTTACTCTGCCTCCCTCAGTTCACCTACATGGCCAATAAAGTTGATCAAAAGGAAAGCAATTCCTCATGGCTACCTGCTGAGCTGCTGTCAATAAAATGTTATACAATGATGACAAAGTATTAAATGAAGAAAAACAGCAAATCTGCACATTTGAGATGCTGGGACAAGTGAATGTTTGACATTTTCCCCTGATCCCTGATTAACTGATTATCAAAATAGTCAATTCAGCACAATGTCCATATTGGCTGATTGATTGAAGAATTGATGGTGTGAACTTGGAGTTCCTAAAAACAGAAAACACAGCTACGGTCTTCCAGCAATGCAACGTTAATCATTTTATTATGTATATTAATGACCTAATGATGTGAATCGTGACAGTAATTGTTATAATGAGACAAAAGAGCAGCCTGGGCTTACAGTACAGCTCTCAAATAGAACGTCTCGTCACAAAAACAGCTTGGAAGCTGTTTGTCTCACTGACCTGACATCACAATGGGGCCATTGAAGAAACAAGGGAGGTCCGTGCAGTTTGGCTTTGAAATCAACGAACACAATTGAAACTGACCTCAGAAACCCGTGTCCTGATTAAGGGAGCTGAACTGGTCATTATGCGGGTGAAACAAGCAGACCTTCTCATTCCCTTGTGATAGTTTTTATTAGTTGACCCCGATCACTCTAAAAGTAGACTTGTCCTTTATACACATGCTCCACACATTGTTTACATTGGTTAAGAAGATGCTGTTGTATTCAGGCTGCTCATGTATGATCTAATACCTGACCTATTTTCCAGGCTGAACTCCACAGTAGATTGCTAGTTCCTCTGTTCAAGTCATCTCATGCCGAGTTTAAATCTGTTGCTCTGTCAATTTATGCATCTCTGCCCTGTTTTCTTCTCATGCAAAAAAATACCTCCGGGCAATCATTTGTCTCTATGGATAACAAAGAATTCCACTTGTTATTTTTAACTCCAGCATATTAGTTTTAAACACACAGAAATAGTTGTCTGTAATTGCCTGATCCGTCTGTGGTATTCACACCACCACGAAGACTCGCTAAAAATGCCTTTATTTAATGCTACAGCACGTATTGTTGATGCTTTGCGGAGACCTTGAGTTTGAAATCATCTGTGGACCCGAAAGGTCTGCACAACACTATTAACCCCCAGAACCAAGTAAAGGATGCTCGCAGTTAGACAGCTGCAGACAGACTTAAAAAGGCTAACAGGAGAACTTGAAAGTAGAGTCAATTTCCAGCTGGGCTTGGAAACTACAAAGTCATTTATAAACTGTGTCTTACTCTTCACCTGACATGACCCTTCAGCTTTTACTGCCGCAACAATAGATTGGTCTCGGAAGAGACAAGGAGGTTTATAACCTGTTACAATTGGACTAATGACAGATCTCTGTGAACTATTTTATTCAAGTATTCAATGGCAAAACCCAACTTTGAGTCTGTGTTTGGGTCACTTCTTGATATGCTATCAGGCACAGATGTAGAATGCCAGAGATCTGACCTGGAAAAACAAAATATGAAAATGTTTTGCCTGATGGAGTCTGATGTCTCATATTTAATGTCATAAGCAATGAGCGGTTTTATTGCTCCCTGGCTGAACAGCTCCCAGAGTAAAATGTGCACGTTGACCTTTTTGAAAGGTTAAAATCGTCCAAAATGATATTTTGCCACACATGGCACCAAAGATTTAACTTTTCCAGAAAACAATATTGAACTATTAAAGGAATAGTTTGACTTTTGAGAATTATACATTTATGCACTTTATTGCTGAGAGCTACATAAGAGGATTCACACCTCTCTCATGTCTGTCTGTTATATAATTATATTATATATTTATTAATATAAAGCTTGAGCCAGGAGATGCTTAGCTTAGCTTAGCATGAAGACTGGAAACAGGGGGGAACAAAGTAAACCAGCACCTAAAGCTCACTAATTAAAGAAACTAAACCAAACTAAACTAAAGATGTCTACCTTTGGAGAGAGCCAGGCTAGCCGTTCGCTCTTGCTTCTAGCCTTATGCTAAGCTAAGCTAACTGTCTCCTGGCTCTAGTTTCATATTTTGTTTATAGACAAGAGAGTGGTATTGATCCTCTCATATAACTCTTGGCAAAAAAAAAAGCACACAATTACGTAAATGTCGAACTCTTCCTTTAACTTTACACAACATTGTGCAGCACCAGCACCGTAGAAAAGCCAAACGGCTAATATACGTAAATGAAGAGTGCTTACCTCTCCATTGAAGAAGCAGAATATTGTTGCCACCAGTAATCCCTTAAAAAGCAAAACAAGTAAAAAATAATTAGCATTGTATTTTTTTTTTTTACAAAAGTAATGGAATGTCTCACTTTCTAGCAGTGAGGTAGGACAGCGACTTCACAATCAGAGTGCTTTTTGAAAAGAAACGTACAGTACAGAGAGTATATGGTGGAGCAATTTAATCCCTATCTGGTACGTAAATGAACTGACTGCCTACCTGGGAATTTCATGGCCTGCCTGCTTGCCTGTTGTTAAATTAAGTGTGTAACTGGTAATTAAATAAAGTTATTGGAGTGGCTAACTGGTTCTTTAAAATGTAATTCAGCAGTGAATCACATTAATCAATCACAACAACGAGGCAGAAAACAAGGATTTTATGGGTGGAAACTTTCAAGCACGCCAAACGTCTATATTTCAAGCCTGACCCAAGGGCACTGACAAGTGTGGGCTGCGTTCAGGATCATTTTTTGCTTGCATACTGATGCTGATATTTTTCTTTCCTTTATTACTGATTGGGTTGCTCCCAGATGTGCAAAATACCTCAACCTGTAAGGGAAAAGAAGCAGCAGTTTTAAAAAAAAAACCCAACCTGTTTTATCTTTTAAACTGAGCTTCTACCTGGTGCTAATAGAAACTCTGATTAATGCAGCGCCTTGCTGTCAGCTCAGTACCTACCTGGTAGTGCATTAGTATGTGCATGATGTACTCGTAGACCTCCCCAGCTAAGGGGTTCTCTGGCCTCCAGGGAATAATGACAAACTGTATTCCGAGCAGGGGCACCAGGATCAGGGTGGCTCTCACTGCCTTCATGTACATGTTGGACTCTGCCCGGTGTGTGTCTCTTAACTTGGTCACCAACACTCTTATAATATTTAGTAAAAAGAAGAGGTTCACCTGGAGAAAGTAAAAAAAATATATGAAAAAAAACTAATGTAATAGCCATTTTTTTCTAAACTCTCATGTTTTACAAACTAAAACTGCAACCGAACTAACAAACCAATAATCATATTTTTCACTCTGAGATCCATGTATTTCTCTTGTATTGTGCTGGAACGGTGGATCAGCAGACTTACAAGAAGCGCTGCCACTATCGGACCATGGACCGCGTAGAGCAGATGGGTTTCCACACTCATCCAACAGCTACAGAAGGAATAACACATCAGTCAGTGCCGTCTGCGGCCCAAAATACACATGCACACACATACAAAAACATGCACGTGTGTGGATTTGCACGCTCTCGCCGTCTGCCACACACAGACGAGCACGTATGTAAACATCTCCTGTTTATTTGCAGAAGTTTCTGGAACATTACTCACTTGTCATCAAAATACTTTTTCCTTGCCACGGCGTGGATGGAAGCAGGCACTAGAGGAAAACCTTGGACGGGAAAAAGATGGCGGCCATATGAGGTCTTGAGTGAATTTAGACAAATTCATTTGTCATTTATGCAACAGTAAAAAGTGTGCTCAGCTTGGTCAGTTGTTTTTTTCTGGTCTTAGACTACCTCATATAATAAATAAGTCCTTCACAAATATTACCGTATATTCTTGGAAAGGCTGAAGCAGTGGATCAACATTTCTTTTACATTTGTATTGCACCAACCCGAAAAACAACACCACATGGTTCATTTCCTGTAACAATCCTGTCACATTTGTCTTCATGTCTAATAAAAAAAACACGCTAGAGGCTGGGCTTAGATTAGCTTTTTACTTTTCATCTGGATATAAACACATGGACATGACACACACGCACATGCACGCACGCACGCACGCACACACGCACACACACACACACACACACACACACACACACACACACACACACACACACACACACACACACACACACACACACACATCTCAAGGTTATTGTCCAAATTTTAATGATCCATTTAGTTCCATCCTACTTGTTTGATGGACTGCATCCATTATTATTAAACAGGACAGCACTAAGCGACATGAGGGCCAATAAAGATGTCAGCATGTTGAATACTGTACTAGGATCGGGTGGATATGAGTAATTGTGGCTTCTAGATTGTGTTATGTCTTGTTTTAGTTTGTTGGTCGTTTTTAGTTTTACGTTTCACATTCTCAGGCTCTTTTTAAAGTTTCAAGTTGCAATATTTTTTAATTTAACCCAAGACTCTTGTTGACTTGTTTTTTCAGTGAGTTGAGTCCAGCGAAGACATAAAACAAATAAAACAATATGTTTATACACACACACACACACACACACACACACACACACACACACACACACACACACACACACACACACACACACACACACACACACACACACACACACACACACACACACACAGTGTTTTGAGCGAATGCAGACAGACTTACCCCAGCCCAGGAGGTAGTACCAGTGCAGATGCTGCTCCTCTGCAAACACAGCCACTACGATGAGCGTGTGCAGGTAGATACCTTCACACAGCATCCAGAAATAATTGCAGCCCAGCATGTACATGTGGAAGAAGTGCAACACCTTACAGTAAACCTGCAAAGAGAGTCAAAACAGGAATATTTATTTGTTTTGTCTGTTTTTGACTTTCTCTATAAAAGAGACCTTTAATGTAAGTTGATTTCATTTTAAACACTCCTGACATCATCTCAGCAGGACACAAAGAGGATGTTTCTGCACTCATGGCACAAAATCATTAGCCAGTATTACCTGCTGCAGACGGAGAGGATGTTTGTTCATTTACCCCCTCTGGAGGTGGTCTTAATGGATGTGGAAGATTTGATTGTGTTTATCTCACTTAAGGAAGTGAAAACACACAATGTTCTGCAACACAATTAGTACCTTATACAGCACTGTGCAATTTTCTATTAATGCAACCAGCACAGTGCGACATGAAAGCATGTCTCATCATTAAAGTGCTCATATTATGCTCATTTTCAGATTCGTACTTGTATTTAGAGGGTGTATCAGAATAGGTTTACATGGTTTCATTTTCTGTACTGCACATGACCATTTAAAAAGTCCTAAATGTTGTCTTTTCTTCCACAAAAGTATATAGTAAGTACATTTTACATTTGTTATGTGTGCCTCTAGGAATTTTGAGACTTTCATTTCTTAGGAGATTTGTTAAGGAAATATGTTTTTGGAGCTGTCTGCTCAATTGTTGTCTGCTGCTTGCTCGTCTAATCTCAGATGGCTTCCCCAAATTTGAATTATGTCCAGGAAGCAGCCAGACATGATGCCATCATCATCATCAATGTGAAGAAATGGCTCGCTTTCAAGCGGACAAAGATGAATGGATGGATGGATGGCTCGCGTTCAAAACCTCTCCTCCTCGTTACTTGTCAAAAAGGTTTTTTTTTGTCAAATCTGTTACTTTCCAACGTAGGACAGAAAAAGAAATCACAGGCACCATTGGTTGAGATTCACACGTCTGTTGGGAAACATTTTGGAATTTGCAGCTGCCGAAGTGAGACTTATGAGCCTGTTCTCTGCACTGGTGATTTAGGAAAGGTGGATTGTGGTGGAGATTTGCTCATAGAGAATACAAGCTCTTTTAATTCTGTAGTGTGGTGATGCAGAGTCTGGTTTAGCCTGCCAGCAGTGTGGGGGAGTAAATACCCAAAGTTTATGTCAAACCAAGGAGGAGGCTGAAAACATTGGAAACATCTACATGAGGCATTGCAGCTTGATTTGTAAACCAGAACATTGTTGGTAAGTAACTTTAGACAAACCTCAGATAGCTGCAATGCAAAACAGTTGTGAATTAGTAACAAGGGAGTGACCTACAGTAAGTCTGCGTACAAGTCCATGTCTGTTATAGTGGAGATTCTTCAAGTGGAAAGGGAAATGTAGGAAAGTGAGGGAGAGACATATGGCTAAAAGTTTAAAAGTGAATGACTGTTGTGTGTTTTGAGCTAAGAAGACCAGCAGCAGCAGAAGAGCAGCAGCTATTAGCAATGCCAGCATCTTTGAATTACCGGTATAGTCTGGCTCCATGCATTCTTTATAAACGCAGAACTACAAACCAGAAAGCCTGATGAATGTTTTTTTCTAAAATGTATTTGTATGAAAGTTTCTTCCATTTATTCATGAAGTGATCAAGATCAAAGGAGAACAAATAGTAGGAACATTAAACATTTGTGCTCATGTGAAATGGGTACATTTAGTCTTTTTGGAGTTTAGAACAAGCTTTAAATTAATGAGAGTGGCAATTAAAATGCGATATCATACAAGATGGTATAGCAAGCATAAAAAAGGACATTCAATGTTAAGTTGGAAATTGAATATTATTTGTGTATAGTGTAAATCATCTTGGAAACGTTCAGAGATGGGAATGTGACTAAAGACTGCAGTCGGGATGAGCCAGACTTGTTGAATGCACATAAAAGAAGCAGCGGGAGGATGCAGCATCCAACCCAAACCCAGCTGAAGTCTCGCCGGTCTTCTGGATTTCTAGTACATTGTCGGGCTACAGATGCTCCAGCTGAAAGCTGGCTGAGATCTAAGGGGATTGGATGCACTGTGAGCCAACTTCTATAATCCTATTTGTTGTTTCTATGGCACTTTGCTCATCTAAAGTTCTTCTAGTTTTTGCACATTAACATATTGGGAAGATAAAGGTTTTTGATTTTTAAAGTTTTTAGTAAGTAGACAATATTCTGACAGTTTTTATTCTTTTTTTATGTGTCTGAATGTATTTAATTTTATAAATGGAAAGATATTATCAATTTTTGGAGTTGGAAAAACTCTGCAATAACAACTTTTAAGTAACAAAAAGCATTAAGTAAACAGGTTTTCTTATTTTATTCTCATTCTTTATTTCCAAAAGGAGTGGTTCTTGAAAAGTAACCCATGAATTTATGTTCAGGCCTGATAGTGAGGCATTCCTACGAGACAGATTTATCATCTCTACCAAAGCAGACCTCGAGGTTTCAAAGAATTCACATAATGCATTCAGTGTGGTTCCAAAATGCTTGACAGAAGTATGTGGAAGAGAGCAAAAACTGTCTGTGTAACCGTGTAACACTGCCAAGATATGACGCAGTGAGATTAATTAGGATGTATTCAAAAGTCTGTTGTACAAACGTGTAAATATTTAAAATATAGAGCAACTCCATTTGAAATTAGCTTCCTCACATTGCCTGGCCTTGCATACGCAAATTCATTTTAAAAAGTTCATTGAAATTCTTCCTTGCATTTTTATCTGGTTTAGCATAAATTGTGAATGCATTTGTATTTCATTTCAAGACAGTGGAACTAATCTTCCTCCTTACACTGTATTCTGCTAAACTGCATTTTATGTTAGCCATGCTAGCATCTGGCTCTAGGGATGTCAGTCCACCACTTTGGTCTAGACTGAAATATTGCAACGTATATTGGACTATAAAACTTGGTAAAGATAGTTATGGTCCCCCTTACGATAAACACCATACTACTTATGGTGTTACACTAACTTCTCCTCTTGTGCCATTATCAGATACAATAGTTTATGACCAAATACACGCAAAAGGATGGACTCATTCCTGCAGCACTCTATACAAGCAAAATAATGCCAGTACCCATCAGCCTCAGCTGCAGCATCGGCCTAGATAAAATAAGATTTATTTATTTGTGATGTGTGGTTATGGCCCAATATTAGCATGCTAACATGCTAAACTACGTTGGTGAACACAGTAAACATAGTTAATAACCGTTATCATTGATGTTGTAAGCATGTTGCCATTTAGCTAGTCTAACAGACTGTGACAAATATGTGGTGTTAGAGTGTCCATCCCCACTATGGATGTATGGCAGTGCTAACAGTAAAACTTGTGGTAGTCCTGGTGGTAAATTATTTGACAGAGGCTGAACTTACTGGGTTTCTGCCCACCACTTCAGGATTATTGACAACTGCTACGAGGGAGATGATGGTGAGGGCTGAATTGAGTACATAGGAGCAGAAGAGGTTCTTGTGCAGGGTGATCCTTTGACAGCTCAGACTCCTGTGTGAAGAGAGATGCCAGCGTCAACGCCATTGACTTTGGAACATCCCAGGACATGATGTGATAATTAAAAAATAGCATCTAAAAATTGGGAATCAAATGTTTTCTGACACAAAAACATAACATTAAAGTAGACAAAAAAAACTTGCTACAACTGATGAAGTAAACAGGACAAAAAGTGACTGTCAGGCTAATAGTTAAATGAGGTTGTCAGATGTTGCTACAGTCTGTAAAATATCAAATAATTGGGATTTTCCATCTCAGAATTCGGTTGGTAAAAAACCCCTGGGATCAATGAGATGGACTGCCTCTAAGTGCTCTGTACATGCTAGAAACGCTGTTAAATAATGCATAATGAATCCCAAGGGTGGTCCTCATTACCTTCGCTGGTCACTCAGAAATAATCGCATAATGAAATACTTGACAGGCAAAGTGAAAATATATATTAGAATCAAAATCATTAAAAGTCATTCATATCCAGTAGTTTTATTGTTGGTAATGGTTAAATAATGTTTTAATTTCAGGGCAGCCATCAAATGTAATGCAGCTCACAGAGTATTTGGAGCTGACGGAAACCTTGAACCAAATATATTTTGCAGAATATAGCCGCCTATAAATATGTCCTCTACAGTGTAAGAAGTTATATCCTTTTATTGCTCATGGACAATTTTATCATTGTCGAAAAACAGGAAGAGCACTACATTTACTCAAGCCAGGACAAAACATCATACAGTATAAAACTGCACATTTTCACTGTCTTATGTCTTCAGTGGCCTTGGTTATCTCCTACAGAAAACAGTCTCGCCTTAGCACCAGACATAAAAGGAAATGCAAGAGCCGCTGAGTTTTTATCTAAAAGGGTAATGTCAAAACACAGGCTGAATCCTTATGGCAGCGTCGTTCAGAGTGCCACAGGTCCTAACGTCTTCAGGGCTGGCCGTTTATCTACGTCTGTTTTTCCACGGCAAGCTGGAGTATGTTTATCTGTTGTAAATAACAGAGTAGTGCAGCTGTACACCATCGCATACCACTGTAAGCTTCACATCTGGATCTTATAATACGACATTAAGCCTCCAAAATTTAAAGTGTTTTGGCTATAAATAGGGTAAGTAAGAGTTAAAAAGAAAAGAGTTAGTTTATTGAGAACTTAATTTGTTGGTACTCTGATGCTGATGAATTGTTGATGTCCCATTGAGTTTCTGTGTAGCTGAGTTTGACTCACAGCGGTTCATGGAGTTTTCCAACAATGCACCTGCCCTAAACTCGGCCGCTAGATTTACGAGTGTGTATAAAACGTTGCAGCAAACTGAGGGTCTCGTACGAGATCTGTTTTGGATAACAGCTGCGTTTAGGAGGTCAACACCCTTCAACATGTCAAATTTTACAACTGCAGCAATCATGAACACCAGGGCCAACAAAGAAACTTTTCCAAATATTGTTACAGAACATAAAGTTAATTTCCCTCTAAGTTCCATATTTATTTTTCTCCACAGATATCTGTAGAAATATAAACCTCACTGCGTCATTAAAAATAACTCTGATTAAGTTACTTCCTTCCTAGAGATAATCTAAAAAGTTTTAACAATGTGCAGACTGCTTACTTTTTCCTCAGCCTTCATCACTTCCAAATTCCACATACATTAACTGAATATTATACCTCCCTTTCATTCATCCACTTTGTTTTAATCTCTTAAAGTTGAATTTCAGCAGCAGTATCTCATTTATATGTGCACTTTTTCCTTCTGGGATTAAGTATTTCATCAGGATGAACAACCTTAATGAGCAATGCGCTGAGGTGCACGTTTCTAATAATAGCAAAAGACCAACGCATTCAATGGACGTCACAGCTCTCCAGTTTCGAAGCCTAAATATCCATGAAATAAGTGTGCAACACAAGGAAACTAAGTTGGCATGAAATTAGCGACAGTTAAACTGTGTATAAATTATACTCAGTGAAGCAGCAGAACTATTTTCAGGTTGATAGCTTGCATTAATTTGCAACATCATCTAAGATAGTAATAATGTTCTGATTACTGTCTTCAGTTTTAATTTAACACCGCTATTTTTTTTTTAAAACAATTTAGATCATGTTACTTACTCTGGAGCAGCTCTACGAATAAATAAACAATCAGTCTATAAAATGTGACATCTAGACTCATTAACAATGACAAATGTTCTATGTACTCTGCACAATGACAATAAAGTTGAATCTAATCTAATCTAATGTGTCTCTGGGGCAAGTGTTTAAAACTGTAAAATTCACTCTGCTGGTGTGGACAAAGGCAGAATGGAGATTTCACTGACTGCTAATACGATCGAGAACAAAGTTCTGCCCATGATGCCTAACACCCTCCGTGGGCCTTTTAGATCCATTGATAATAGTAACATGATTAAGCATTTAAGGGCAACACTGTTATCGATTAATCATCCAAGAATTACGACAAACTGTATCAGCTTTCATTTTGGTGTAACCATCCTGAATATTCACTAAATGTGCATCATCAAACCACTAACTGCAATTGCAGCTGAATTTCCATTGAATTTCCCATTGAATACCTGAAGTAGAAGAAGATGGCCAGAGAGATGAGCAGGGAGGCTATAGATAAAGCGTGACCCACAATGGCCATGTAAAACAGGATGTACGCTGACTGTAAAACAAAAAAACAAGATAGAGAAAACACGTGTAGCATTACTACTTAGATGTAGTCTTTGAGGTGTCACATGTTTTCTTCAAACATTTTGTGCCTATAGGATCTCCCAAATCAAGGCCCCTGCATGCACAAATAGTTTGCATTTTCACACAAAATTTAACATGTGACACTTGGCACTAAATAAAGTGACATCAATGTTATATTTTACATTTAAGGTGGGCACAACTCTCAATAGGGACACAAATAAACAATGACAATCTGCTGTTGGTGACCTTAAAAAGAGATCATGAAGGATACAACTACACCAATGTTTTCACTTCTCATTTGACGGTGTGGTCCTTGCTTGTGAAAGAAAGTATTAAGAGCTAACATTGGCATCAATTCAGTCTTATCAGATAAGACAATAGTGGAACATTTATTTTGCCTTTTTTTCTCTATGGGATCGTACTGCTGTTTGTTTTAAGAGGTTTCCTGAAGCTGGGAGTCTGAGTCAGCAAAGATCAGGTTTCTGTGGTAACAGATGGAGCAGCTGATCTCTGGTTATGATCGATCAGCAGACTTTGAGTCTTTCTCCCAGGTTTGCCAGGACAGCTGTGTACTACACTGCCTGGATGGAGACAAGACGGAGTTTCATGCAGTTGTTTTGTTTACAAGTTGCTGTTATTTACAATTGGTCATTTTCTCTTTTCCAGATCGGTTTTCCAGAATTTCCTTGGATATTCGTTTGGTGAGAACATTTTTTTTAGTTAGTATGCCTAATCATCAGTATAAAAATGGAAATGCTTGAATAAAGAAAGCCAGAAACGTTTAACTAGCAAAAATGTCTCAAAGGGCACTTTTGGTTCAAAGTGCAAATGTTGGTTTTGCGCGAGATTTACTGTCGTCAACTTGTGTCATTAAAACTTACTAAAACTAAAGACAAATAATTATTTGATGCATTAAAACATGAAGAAAAACACTCAGCTGTCCAATATTGTGATACTGAGGACATTTTCCAGCTAATCGTGACCTCTTGCATCACAGCTGAAAAGTGCAAAGTTATTAGTGAAAATACCAATGATGGATGTAAAATTAAAGATTACATCACACACAATATTATTATTATAGGATCAAGATGACCAAGTGACCACACCAACCTCTAGCAAACAACAGTATGATACCACCATTTTCTGTAATCACCATGACATTTAGCAGGGATAACACTGATTCATTTGTTTAACTAATCTGTGAACAAGTGTATAAATGAATTGCATTGCTGATTAAAAGTAATGCGGGTAAATGTGTATACAGTAGTCCATTAGTATGTCTCTGAATTCCCTTCTAGCAAAATAGTGGAATGAGCTCTGCGGTGTCCTGCAGCCTGGTGCTGTTGGTGATAAGAAGGTTGTTAATATGTGATGGTGTCAACACGAGGGTAGGCCTGTGATTCATGATAGCCTGTATACAGTAGCCTGGGGGACAGAGGACTTGCATGTTACTTTCCATCTCTAAATATTTCTGTGGAGCTCAGTATAGGAGAGTAATGTCTTTTGGAAATAAAATGCCTGTTAATATTGGTGTCTGCTACAATATTTATTGGCAACTACATCAGACTGCATACTTCCAGTTTCCACATTTTCTGCTATCTACCCACACTCCAAATATCAGAGGACTCCATGCAGAAAAAGAAAGAAATATGCTGATCAATCACACAGTGACCACTATGTAGTAGATTTATGATAGCAGGCTACTGAATAAGTTACCTTCAACTTTGCCTTAGTGTTTTCGTTGCAGAGTGTGTAGTTGGACCAAGTCCTGTTGGTATCCGGGTGGCGAAACCACTGCCCATCCTCCCCACAGTACTTAATGGCCTTTTCTGAAGTAACAATTGAATAATAAATGCATCTTTTCCAAACGTCTTCAAATTCATATAGTTGTGTCAATGTATTCATGTTCTGTTAGCCTTGGTATATTCTTCCTCATATAGCAATTCATATTTTATAGTTCTTGAAAAACAGTCATCAGTAGACCTTTAAAGGAGTGACACTATTGAGTCTTGCAGCTCACCTGTCGGGTCAAAGTCAACAAAATAATTGGGGCAGTTTTGAGAGATGTAGGTTCCCGCTGGAGTGTCGTCCCAGCACAGCCAGCCATCCCAGTTACGACTGCAGTGCAGCCCTGCAACACCAACATAGCAACAGAGAGTTAAACATCTGGAGAGGAGAAATAGCCACTATGAGTCTCATTTGATAATATCTCCACCTGATTTGTTATAGGGTGCATCTCGATTTATTTTCTCGAAGCATTTGTACTGGCTGTCAAGGATTTTCTTTCTCACAATTTCGTCTTCTTCTGGGTTAACCAAGGGGCCGACTGTGGCCTCATCAGGAGGCTCTACCTCTGTGTCCCCTGAGAGATGGGACGCTGCCTTTATTTTAGTGACACACACACACACACACACACACACACACGCACGCACACACACACACACACACACACACACACACACACACACACACACACACACACACACACACACACACACACACACACACACACACACACAAACACAGAGTAATGATTAATGAGGATTGAGCTATGAGCAGTAAGGCTATGGGAAAAAAAAAACATGACACAATTAAAGAAATTGTAATCTTAATTACCAGGAATGTCTATGCATAATCTGTACAATAAATCATTAATGCATTTGTTATTACAGTATATCTGGATACATTACCGTCAACCTCTCCTTAGTGTTGACTGCACAGAGTGTATAATTGGTCCAAGTCCTATTGCTCTCTGGATGGTGAAACCACTGTCCGTCTTCTCCACAATACTTAGTTGCCTTTTCTAAAAAGAACAATATACTGTATGTTGCATATTATCCAAATTTCCACTCCCATAAACCTTAGCTTAAATAATTAAATCCTCACAGGAACTTTATAGTCCATCTTCTACAGCACAATCAGCACAACTAAAAAACTGCAACATTTTTGAGGCACACTGCTCACCAGTGGGATCAAAGTCAAAAAGATAATCTGGGCAGTTCTGGGAGGCGAAGGTTCCGGCTGGAGTGTCGTCCCAGCACAGCCAGCCGTCCCAGGTACGACTGCAGTGCAGCCCTGCAGCGTCAACAAAGCCACAAAAACATGATGACAAATGTTTAGAGGCCTCACGGTGGTTCCATCATGAAACCTCTCAAACAGAGTTAAACCGTGAGCGTCAGTCGACTGTATCAGTACCTGATTCGTTAAAAGGTGGGTCTCGACTTAGTTTTAGGAGGCATTTGTATTCATTATCAAGCATTTTCAGTTTCTGTAAAAAAAAAAAGCAGACAGGTGTTTTGACATTACATAATATTGTATAGACAAATTGAGAATTAGTCAAAACTCAATTCTGGATCAACAATAATCCCTTTTAGCCAGAGCTGCAGGTCAAACAGTTTGGGGGAAATTAAACTACAATAATTGTATAGATGAGGCCTGCAGTCTTAATGTAATTTAATAAAATATCAGTAGGGAGGAGTGATGTCAGACAATGGTATATTTATTAGGCAATATTTATTGAGATAATAGTGCAGTGCAACCTTTATTTTTTTTAGGAGATGCAAAGGCAGTAGCATTGTGTATGTATGGAAGACACTCACAGTCAGGGTCTTACTGAAGATAGGTGTGCCAAATCAGAAAACATTCATGTAAGCGATAAGTGATAAGCAATCTTGTTGTTTAGGTTGGATGACTGATTGCATGGACAGACAGAGACAGTGTGTACAGACCAATCAGAAAGAGGTGCTATTACAGGACAAAATGATCATTTCCCACCCATGCTGGGAGCACTACTAGTCTCTGCAGCAGACAAATGTTTTTTTTTATTTTTAAATTAGTGTGCTACCTTATGTAACTCACTTAACTGCAACTTCAGTTCAGACTAAATGGATGCACTTTTGTATACTAAAACTGCTTTGTACTGTTAAAATGGATCAAAAGGTACCGCTCTCATTATGTGCCTATTATAATATATCTGTGTAAAATGTACATTTGAGTACGAACATTACCTCTATACTGCTATACCACTGCTGTCTGTACGGCCGACCCCCCTGAGATCCACATGCTATTAATTATCCTGTACATGTTCTGAGTCTTGGAAGCTATATACCTATTACGCTATAATTGCAGAGGGGGCCACATGTCTTGAAGGTGCAGGAAGACCCAGTAGTATTGAACCTGTATGCATAACCTGTACAATAAATACACAATGGATAGTTTATTTAATCAACAATACTTTACCCTCAGTCTCTTCTCATGGGTGGTTGCGCAGAGTGTATAGTTGGTCCAAATCCTATTGGACTCTGGATGGTGAAACCACTGACCACCCTCTCCACAGTACTTAGTTACCTTTTCTGGGAAACAAAAAAAGAGTATGTGATTGATTCCAATTTTCTAAAATACAGTCAACAGAGCCAGATTGAAAGTGAATTTTATCATGTGAGGTTAACAGCAACTTCCTAAGTCTCTCTGCTCACCTGTGGGGTCAAAGTCGCTAAAATAATTGGGGCAGTTTTGGGAGGCATAGGTTCCTGCTGGAGTGTCGTCCCAGCACAGCCAGCCATCCCAGTTACGACTGCAGTGCAGCCCTGAAACAGTCAACAGAGAAATGTTACAGGCCCCTTGTTCATAAGTTTGTCCAACGTGAAATCTCATAAATCAGGTTGATGCATAATAAAATTATTTGTCTGTAGACCAGTTACACAAAACTACCGCTACCTGATTTGTTATAAGGTGGATCTTGCTTCATTTTCTCTGAGCATTTCCTTTCATTCTTGAGGATAATTTTTTCCACAACGCTGCCTTTTTCTGTGTTAACCCCTGTGGCCTCTGTGCTCGGCTCTCCAGCAGCATCCCTTAAAAAATGGGGAACTTCCTTCTAAGAAAAAAAAGAGAGTTCATCGTGAAAATGAGTGTACAGAGCAGCTGAGGCCTCGTTCTTCCATTACTTACAGAATAAAAAGTCAATAACCAAATACCTTTAACTTGTTCTTTGAAGCTGGTTGACAAGTGGTTGACCCTGTCTGGACCCAGTTACCCAATTCAGCACAATATTTGCTCACTTTTTCTGTAAAGAAAAAGAAAAACATGTAATTACTTTACAGCAGCTTGACAACAGAATAATTCATCAATAATTATCCTGAAAGCTCCATATATCAAATTACTTGTAGGCACATTATTGCTTTTGTTTGACGTTCAAGTAGAGAATATCTGTGTTCTTTGCTCTGTCTTTGTTTTTCAGCATCATCCAAACACATACATTGGACCTTCAATCTCAGCATTACAGAATAACTGTGATTAATGTAACTCGGCAAGCATCATCAAATGTTATGTCAAATAGAAAATCCCCTCTTTGGAGTAATTTTCTGCAAGATTCTCAGATGTCAGGCTTAAAACCACATATACTTTTTTGTAACAGGACATTGGTCCTGACAACAACAACCATAGCCCGACTGCCTAGTCTTCTTCGACAGCTCATCAACTGTTCAGCATCCACTTCCAACTGTTCGTCTCCCCTGAAGCCTCATATCAACAGCATCAGCTTTCAAACAAGTAGCCATAAGGGGACGCTCAATGTCACAGGTATTTTGGTAAGATCCTTTATGAGCCCCCTCTTACAAAAACACCTTTTCTCTCTTCTCATTCATATTCTCTCTCCCCATTAATCTCCCAGACTGTCAGTTTTTGTAATCCCTCATTTAGTATCTTCTTGTTTTCTCTCTATACCCTTTAGCCCTCTCTCTGTCCTTTTCCTCACCCCATTCCCAACCGCCCCCCTCTCCATCATATTGTATCTCCTAAATCAGACATGACTCGACTCTGGATTTCTTCAACTAGATATTATGGAGTCATGCATTCTTCGCAATGTAAAAACTGCTCATACTGTAGTATATCGTAATCGGAACATTAAGTGTGCTTACATAATCAATTTCCACAGTCAGTTTCAATATAAATAAATATCTGTTTTCATTTATTACGACTGATTGATAAACAACAAGATGTTATAGGCTAATAATAAACATTGTATCCAGATTATGAGTCACTTATACTAGCTGTCCTCTGCACTTACAGTTGTGTAAGTCTTTATCCATTGTAGCACACTTTAAGAAGACTAAGAGTCCACAGCCATGCTAGCAGCTATGCAAGGCTATGCTTATAGTTACAGCAGTGCTTTGAGTTAAATGCTACTGTTAGCATTGGTAACATGCAGATGTTGCAGGTGTTATGTTTACCATGTTCACGATCTTAGTTTAGCATTAGCACACAAAGTACAGCTCAGGGGAATGTCAGCTGTTCTGTAGGTATTTGGTCATGAACCAAAATATTGGACAAATTCAAATTTTGACAAGTCAAGTCATAGTATAGTATATCAAAAACAGTCATAATATGTCAAAAAAAGAAAATGTCATAGTATGTCAAAAAAAAGAAAAAAAGAAAATGTCATAGTATGTCAAAAAAAGTCATAGTATAGTATGTTGAAAAAGGTCATAGTGTAGTTTGCCGAAAACGGTCAAAACAAGTCATAGTCGAAAAAAAATATTGGTGTAGTACATAAAAAACAAACATAGTATAGTAGTAGTAGTACACAGTCATATATAACAGTATCTCGAAAAAAGTGATCACAAATCCATAGTATAGTATGTCAACAACAACAAAAACGACAAGATTGCCAAGTCCTCATGAGAATATGGGGATCAATCCCGCGACCTCTCGCATGCTAGGCAAGCACTCTTCCATGTGAACTAATTACCTTGAGAAAATATCACCAGTGGAGTTCGGTCCAGAACGTCTCTTCCTCCTCTCCTACATGCCTCCTCCCGCACATGGAACACAGCACAGACGCGCCCAGTGGAAACTAAACTATACTATACTGTAGTATAATATGTCGAAAAAAGTGGTAAAAAGTCATAGTATTGAATGTCGAAAAATGTCATGGTGCAGTATGTAAAAAAAATCATAGTATAGTATGTCAAAAAAAAGTCATAGTACTATATGTCGAAAAAAGTCAAAGTATAGTATGTCAAAAAAGTCACCAAAAGTAAAAAAAAAAGTCATAAAAAGTCATAGTATAGTATGTTGAAAAAAGTCATTAAAAAATCGTAGTACAGTATCAAAAGTATACTATGTCAAAAAAAGTGATGAAAAAGTCTTTTTTGTTGAAAAAAGTCTTAGTACAGTATGAAAAAATGATGAGAATGAAAAGATTCCCAAGTCGTTATGAGAATGGAGGCATCAATTCAGCTACCTCTCGCATGCTAAGCAAGCATAGTACAGTATGTCAAAAAAGTCATAGTACAGTACGTTGAAAAAAATCATCAAAAGTCATAGTACAGTAAGTCAAAAAACGTCAAAAAAGTCATAGTATAGTATATCCAAAAAAGTCATAGTATAGTATATCCAAAAAAGTCATAGTATAGTATGTTGAAAAGTGATAAAAACGTCACAGTATAGAATGTATGAAAAAGTCATAGTATAGTATGTTGAAAACGGTCATAGTATAGTATGTCGAAAAAAGTAAAAAAGTCATAGTACAGTATGTAGAAAAAAGTCATATGTATAGTGCGTTGAAAAAAGTGATGAAAAAGTATTTTTTGTTGAAAAACGTCCTAGTACAGTATGTTGAAAAGTGATAAAAAGGTCATAGTATAAAATGTACGAAAAAGTCATAGTATAAAATGTACTAAAAAGTCATAGTACAGTATGTCGAAAATGGTCAAATATAGTGTGTCGAAAAAGTAAAAAAGTCATAGTATATTATGTCCAAAAAGTCATAGTATAGTATGTTGAAAGTGATGAAAAAGTCTTTTTTGTTGAAAAATGTCCTAGTACAGTATGTAAAAAAGTCACAGTATGTTGAAAAAAGTCATCAAAAGTCATAGTACAGTATGTCGAAAAACGTCAAAAAGTCATAGTATAGTATGTAGAAGAAAGTGATAAAAAGTCATAGTACAGTATGTTGAAAACTGATAAAAACATCATAGTATAGAATGTACGAAAAAGTCATAGTATGTCGAAAACGGTCACAATATTGTATGTCGAAAAAAGTCATAGTATAGTATGTCGAAAAAAGTCATAAAAAATGATGAGAATGAAAAGATTCCCAAGTCGTCATGAGAATGGAGGCATCAATTCAGCTACCTCTCGCATGCTAAGCAAGCATAGTATAGTATGTCAAAAAAAGTCATAAAAAAATGATTCCAGAGTCCTCCCAAGGAATCAACCCCTCTACCTTTCAAATGCTAAGCAAGCGCTCTATCATTCCAGCTAATTCTCTGGTGAAAGTAAGACCTGTGTCTATCCAGAACATGTCGTCATTACTCCTCCCCTAGATGGAATGCAGCGCAGGCGCGCCCAGTGGAAACTATACTATAGTATGTCGTCAAAAGTGATAAAAAAGTCTTACTATTGTATGTTGGAAAAAAAGTCATGAAAATGTCCAGCACAGACTGGGACTTGAACCGGTGTCACAGACTGCAGTGATTACTTCCTTCTAGCAGTAGTGCTGGCAACTGAGCCACTAGGCCACTGAAAGCATAGATGTTGTTAAGAGTCATATATAATAGTATGTTGAAAAAAGTGATAACAGTCATAGTATAGTATGTCAAAAAAAGTCATAGTATAGTATGTTGAAAAGAAATCAAAGTATAGGCATAAAAAACAATAAGAACGAAAATATTCCAAAGTCCTCTTGAGAATATGGGCATCAATGCTGCTACCTCTCACACGCCAAGCAAGCTCTCTACCATTTGAGCTAATTACCTGCTGAAAGTAGCACCCATGTAGTTCTGTCCAGGACGTTTCTTTTTCCTCCCCTACATGGAACGCAGCGCAGAGGCGCCCAGTGGAAAACAGGGGTACGAGGGGGGGAACAAACCACCCATATCCTCCCATGATTTGAAGGACTGGTCGGTAAAACAACTAAACATCTGTGTTTAGTTGTCTCTTTAAACAATCAGCGCCACACACAAAAGAAAAGACAAACTGTGTGTAAACTTTGTTTCATGAACATGACGTTTGTTGCTGATCGTCCTCGGAGATGGTCCAGTGGTGAAAGACGCTGTAAAGACTTCAGGACACGTGGGTTCGATCCCCGCCTCAGGTATGCCACACAGGAATGTTTGTGATGAATGAATGTGTACATTTGCGATCATGTGATTTCAACTTGCGAATATGCGAACTTCAACTTGCGAATTTACGAACTTCAACTTGCGAACTTCAACTTGCGAACTTCAACTTGCGAATTTACGAACTTCAACTTGCGAATTTACGAACTTCAACTTGCGAATTTACGAACTTCAACTTGCGAATTTACAAACTTCAACTTGCGACTTTACAAATTTGGGAATATCCAACTTTGACTGGCATTTAAAAAAAATTGGTTATGCTTTTTATATTTAGTTTTTTTACAATGTTTATGTCGAAAAAAGTCATAAAAAAGAAAAGATTCCTGATTCCTGATTATGCAGGAATTGACCCTTTACCTTTACTTGCTAGGCAAGTGCTCAATCATTTGAGCTAATTCCCTGTTGAAAACAACACCTGTGTATTTCTGTCCAGAACATCTCTTCCTGCTCCCCTACATGCCTCCTCCCCTAGATGGAACAAAGCGCAGACACGTCCAGTGAAAAACTATACTATACAATACTATAGTATAGTATGTCGAAAAAAGTGATAAAAAAGTCTTAATATTGTACGTCAAAAAAAAGTAATGAAAAGGGCCAGTCCAGACTGAGAGCTGAACCTGAGTTAGAGTCTGCAGTGACTACATAATTGTACTAGCAGTGCTATCAACTGAGCCACTGTGCCACTTAATGTCGAAAAAAGTGATAACAAAGTTAAAAAAGGTCTTAGTATAGTATGTTGAAAAAAGTCATAAAAAAGAAAAGATTCCAAAGTCTTCTTGAGAATGCAGGCATCGATCCTGCTAGCTCTTACATGCTAAGAAAATAATGCTCAACCAAAAAAAAAAAATCCTAGTATAGAATGAGCGAAAATGTCATAATATAGTATGTCAAAAACGGTCATATGTAAAAAAAAAAGTCATAGTATAGTATGTCGTTTTGGTGTGCATACATTTTCGTACAATATCATAAGGACCCGTTCATGAGAATGCGTTGCATATCTATATGTTTTACATGTCATTCTCTGTCAATATGTCTGTCTGCTGTAAAGAAATAGTGGCACAGATAGGCAAAACATTTGATCCCCCATCATTTCTTACTCTTTATTTTGCATCATCCATGCCTTTCCGACTTGTTTAGCTATTTATACTACTTCAGCTGCTTTCCATGCTTAATCAAGTCTTATTTACCGATTAATACCCCATTCAAACCTTAAAATGTTCAACATCTTTTATTCTTTAATACAACTTGTAAATTCTTTGTATACTTTTTTGAAAATATTGAACACAGCTGATTGAGTTTTTCTAATATGACACCCATTTTACCAACTCATTCATTACTCTTTCAGTTACTTCTTTATCCAAATTAAAGCTGGCAATTCAGTTTGGCATCAGCTTTAAAAAAAAGACATTCTCATTAATTAGAACCATTTCCACATCTTCCTACAACTTAAACTTCTTACACATTATAACCAGCAATTTAGTGTTTGCAGCTTTTCTAAAACCCTTAAAATATTCCACTTTTGTTTGATACATCATTGGTGTTACTCTACATTTCAATGACATTCATACTAATTAAAACCATTTCCACTTTTCCCACTATTCTCTCTACTTCACCTACGTCTTACGCAATTATGCCAGCAATAAGCTTTAGCAATTTAGCTTTTCAGCATTCCCAGGCATTTTCTGCAGGAAATGCATTTTCTAGTTACATTTTAAAAACCTCATTATGATATTATTGCACTCTTACCACAAATATACCGGCAGTTCTTGCATCATGAGTTGATACAACCTGAAAACTCTGAGCGAAGCCTCATGATGAACCAACCTTCCTCTGACTGTCGCACATATAATACAAAATAAAATCCTCCAAGCTTTCCTGAAGCCTCATGCTGGCCGGCGGACCTTTATATCATATAATCAGCCCCATGACCCTTGACCTCCATCACACACAGAAGATTGGATTGTTTTCTGTGTTGCCTGCTGAACCGGGATTAAAAAGTTCAGAGAGCTTGTTATATATTGGTGTGAGAAGTGCGCAGCTTTCTCACCAGTTGGGTCCAGGTCAGGGTGATATGGACAGTTTTGTGTTACAGACATCCCAGCCGGTGTCTCGTCCCAGCACAAAAAGCCATCCCACATACGTTCGCAGAACGTACCTCGAAAGGAAAAGGGGGAAAAAAAGAAAAACTTGTAATGACTATTTTGAGTTATTACCAACACACATTTTCTCTGTCTTCACTTGTATATAGTGTAAGTGTACGTCAGAGTAAAATAAGTTCTCTACAGCTTCCACTTCAAAAGCCCTCAGTTGAACCCCTACTGGCAACACTACCTTAAACAGGAATAACAACTGTTACCAAACCACCATGTTAAAACGTCATTACACCAGTGATTCTCTCCCAAAGGTAATCGATTTGGCCTTAAGAAGCCTTAAAACGATTTGGACCTCTCACCGGTTCTGTTTTCTTGGTAGTCTTTGTTGGACAGTTCAAGGCATTTATATTGACCCTGGCTCACCGCCTGGCTCTGTCCATCTGTCATGCTATTCCCAGGCCTGAGTGATGGATCTGAGATTGACTCAGCACCTCCCGCCACCCTGTGCTGTGGAGACAAAAGGACACAAGAGGTGAGAGGAAGGGGGAAGAAAACACGCTGTATACTGACTTGGCCCACAGTATGGAATGTTGATAGGGAGCTGGTTGTGTGTGTGTATTTGTTTTGTGCTTGCTGCATTGATCTATATTATCTTGACTGTCAGATGAAGCATAAATAGTATCCTGGTTGATAATGTTAGAACAATTTGAAATACTTCATCACTGATTTATCATCCTTATATAAGATAAAAAATGAAATTGAAGAATAAGCATGCAAAGTTTTTAAATCATCTTCAAAGCTGAGCTGATAAAGATTTCCCTCTGGCTTGAAATTCGAGTTACTCACTATTCATGTAACTCATTAAAGTGTGTTTGGGAGCTCACAAAAGAAGTTAAGCAGCTGATTTTCTCCAAAATGAATCTTATCTCTGCTCTATTGTTTGTATTTGGAGGTGGCATTAGAAATGGAGAAGCCTTGAGTGTGAAATGCTGATTTTGATAAAGCTGCTCGCTGAAGGATAAAGAGCCCATTTTGGTGTGACTTATCTCGAACATTTTTTGGGCTGAATATTAAGCCTCTCAGAGTGCGAGACTCATGCACTTGCATTTTCTAAATTATTTAAGGAATTTTAATGCTTTGCCTGGGCGATTGTTGTTGCCTTATCACAATTGAGATGCAAACCTCATTCATCTGTGTCTATGTGGAGGCAAAAGGAATTCTCATTAGACCAAAATACCATTCTTACCTGTCTGATAACACTTTGACAAAAAACTGTGACTTTTGTGAGAATGCTGATGTCCCATGTAGCAGTTTAGCAGCCGTACATATGATGTCACTCCAAACATTGAAGTAAATGACGTCATACATACGACCACCAGGCCACCACCCATATCAACAGATGAGAAAAAAGATGTCAAGGCCTCTCCTCATTACAATTCATTCATCTTCCTGAATCAACATGACAAGACTACTCAAAAAAGAAAGCACAGAAACATAAAGCAGAACAGAGATAAAGTACATCAGGCAGAAAACATTTGGCAGGGATACTCTTCTGGGCCTTAAACTTTAAGCTTGATGCAAAACAGCAAAGGAAATTAAAATGTCCATTTTACAATGAAACTGAAGAAGGGACAATGACTGATGAAAGGCCTCTATTTTTCTGCAGTAAAAGCTTAATCCTGTCTGGTACAGGACGAATATCGTCTCTGAAGTTTCCAAAATGTAGAGCCATGGTTTTGAACATATCATGTATTATACAACCCTCATTAAGACAATTGGTGTGCTGTAATTTGTAAGGAGAGCTGCAAAGTTAGATTTATTTAACTATAATCCATTTCATTAGGCAAATCAGCACATTTTAAATGACAGAGCAAAGTGCCAAAATGAAAGATATCACGTGTGTTAACATATTTGACCAATGATTGCATCAAAAATTAAACAAATAACTAAAAACTAAAATGGAGAATGACAGACGACGGGCGACAACCTGAGTCAACTTCGGTCGGGCTTTAAACAGATGGAGACACTTTTAGACAGCACTGACACTGCTGCTGTGGATAAACAATGACGGGACTTTAGTGTTGCGTTTGGTTCTGGCTCCTTAAGCTTGTGTTGCGTTCATTGTTGTTGTAAAATACCCTTTCAGCCATCTAGTAGTCTCGCATTGCCAGACCTTCCTCCACATCGCTGCGGAGGAGGGTCTGGCTAGTCCACACAGCATTCCGGGATGGGAGAAAAACGTGGGGTTTATTGGCATTTCTTTAAACCAATCACAATCGTCATGGGCGGCGCTAAGCTCCGCACGGAGCCACTGCAAAATATCCTCGGGAAGGAACTTGTTTGGGTGGAACATGTGTAGGTTCTAAAGTTGTTTCAGTCGTGCAACAGAAAACTCAGATTGGACAGATAGTCTAGTTAGCTGACTCAATTTACCCTGCAGAGATCTGAGGAGCAGTTAACTATAGTCCTCTTAAATTGACCGGAGTTTAAAATTCCAACACAAAGAAAGCAGAAGGAAATGGACATCGATGAAAATATGTGCAGCCGGCGAAATTTCCTGCGGCACCGGAGCCATCCCGGAAGTGGAACGTCGTGGATATAGACTAGATATCTAGTGTTTCTTCTTTTTGTCGTTTAACAGCAAACGACTAGTGAAAAAAGTTGTAGTTATAAGTTATTGCATACTCATTACATTTTAAATAAATCACTTAAATTTAAATGGCTTTAGCAATAAACAAGCCTTTCTTTAATCATTCATTTTATATTCATTGTTTTGTTATTTAAGATAAAATACTATTTCAGTTGCACAAGAGGACACATCTGCTGTTTTGCACAGTTTATATAAATAAAGGAATATTTTTCAGTCATTTCATTCTGTTAAACAAAAGTGAGAAAATCGCATCGTGAACTTCAAATCGTGTATTGAATAGTGAGTTGAGTGTATTGAAACACCTCTATAGAAAGCAGAAAAAACACCAAAAACGAAGGTTCCTTGTAGTCACTTTAAATTTAGAATGTTTTTTTATGGGAGTAAATATGTTATAATGTAGAATTTGTTTAACAGGAAGTTTAGTTCTTGTTTTATTTAAATTAATTGTATAAATTGCACTTCCTCTAGCTTCTACTTCTTCTTTTTGTTCTGGACCTTTCCCTTCCCCTTGGAAAGTTACTTTTGGTATTTTTGCTATATACAGTATGTGACGCTAAGTAAATGTGTTGCATGTGTGTAGCAGGACTGCCTTGTAGCTTGCATCAGTGCACTGTTGTGATCATGTTGGCTAGTGTGGGGTGACTCTGTTCATAGTTTTACAGGCACAGAGAGCATTTATGAAGAGAGAGCCTGTAAATTCTTGTTCCTCTACAGGTGCAGGGAGGTTATGATGTCTGGTGCCTTGCAATTATTTGCTGAAAGGCAGTCCCAGGAAGTGTTGTCCACAATACAACATAAACTACAAATGCACAGTGAGGTATTACATTTTAATTGTGTCTATATCCAAAACAAGTTTAAATACAAGTAAAATTCAAGACATTGTCGACTGTACGTCATCTGCATAAAAGAATCAGAGATAACAACATGCAGACACATGCAGTCATGGATCATATATACTCTCTTTTGGGTTATCCAAGTTTTTTTTTCTAAGAAAAGAATACCACTAGACTGCAACATATTACATGTCCATTTAATAAAAATGAATGAATCCTATGTTTAAACATGCATGTGCAGTAAGCATAATGGGCACAAAGAGAAGGGTAAGTTCACCTTACAGCATGACTTGAATTAAAAAAATGAGAGCTTACCACCAGGAGAAACCAAAGGATCCAAAGGGATCCCGCTAACGTCATATCTTCCTCTCGCAGGCAAATCTGTAGAGAGAGAGAGAGAGAGAGAGAGAGAAAGAGAGACAGACAGAGAGAGAGAGAGAGAGAGAGAGAGAGAGACAGGGAATAGAAGGACAAGTTACAATTATCAGAAAACAAGTTGTGTACCGTGAAAGTGACTGACTGAACAAACAGATGGCTATTTCAAATCAGGATTATGGCCTCAGGAGAATGCAGCAACAGCAATCATGGATCTAAAATGCAAAACACTGCAGCAGAGGAACTGCAGTTTATGGCATTTTACACTTTTTCTCCTGTGTGTGTGGGTGCTTGTGTCTGAAAGACAGAGAGAAAGTGTACCTGTCAATACTTGAAACAACAGCATGAAAGAGTAACATTATATTGTGTGAGCAAGGAAAAATACAGAGACACAGTCAGACAAAAATACTTGATGGTCATTAATCATTTTGTGCTGAGCCTCCACTCTGCAGGACGGCGGCAGCAGAACTGCCAGTTTAGTAACTGAGTCTGGTCTCTTTGCTTTGGCTCGTAGAGTCCCTGTTGGAAGCCCATCACTCCGCAGTTTGAACAGTCAGAACAACCTACTGGTTGCTATCGACACCCCACAATGGCCCAGGGGGCAGGCTTTTTAGCTGATAGCATGAGCAAGTCCTATAAGTCACTGTGAAAGGTTGTTTTGGCTTTCAGACTTGCACACTGATGGTAGGCTACTTAGCATTAGGATAACAAATAAACCTGGAACTGCATCTGCCAAGAACATAAGGCTCGGAGTGCTGATGTCTGACCAGAGATGCCTTCAATTTCCCTTACATTTCTTATTCATAAATTATAGTAGATATGAGGAGGATTATTGTTAGCCCCATAGAGCCCTACTCTCAGAAAGAGACCAATTCTAATTATCTGTCCCCGGTCCAAATACAACTCTCATTTTCAATAAATTAGAATTTAAGGGATTAGTCAATTAATCTATTAGTCGGTTGACAGGAAATTAATCAGCAACTATAAAAATGTATTCATTTTTTAAGTAATTTTTCAGGGAAAAAAATGTCCTACAATACCTGGTTCTAGCTCCTTAGTTGTGAGGATTTGCTGCTTTTATTTTTTATTATGTGATAGTAAACTTAATATATATTGTTTGTAGGACAAAAGAAGCAATCTCAATAAATCACCTTGGTTGTTTGTCATTTATCACTATGTTCAGATATTGTATGCACCAACTAATGAAATAGTCATTATTTGCAGCACAACAAGATATACAACTTAATTACAAAATCTTTCAGTTTTTACAGGTGGCGGTCACTATTTTTCCATAACACAAACAAAGGGTAACAGAAATTAGTAAGTAAGTGGTGGAAGGTGTTGTCATGGCTTTAGCAAGAGCTCAGATAACAAAAAAAAAATTTCAATTTAAAATAGCTGGCAGCATTTGACATTACAGTTCATTTGACTACTCTCGGTGTACAACTTATAGTATTTCCTGTCAGTATTAAATGGTGCTTCAACAGGTTTTTGCTTGGTAAATGACTAAAATTATCTAACCCGATTTCCTGTTGACAGATGCATCGACCAATGAATTGTTTCAGCTCAAAAGAAAACCAACAAGTTTTTCGTTTCCATTTTAGTGCCTGTTACCGTAAACCTCACCCACCGTCCAAATCAGAATCTATTTAGCCATTTTCAGCCTGATCCTTAACTCTGATCAATGTTTCCAGTATGAATAGAGACTATACAGTATAATGTATGTAATGTGGATCCAGCATGCTGGTAAGCTCAGTCAAGGACACAGCGACAGACCGTCAAAGTCAAAGACAAAGGGATAACACAAGGCATATAAAGGAAAGAATGGATCCCAACATGGCCTTGGGGAATAGAAGATCTATAAAAACCATCATCATAACAGAGCAGAGAATTCACACCAGTCAATTATCAGCTAATCATCTCTGGGTGTGCATGAGCATGTGGATTTGTCTAAAAGCAGGATATTCTCTGATAGAGACGTGTGTCTACAAGTCAAATAAGATTAGAGACACATCAGGACAATCGGCACAACTGACTAACTCAGCTGTCAATTTAGAGATTTCATATTTAACACCTTTGGAAATGTGCTTATTCACTTTCTTGCCGAGCATTAGATGAGAAGATTGACGCCACTCTGATGTCTGTACACTAAATATAAAGCTAAAGCAGCCAGCAGATGGTTCTCTAAGCTTAGTTTAGCATTAGCATTTAGCTATCCAGGCTCTGTCCAAAGGTAAAAATGACACAACACCTATGCTCATATGAATATAATACAGGTACTTGGACAGGTATTTTTTAATAAACACTATGGAAACTGTGTTTGTGATTAAATCGGGGTAGTAGTTGGAATTATTTGAGACACCAATAATCTCTGGAACATTTCAACATTATAACACACTCTTAGTCCATCAATAATATATTTGCCAACAGCAAGTTTCACATTAGCTCTGCTGCACAAGTGACAGTTTAGTCACTGTCATATTTGACTTTCAGCGGGGGGAGGTGTGGGACTGTCTACAACTATGTCTTTCTGTCTTACCCATTAGCTCGTTACATACTCCCCTCTAAACATACTCCGCAGAACATTTTGCGGGCCATTAGGTCCAATGTGATATGATCAGTAAGCATGAAGCATGTGTAGCTCATTAAAGAGACAATGCCCCATATAGAGAAGACAAGGGAAAGCACTCAAACAGGGTGAGTGCATACATGGAGGCTAAAGCACTCGACCCTCTCCAGTCTACTGTAGATCCAGTGAAAAGTCAAAGTTAAAATGGGGCTTTGAAAGAATGTGCTTTTGCAACATTAATTACTGCTTAGATTCTAAACCACTTTGAAAATAAAGATAAGTTAATTCGTGTGTGTAAGTAACAAGCACTGCCTGTAAAAAGGTTTAAAAACTGTTTTACTTGAAGGCTTTACTATTGAATTTGTGCCCTTGAACAGGCATTGCTTTAGTTCATCTTTTTTTCCAGGAGTTCTGTCCTTGCAATGGTACACAATGAATGTGTGGCTGACATTCAAACATATCTCTTTGTATATTACACCCATCATCTGCCTCCGCTATCTATATTCTCTTTGATTGTCAACCCCATTAACAATCCTTTTAAAACTAAAGTCTGACACTTTTGTTCATTCAAAAAACTAAACGTTTTTTTTTTTTAATGGTGGTAGATAAATTGCCTTGGCCTTTATTTTGTTATCACCAGAATCTCTTTAAAAGAATTAATAAATGTCTCCTGATTTTTATTAGCATTGTTATTCATGTGTTTTCCCGTTAGTCAGATCCTCATTCTCTTTTCTCCACTACTTCCTCTGCTCTCTTCTTCTTTCTTTTATATCCCCTTCCTCCTCAGCTTTCCCCTCGTCCTTTCTTCGCGCTCTCTTTTTGTCATCATCACATCACTCTGACAGCAGCAGACGGAGCAACCCATCTCTTCTCTTTCCTCTTGCAGTGAGCGTTTACAAGCATGGTGACAACACAGATTTGTGCTGACATCACATCAGTGATGAAGGCAGCAGCTCGACACCCCCCCCCCCCAAATGTCTCACCACTTGGGAGCCCATCACTCAGTCTGAAGGGAGCAGCCACACGGACATGATTTGGCATCCCAATGACGGGCCACGAAAAATGAGCAGGATTACAATGCAAGCTCAGATGGATTAGTTTGACGAATGGACAGATTGTGGACCTCATGCACAAGGCTCTCATATAAATCTTGTCTATAGAGACCAAAATATATTTCACTGATGTACTGGGCTCTCTTAATGCTTACTGCAACAGAGGTTCTCCAACAACACACTTCCCATTAAGTAATTTAATGCATATATTATGGCCTCCTGACTGCTGTCAAAGACATCAGGGAAAGCATCAGGTGCATTGGATCTGGAGCTGTGTGGCCTTGTTTTGGCCTTCCAGGAATACAAACAATGAATTTTATAGAGGCCATATGCATGGTGCACATCTTTGTTCAACACATGTATGAATGACTTCTCTCTCTCCCCTCTCTGTCGCACTTGCAATGCGCAAACCAGCTGTCTCTTTGAATGACCTGTGATTGACCAAAATCTCCTTTCACGGGCTAGATTATCTAAAACTTAGCTAAAAGGAGGTGCAGAAGTCTAGTTTTCTCTCAGACCACTTAAATTACAATATGCTGAAAGATTAGTATGGAATTTTTGTTCAACAACGCCAAAAATATAGTGCCTACCACAGCTTTAAAGGTGCATTGGATCTGGAGCGATGTTGGGTGGCGGCACTTCTTGTTGACGTTCGAAGTATTTTCAAACAAAACAATCCCGTCCCCTCTCTCTCCCTTCCGTGCTTCTGCGCACTAACCCCCCCCCCCCCAACCCCCACCCCCAAATCCTTCTTGTTGGTTATTGGCTGGAATGCTGGAAGATTGTTTGTTACGTTTCGTTCCGTGGTGCAGGTTGGCACAATTTGTTTTTGTTGGCGTTTGTGGAGCCTGGGCTGTCTACAGAGACTGTGGTTTTTTTTTACAGTGTGTTCAGGGGGCAGCTAGCTGATAGTGAGGAGATGTTTGTTGTATGTGACAAAACATGTTGTAGCCTAAAAAACACATGACATCACTTAGGACACCTCTAAAGGACTCTTTTTTTGCGCATTTTAGACCAAATAATATAAAAAATAAAATACATATGTATAAAATTAGTGATATCAAAAAATCCTTTAGCCTACTATTGTGTATATACTTTCATATCACTATATCAATATTTATCCTGATATACACTTTTTATAGATGCAATGCAAGCAAAATGAGCAACAAGTCACACATTATGTCATCTCATGTTATATAACATCATATTACATTACTGCAGAGACTTGAAACATGAAACATTTTGTTGTCTTCATTTATGTTCTCATAGTTATCTTCTCACTAGACAGTAGTGTGGACAGTAGTCACGACATCTTTGTGATTGTGTTATTTTCTGTCTTGTTTTGTATTTGTTTCTGTTGCCTGTTTTCATATTCTGTCTGTTTCCTGTTTTGTATATTTATTCTGTATATTTCTGTTCCTTGTTGTGTTGGTTTATCCCATTTTGTGTTTTCTGGATTGTGTATTTCAGTTTCCTGTTTTATTTTGATATCTGTTTTCTGTCTTCCTGTGTTTTCCCGCCTGTGTGATTATCTAATGTGCTCCACCTATTCCCCAGCCCTGGTGTCACTTGTTTGCTCGTTACCTAGTTTATTTAGCCTCTGTGTTTCCTTTGTCTCTTGTCAGATTGTCTTGAGTTCGTCCCTGTCAGTTTGTGTTTGCTCCCAGCGTGTTTGTATCTAGTGTACCAGGTTTGGATTCTTTCCTGCGTTCTGTTATTGTTCCCATGAGTTTGCTGTAAGTTTGTTCCTCGGGTTTTCTTTATTTTTGCCTGCTGCCTGTGGATTCCCTTTGTTTTTTTGCCTGTCTCATTTTTTGGATCTCCTGTTCTTGTTCAATAAACCCTCGGGCTCGATCCTGCCTGCCTGCTTGCCTTGCCTCTGCATTTGAGTCCACTATTCCCTGCCTGCTGTCACAGAATTAAATCTAAGGCTTTTAACCAGGCGATTTTCAAAGCTTGGATGTCAGAGAGCCCTGATGGAGGAGAGTTTTGTGAACTTTATCACAAAACCTGAATTTTAATATAACTTTGAAAAAAAAAAAATAACATTTTCCCTGTGCTGGATAATCGTAGTGTACGCCTAGTCTATATCACACAATTGTTTCCACGGTCTAGTCTCCTCGAATTCAAACATTACAGAAATAAATGCAAACATGGCAGCCTGGAGTTATCAATCTCATTGTATGTAGAGTAGAACTATACTACAGTATAGATTAGCGGTAATGTGCTAAAACATTTTAACTATGTAAAAATGACACCAAAATGTTTGTTTTTTAAAAAAGGCTCATAATGATGTACCATTCGAAGAAGTGAGATTCTGTAGAACCTTCGACGCCAAGGTCATGTTGACAGTTTTAACACTGGTCTGTGACTCTTTGTCAATAGGTCTTGAAGTGAGCATATTTCTGTGTTTGAGTCAAACTTGTGTTGAGGTGAAGTAGGTAAATGGTGCAATCGCTGAAAGCTCTGCAGCTTGACTTTTTTGTGCGTTTGGCTTTATCATCCATCTAAAAATATACCGAATGCCAGTCTTTCCAATTAAGGTAAAAAGAACAAGCTTGCGTCATTTCCTCACATGCATTTACCTCCCCCTCCTCACCCAAATCCCACTTTCCTCTGCATTCTCATTTCCTCTGGCCTCTTTTCGCTTTCCACTTCCATATATCTTGTGTTCATTTTAATCTATTTCCCCTCTCACCTCGTTTCTCTATCTCTCATCAACCCTCCCCTCCTGTCTTTCTCCCAATCCCCATCTCCATTCTCTCCCTCCGTTGTTCTACAATCTAGTCCTTCAAAAAAGCTCTGCCCTCCTTTTCTCTCCAGTCACAGATTTCTCCCTCTTTCCGGCTACATTTCCAAGGCTTTCACTCTGACTCTCTGCAGATCCAACAGATTCATCAGCTAGCACATCCTTTAAATATTAAACAAGTTCCCGTTATGGTGACAAATCTGCCGGGTGTTCCACAGTCCTAAACCTATTCCTCGTTCTACTGCACGCAATCAGACAAGACACAGAACTACTAAAATGTTTAAAGGATTTACTGTAAAGAAAAGCAGCATAACAGGAAATCAAAGGGTGATAGTAAATGGGGATGGTCAGTGGATGAAAGACTTACTGTAAAATACAGTAAGCTCACATCTGGAGGCTAACAGTAATGGGACTCCAGTTTTGGGATGTAAAGAGGCTGTTTGCAGTGAAAAGTTTTGATTTAAAGTTTAACCAGTTTTACTATACAAAGTAAGAGATTAATGGATCTTGAATTCCTCAGTTAACAGTAGGATAAACGATTGTTGGCAATTTATGATTTGGTTTACTGCAGTTTCTTCACTTGACTGGATGTTGAATTGCTCTTTCAGTCTGAACTCTGATGCCTCGATATCATATGCTCATCAAATAGCCGCTCGGTCAATTAGTTAGCAATGTATCAGCAGTGAAACAAAACGCTAATGCTTTTGATGTGATGAAATGATTTGGACATTCATCCAATCTATGTTGGTTTTCATTGTAAAAGCCCAACACAAAGGCAGTGCATTAATGACTTTTGAATGCAGACTTAGTGGCTTATGGAGCTATTATTCAAACATTACAATGAGGTTCCCTGCTGTAGTGAAGGATCGTTGAAGCCTGATTTACTGTCTTTGCATCCCAAACAAACCAAGAACGTGTTGATGGTTGACCAGTGGAAGACCAAACAGATTATGACAGGGAAATTCATCTCCGTGATGAGTATACAAATCAAGATGTATCTGAATACAAAAAGCCTTCATAGTCTGGATTGATTGGACCGTTATCTCCTCCAGCGTATTGTGATTCATCTTCAAGAAGTCAGCATATTTAATTACAGACACAATCTTCCTAGTTACATGTTATGCATTTTTCATTCTTCTTTCATTTTCAATATTTTAAGCAACAATAACCCTTTAGTAAGCAGACAGAATTGATTTTTATTTGAAAGTTGCGCTGGAGGTCACTAGCTCCCACTCCCTTTATTAATAGCTCTGGCCTTGAAAAGACATCCAGTGTTGTTACTCACCCTAAAGGAGCTATATTGCCTTCCAGCATTCAAGCTCAAGCACCTATCTCATATCAAGCCACTTCACCGGTGAAATGGCTGGATAATGGTCAGTGGCGTTGAAGCAGGAGAGCATTGTGTGCTTCAGTGTTCTAGCTGTTCAAAACAAGCCTCCTGTAATAAGAGGACTCTCCCTGGCTCTGTGTAAGCATTTGATTTATACCCGATCTTTACGCTATGACATCCCACAAACTTCCTCTGAGACCAGAAAGAAACTGAAGGGGCAGACAGGGATTAAGAAGGGAAACATGGATGGCGGTGCAACAAGACCCTGGCGGATCTAGTCATAGTCTAGACTTCAGATACATTAGCCTTGCCTTTCATTTTTCTTCTAACTGGCATGGACTCCTTTCAAGAAGGCTACTTGAAACATACATCATATGTAAAACGCTGTTATTCAGTTTTTGCCAGGCAGACTAGTAGGAGCCGTCTTACCGTTTCCTTCTCTCCACTAATGACTACATGGAACAGCTCAGACTCTTTAACTCCCTTAGGTGTGTCCATGCATCTTAGGATAACTGCTTTTTTTTGTGAACATATTTTTTTTCCATTTATGTAGCATCCTTAAATGAGTCTAAATTGGGCACTACAGTTGTTTTAGCAATATGTCTGGAACATGTCTGGAAAAGTTGTGTTGTGTACTATATGTCCTTCTATATATACAATATGGTGTGCATATCTCTAATTCTGCACAGCTAATTAGTTAAATCCAGAACCTGTTCACATCTCATAAATAAGAAAATGAAGGAGAGAAAGCAATGACAGAGCAGCAGCTCCAAAGACAGCAGAGATTCACTGGCCTACTATGGACCCTTCAGCACAGCAAATGTTTGGCTATATGAAATCAACTCATCTGGTTGAAGAATGTTAAGCCATTCATACAAAAAAAAGTCTCAAGAACAGATTTTGTTAGGTCACTCAGGGGCAGCAGAAACAAGCTGCGAACACAACATATCGACATAACTCAAGGTGCTAAAGAGAACTTATTAGCAAAAAAAAATAAATTGCCCCCACAGGGATTGGTAACGGACTTCTTTCTTTGACAGTTGCCTATTTACGCATCCAGCCAATGCAGCGCAACATTACCATTTTCCACCTGATGAACTTTTCTTTTAGCTCTGTTTTGCTCTCCACCAACTCCTCAGGGCAATATCTGGCTCTTCAGCTACTAAATGCTCCACTATGTTCACCAGCTAATCACTAACTCTGGCTGTCTGTCGTTAGGTGCTGAGCAGGTACTGTAGTGTACGGTGTTTTTTCTAATTCTTTTTCACTTAAAAGAGCAGCTGCCTGCTGTGGTTGAAAGCGATGCTATGAGAGCATTGAGACTGAACCAGAACAGTAAAATACAGTAGCCTTAAAAACAAAACAAGGAGCTGAAAGACCCTAAAATAATTCTGCAGAGCTGAGGGGAACTGCAGAGTCGGGTGATATTTCTCTGTGGGTTCATCACTACGAGCGCCCCCTGTCAAGTATTCATGTGCTCCATTAAATTTTAGCTGCTTTAAATTGAGTTAGCCTTAACTTGATCGCCAAAGGCAAACTCCTCCCTGCATTCGATTACATGCTCCATATGCATCCTGGCAGAACCTGCACCCATTATGCTCTGTTTTTTTTTTTTTTGTGTGTGTGTGCAAACTTCTTCCATTACTCATTCCCACTTCTCTTTCTCTATCGGTCTCTCAAGGTTACAGTGACGGTGGTCTTAGCATTAATCTGTGGAGTATTTCCCATCTGTCTCAGACCAATTTACAGCTGAACCAACTGACTGCCCAGTCCACCCCACTCTCTAACCAACTTTTGTTCATTCACTCAAGCTCTTCCTGTTCTCTTTATGAATGTGCATGACACATGCACATAACAATGAGACATATCACTGTACACTGTAAACCCAGATTTAGTTGTAATTACTTGTATATACTATATATATTTATATATAATACTATTTTTTAGTGGTCACTACTTATTCTTTCATGTTTTGTTAAAAACCATATTCATTACTAAATTACATTAGTTGTTTGTAATAATCAGCTTAAGTATACAGTGCACAGATCATATTAAGCAGAGATAACTAAGGATGTTAAGTTTCTGTATGGGAGGGGTGGGGTCATTTGAACTGTTCTGAGCTGAAGCGGTGCAAAGGCTTATGGAAAAAAAAATGTTATGTAGCGATTTCTGTCCTAGTTAAAGTGTGTTTTTTAATAATGTTCAGTTATTGCTGTTGCTACACTTTTGACCATTTTTTTAAATGTGTTACAGGGCTGCAAGTAATGATTATTTTCATTTTGATTGATTCACTAATTATTTTCTTGATGTCATGTTTTGTTTATAAAATGTCAAAAAGGAGTGAATAAAGCCCCTCATAATTTCCCAGACCCCAACACGACATATTCACAAGGCTTGTTTTGACCAACCAACCGACCAAACCCTGTAAGATATTCAGTTAACTAAGAAAAGCAGCACATCCTAACATTTGAGAAGTTAGCAAATGTTTGGTAATTTAGCTTGAAAAGCAAATATCAAAATAATTGCTAATATTGGACTTATTGATTAATCGTTGCAGCTCTAATCTGCTGCTCATTAATCCCCCAACTTTATGGAAGTGCAGTACTTACACAGTTCACCTTCAATGCCTTACAATGCTGTGTCATCCAATACAACTCTGCAACAAAATACAGTCTTTAAAATTGAATCTGCTCCTTTTGTTGAGACACATTGAAAAAAAAAATCAAAATGTTAGATTTAACAAGTGTGTCTGACATATTTAGGCTATTTAAAGCTTATCATACATGCACTGTGGCTGTTGTTTCCATCACTAATCACAGATTTATTTCATGGTTACTCATATTTCATTCTCCTAAAAACCTTTGAAAAAGCGTGTTTCTACTCTATTTTCAGCTACAGCAAAACTGCAACATATACACCTGCTTTGATTTCCCCAAAGCAGCCAATCAACAGAACAACATCATTACAGAATATAATAATCAGATGTTAGACAGTCGGCTAACAAAAGAAAAACACATGTTTAATTGCTGCTTTTAAAGCTTCAGCTGATTTACATACAGGTGATTAATTCACACAAATGTCACCGCATCCCGAGGGTCGCTGCTGAGATGGTGTTTGGGTAAAGAACTAGTTTCATTTCAGTATTATCGCTCTGTATCTGGAGCAGAACGGTATTAGGCTGAAATGTATTGGGGAACCTTTTGACTTGTAGAAATACTGCACATTGAAATCTTAGTTTTTTGTCTCATATCATTATTTAACAGTAAGCAATCTTGAGGACAGCTGTTCCTTTTATACAGTGCAAATCTGCATTTACAAGGTTTTCATTTCCTCGATACTGAGGCGGTCCTAATGTAAATCCAATAGTAACAAGGTCTGCACTATAAAACTGCATATTTTAAGCGCATTAATATACATTTTACACAACATAGTGTATGATGCTCATTTACAACCAAATGTACCTGCGTATGAGTACAGATACCCCTCAGCTGTGTTGTCTGTTTTATGGAATATATACACTCCGTTATAGAACCCCCTGAATAACATATTCTCTTCCTGATACCGGTAAACAAATAATTCTGTTTACTGTCAAATGAGCAGCTTTCTCCCTGACACTGACATCTTCCTATAAAGTTTTTTGTTTATTTCCTGAACCAATTAAGTGTCACTTTATACTCTCAGCCTCCCAGAGGCAGCGTGGACAGCTTCAGGTGCATACACACATCTGACACTAAATGGAGGGTATTTTCAGGGAGTCAAAGTCCTTTCATCTGGCAACCTTTCCTTTCCCCAGCCTCTTCATTTCCTCTTGACATTTCACTGAGTGCACATCTCATCTGTCAACTAACCAATGACGTTTGTTTGTCTCATTTCCCAAACGCAGAGAGCAGAGGACAGATGGTAAGTACCATATGACCTCTCCTAGGGTTATTTCAACTAACAAATACATCAAATTGAATACTCTGAAACATCTTGTATAGTTATCAATTGGGGAAACATTTCTTGCTAAAAAAAAACTATGTATAGTGTGCTAATTATTGAGCTTTAGAGATGCTGGTATAGGTGGATTTTAACATTTACATTTATTGTTAACATTGTACGGAGCCAGGTGAGCTGTTTCCCCTGTTTCCAGTCTTTATGACAAACTATGCTAACCGCCTGCTGGCTGTGATTTCACATTTAACCTACACTCATGAAAGTGATACCGATCTTCTCATCTAACGCTCAGCAAATCATGGTGGTTAAATGTAAAGTATTTGAGGAAAACTGAGATATCTATTGACATGTATACTGAGTGGAAACGAATATACACTGAAGTCCTCTTGATGTCTATCTGGAGATTCTTGGGAATGTTATTTTAACACCCCACAGTTTCCCCTTCCTGTTGCAGGCATTATAAACCCTTGCTTGGCAAGTTGAGCCCTCTAGCGGTTGATTTTCTTGAACAAGATCAAAGGTGTTATCTTTGCTCTAAAGCACCACATTGAGGGCATTACTAAACAATAAAAAGGATCAAAATGCAACTGCAAGTGCACAGAGCTTTATGGAAAGAGAGTGGACACTACACTATGGCTGCACAGAGCAGCTTGTAGAACCATTAGCAGAGAAGAGGTGCTACAAATCAAAGATAAAAGATAAGCCCCTCTGGATCAAGGGTCGCAATCAGACAGATACTAGATCCCCGAGGATCAGATCAGAGGCCCCGCAGAGATCAGGGCAGAGATCCAACCTTATCCTGCTACTCAATCTCAAGCTCAAACAAGACCATCAAAAGAGCATCAGAAAGAAAGCACTAAGTCGGATGGAAAATGGCCGGCACCTATTGGGACATCTGATAGCTCTGGGATGTGAATGGTGCAACCATTCTCTACGATAAATCAGGCTAGGTGGGAGGAACTGAAAAAAGAAGTTGACAGAAATAGCTCCGTTTAAGCAGGCACAGCAAAAGAATATCAGAGACGTACAGCAAAGTCATTTCAGTCGAGGCTCAGAGGGCATATCAGTCCTACATGATCCAATAAGACTGCAAAATACAGACACATATCCACAAGCACAGACAAAATCCCATTAAATGGATGTTTCTATCACAGGAAAAGCTTTAGCAGATATGGAAAGGCATTCCAAGAAACCCAGAAAGCATTTCCCTAAACCAATACAAAGTTCCCCTCCACACAAAACATCTAATGTACTGTAAATATCACCATTACTGACAGCCTGTGCTTGCAGGAAAACAATCCGCAGTGCCGTGGACACACATCGAAAATGTGCTGACAGAAGGATCACTGCACAGAAAGGTACAATACAAGTCAATCAAATTACAGTTTTATACTCAAAGAAAAGCTAACTGCATTTCTCATGTCTGCAGGTAACTACTGTACAGTAGCCTATTATCACAGCCCTAGCAAAATGTGGACATGCAAATGACCTCAGATGACAGAGAAGGAGAAAAAGGAGGAGCACAGAGCATATCAAGCATTACTTCTTCCGGCTGTGTGTGGGACAGTCTTTCTCTGTCTTTGTGTGTGCGTGCGTGCGTGCGTGCGTGCGTGCGTGCGTGCGTGTGTGTGTGTGTGTGAAGGCAAAACGTAAGTGTGTCTAAAATTATGCATTGGCTTCATTTGTGTGTGATTAAATTTCGAAGTGTTACAACCTACTTAACACTCATATAAACACATTGGTGGTGCCAGTGTGTGTGTGTGTGTGTGTGTGTGTGTGTGTGTGTGGGTGTGTGTGTGTGTGTGTGCGTGTGCGTGCGTATGTTTGCATGTGCATTTGTAGTTAATTTAACAAATGCAAAACTGTAAATGGTATTTAGAAAGTATGTGTAATTAGATACTCAATTTTATCTTTCTTCTTAATGCATAGGTAATGTAAATAAGTACATTATTACGTTATAGGACTGAATACATTAATTCTGTCCTGATGCAGAACTCTGACTGTGTAATTAAAACAATTCCAAGCTGTCTGACTTCTTTGATCTTCTTTCTGTATTATAGAATATATACTGTAATATGTATTCTATATGTTCCGTATTTACTGTGATTGTTAGAAAATTATTGGGGTCTGCTTTTAGAAAATACAACATCTCTTATCATTCCTACGCTGATGACACACAGCTGTGTTTCTCCCTAAAATCAGGCTTAGCACGTGATCTTCAGTCTCTTTTAAATTGTGGTAAATTGATGCACGGAACCTTTACGGATGCAAACTGGTGATTGACACACACACACACACACACACACACACACACACACACACACACACACACACACACACACACACACACACACACACACACACACACACACACAAACACACTCTATCTTCCTCTCACAGTGGACCACAAGTTATTTTTAGCCAAAGAATAATAATCTGTTGAAGACCAGAAAATACATATTAACTATTCTTCTTATGCATATCGTTCAGACAGAGCAGCACTAACCCGAGCCACCCACACACACACCCACCCAAACACACGCATGTACGCCCACAGTCACACACACACACACACACACACACACACCTCACTCAACTATTGAACGATTGAGCTTAAACGTCTCTCATAGTAAAAAACATTTCAGTTTGATGAATGAAGGAATAAACGTTATGCATTGGTAAAGGGGGGAAAAAATCCTCTAAAAGAAAAGATTTCAGAAACGGTAAAAAAAGAAGAAAAAAAGGTCAACTTTGATCGGAGGCAGCAGATAACGACAGGCCTGAGCATAATTGGCCAGAATGAAACTGAATTGATAAGGTTTCCAACTATTAACAGAATGTGGGACTTTTCTTGTCCCTGACTAATAGATCTAATTACATCATTGAGGATGGAAAGGACAGCTCTCCTACACAAGGACACACATTTCCTCACTGAAAAAAGATCTGAGTAACCTTGTGCTAGGTTTTCTTCATACTTCCATCTACATGTTCAGAGAACTTGCAAAGTGTATTGGCTCTATAAAATTGATAAAAGGTCGATCATTTTGGACTGTTTTCTGAATAGGAGAGTAATTCCTTTGCATGGTGTGATTGGTCATGCTCTGGCACTGACAGTCAAACCACATTACAGTAAGCAAGGATTTGGCAGAGCATGGATTATTGACTGCAGTTCAGAGCAGTGGTGATAACAAAACTGTTCTGGATTCTTCCTGAAACCTCTATTTTATGTGCAAATAACCTTTCCTACACTGACCCTTTACTCATGCATAAATTAATATTAGTGGTGTGATTCTAAGAGGTGGGCCTGTAATAGCCTACTACACAGTCGTGAGATATTTAGCCTAACCTCAAAATGAAATCATGTTTCAAATTAAGACATTTTGGGAAACATGATTCTTCACATGCCAAAAGTTAGATGAGAAGATTCATACCACTTTTATGTCTGTATATTAAATGTTTCGAGAGATAGTTAGCTTAGTTTAGCATAACGACTGGAAACAGATTGTCAGAGCTAGCCTGGATGTGTCTAAAGATAACAAAATCTGCCCACAAACATTTCTTAAGCTCCTTACATATATTGTTTGTGTAATACAAAACGTTTGTAACCCCAAATTCTTATTCTTGCACTTTTTTTGCACTTTTGTCAAGCTAGCTGTTTCCCACTGCCTTCAGTCTGCTAAGCTAACCGTCTCCTGGCTTTAGCTTAAAATTTAACAGACATAGGCCTCTATGAGAGTATAAATATTGTCATCTAAATATTATTATATAAATTATATATTATTAAAATGTTTTTTCCAAGATGTACAACTATTCATTTCAATGAAATGGAAAGCATTTCTTGCTGACAATCTCATACATAAAGAAAACACATCACATGCCTACTTTGATGATAGTGTGGTAGCTTACCTACAATACATGCAGAGCTTTGATTCTTCATATATTTTTTTAGTTGTGAAAAGAGAGAAGACACATGTGTGAGTGTGTGCAGGCATGTCGGCCACAATCCAGATTTATCAATCATGTTGCTTTGAGGACATTTTGTCAGGTACACAGAGTATCAGCCAAAGACTTAAAGATGCTTTGAGTATTATTTCTTTAAAGTGATGGATGTCAGGACTGTTTGGGAAAACAGCAGCATAGATACTTCATCAAAAATCACTGTCATGCAATATGCAAAGGTAATTAATTCAAACGTCTGCTTGACGTCAATGCTCTAAAATTAACTCTGAATGAGATAATTGCTCTTTATTTCAGGCTCGGATCCAATATGCTGTCTTTGAGTTTTCTATTCAAGACTATTAGAATAAAATAGGGGATCAGTTCAAAAGCTTTCACCTGATGCTTAATCAGCCTGTGCATTCATTTGGTTGATGAGTTCAAAGTGGTTCATCACAACACTGGTCCTTAGCGGCATAAAGGTATTTTTTGCACATGTGGGTTGATTAGAGAGGAAATGTGTGCTGCTTCACGCCTCCTATATTAACACACACACACGCGCACACGCAAACACACACACACACACACACACGCACACACACACACACACACACACACACACACACACACACACACACACACACACACACACACACACACACACACACACACACACACACACACACCCAACGGTCCCAAATATTCACAGAGGTGAAGAGAGTCTCCCATTTCCTCTCTGTCTGATACCATTATCATTATCTGTGCCATGCTCATGGCAACCATTTAGAGCCAGGAAGAGTCTGGCTAGCAAAGTAAGTACACATTGTGCAAATTGCCCCACTATTAACTAATCAGTGGATAGATGCACTGATGCGCCTGATGTTCTGCACCGTCATCATCACAGTCAACCTCATAATAATCCATTAGAAACATCAAAATTAAGTTTCAGCATGAAGACATGCTCCTACACAGTGTTTTAACCACCACACTGCCCTGTGTACAGACATTTCACTGAATAAGTACCTAATTATTCATTTAGTAATTACAGTAAGTCAGTGACTGTGAATTCTTTCAATTCTTTATAAATATATATCTGTATTTCTTTTTCTTGAAGTACAAATTCTTTTAACTCATTAAATCCTTTTTTTATTTGGCAGCTATGTATTAAACTCATGCTTACTTAGTATTATGAGTAAATATTGATTTGGAACACATTATACACTGTTGTTAATTACAAAGAAAGATGCTTGGCATAAACTACTTTTCAATTCAGGAAATAATATGTTAAAGACGACCGGCCTCCAGTCTTTCAACCGATTGAGGTTGAAAGACAGATTTTTCTCAAATGTTCATTAATGGAAGATGCTGTATAATAATATGCTGTAAAACATACAATCTTTGTAAAATTACAGTCTGTGTTGCATAGTACATACACATGCATTATACATATTTTAATTAGAATATATATTTCGTGACACAAACTATCTAGCATCTGCTGTGATCAAAAGTGGCTCAAGAAGTTTACATTTGTCATAATTATTATTATTGTAATAACTTATTATTATTGGAATAATTATATCATCAGACATTTTGCTTACATAATTTACTGTCTACTAAATTGTACATGACTGACTTGTAATTATTTATTATTTATATAGCTTATAATTGATTTGTTATATAATAATTATTATTATTATTATAAATTATAATTATTATATAAGTAAGTTTAACAATTGCTGTTATTGTTTTAAAAAGTTATACATTGGCAATTAAACTGCCAATTAAATGTAACTGCTGTTAATAACCAATGTATAATTACCTACATGAATTATATTAACTTATCAGCAGTTGGGGTTATAAATCTCTTCTTGTTTTTTTGGAATTTATTTTACTGTCATAACAGATGTATTATGGTTCACTGAACCAAGAGCAGACATTTATAAATCTTTATAAAACTCTAACAGCTGGGATTTCAGACAGGCAAAGAAAAGCACATGAATAAATCTTAATAAAGCTGAATATGTACATCACAACCACGGAGTCATAATGTAGTAGAGAAGTGTCGAGACTGTGATAGTACATTTTTATAAAACATCTAAAACATACATAAGGGACTGTGAAGAATAAATAATAAAGCACTATGAGAGAAGTCACCATAGTCTTGTTTTATTGTTATCCTCAGACGTGATAAACACATGCATAGTGTAATCTAGCTGAATTTTTTAATAAAACTCAATACGTAGTTGTTATTTTGAATTTTAAATGTTTTTCCAATTAGTCAAAGATATCATTCTCAAGAATAAGGTCTGATTTCTAAACTATTGTTTGAAATTTCAAACAATTTTGAATTTGCATGAACAGGAAAACATCCCCCTCAAGTTCTTTAGAGCCAGTACAGAGTGAAGAAAAGACAGTGACAGATGGGCTGAGCCGAGGCCTGTGCTGTCATCTAGGTGACTTAACTGTACGCCACTCTTCATCCCCCCTTTCCATCTGCAGATCATAATTTACATCTTAAAGATAGCCTTGCTCTTTCAACTCCAGCGAAACATTCTTCCACAGCATGCTCTCAATTATCCCTGTGAGGGAGAACCCTTTCTAAAGAGGCCACCCCCTCTCCATCTATGCTCTTTTTTCCACATAAAATGTGTTTTTCAAAATAATGTACATCTTCCATAAGGCACTGAGCTAAATATAAATATAAATTAAGAGAAATGAAGAAATTAAGGCAGCTGGTATCAACACAAGCCACACCATCATTTATCGAACTGGGGGCTGCACATTTTTGCATTTGGGATTTTCTTTTCCTCTTAAAATGTTAAAACTTTAAATGTATACAATCAGTGTAAGGGATGATATTTACTGACAAGAACAGAATAACAGATACGTTAAGATTGATATGTACTAAAGATCAGAACAAACTTGTTTGCAAAGATGGATATCTGCATTCAATACAGACCCCATTAGGATACTGCCTTTTGTCCTACATCGTTAACTCACTTGCACCAATAGGCAATTGGAGAGGCAGCGCACTGCAGCTGAGGGCTATGGGAAAGCAATTAAAGAAGTATTTTGTTGCTGGACTTAAGCCGAAAGGCATTAACTACAATTCCCTTCTGGGCACAGTGTTCCTAGTACGCTCTGTTGGGTCTGGGAGTGGGCTGTGTATGGGCGCTACAAGCTGTAAACAGACTGAGAGAGAGAGAGAGAGAGAGAGAGAGAGAGAGAGAGAGAGAGAGAGAGAGAGAGAGAGAGAGAGAGAGAGAGACAGGCAGAGTGAGAGAGACAGGTGCTGAGTATGTAAGGTAGCCAGCAGGAAACCTATAGTAGCTTAAATGTTGTGACCAGAGGGTAAAAACCAACAACAATACAATAAACATTAAATTAACATTAGGAGTGATGATTCAGAATTGAGGAATAGGAAATAGGAAAAGATAAGAAGCCACTGATGAATTAGAAAAAAAAAAAGTCAAGTAATATGTGTGAGCAGAGAGCTTTTAAAGAACGGAGTGGTTGTGCAAATCATTCTCTCTTTGCACAACAAGCGTCTGAAGCCTCATTCTGAAGCCCCTGAATCCCTCTCAGACACTCAGAAAGCGTCCACCCAGACCTCTCTACTGCTCTGACTCACTGTTACTGCAACATCGAAGGGCATGTTTGCAATGCAAGCAGGGTCCTTCATGGTAAACAGCAAGAGATTGTTTTCACCTCGCTCTGGAGTTTGTGGACATCGGATCTGTAAGTTTTTTGTTGTTGTTGTAACATTCAGGAAGAATCCAGTACAGTAGATCAAGGAGAAGGAGAGGGCACTGGCGTGTCATTGCTAAGGTTTAAAAAATGAAAGCAAATAAAAGCAGCGTTTGAAGTTTCACAGACATGCAGAGAGTATGTTTGTGCAAATGTCACTTGTGTGATGACAAATGGCATGGAAATAAAACAGTAACATTAGGGGGGTTTTCTACAGCGTCAAAGTCGCATCCAACTTGAAAATGTACCTCCAAATTTCCAGAAAAGCAAATCGTCTAATGCAGAGACCAACAAAAAGAAAGTGAATGTGTTCGAAAGAGAAGAAAACCATAGGCCAGAACCTTCAAAATCAGCGTAACGGCTTTCCCTGGGTGCCACCAATCAATCACGGAAACTGTAATAGGGGGTGATTACACCTGGTATTACATCCGACCCTGTGAGTCATAGAGAGGCTGGAAGCGTGAGCCAAAATGAGGATGAAAAAGAGCCGAACGGCAAAGGAAATCAATGAGTGGTCTGGTAGTCGAGGGATATTGTAATAAGTCAGAATTACCAATGTCTCACAGCGCACACACACACGCACGCACACACACACACACACACACACACACACACACACACACACACACACACACACACACACACACACACGCACACACACACACACACACACACACACACACACACACACACAGAGCTGCCCTTGGAGGGAAAAATTAAGCTACATTAATTACTGCCAACCACCCTGAGAGTGAGGCTTGGATGTTGAACAGCAGGGGTCTTCTAAAGGGGCCTGATGTGTAGTTTATGCTTTTGCTGAATATTTCTATAGGCGCAAAAGGATTTCTGAATCATCTACTTCATCATCTTGTTTATTTCATCTGTACAAACACTGAAGTGTAAAAAAAAAAATCAGCCAGGCAAGAAATAGCTTTAAAACAGTAAGTAAAATGGACAAAGCCAGGCTAGCTGTTTCCTCTGTTTCCAGTCTTCACGCTAAGCTAAGCTACAGATGTGAAAGTGGCAACGAACTTGATGATCTTTTGTTTTCTTTCACATGTAAAGTATTCTATGTAGTGCAAAACACATATATGCCATCGTATTGACAGATTGCAAGCACGTATGCAGACATGCATCAGCACTGTGTGAGAGGCCAAATCTGAAGAGTCAGGGCCAAGAAATATTCCATTGCGTCACTCTAAATGTCAGTGTTTATAAAAAAAAAAACATATATCTGGAATGATAATCTGGACACCTTGCTGGTAAAGAGCAAGGACGATCTGAGGTGAACACAGACAGAAAGGCAGAGAAGCAACTGCTTATCTTAATGGAGAATAAGGACTATAAAAGGTTTAATTCTCTTTTTTGTTGCTCTAAAGTTTTAGACCTCAACCTTTCAACCAGACCGATTCGAAACGCTGAATAAAACATATTTTAACTATTTAAAAGGATATTTTCAAGCCATCACTCCACACAGTGACCCAAAATGATGTGCGCTCTGTGACTGTGTGTCTCCCCAAGCGACAGAAAGCTATCACGGGGGTTGACGCTTTGGCAGGGAAAACCCTCCAGGACGTGTTTTCCAACTAAACGCGGGAGGGAGAAGGTGAAAAGATTTAAAGCAAAAGTGGGAGGATGTAAGGAAAAGAGAAATGAGTAAAATAACAGGAGTGACTGAGAACGCAATTAAGGGTGAAGGACAGAGATGAAGAGAGGAGAAGACAGAGTTAGATTGAGAAAATGAAATGAAATAGGAGAAGGCAGGCCGATGTGTCAGTCTGGCTTTTTATAAACACAAGCAAGAGGTATAAAAAGAACAAAGAAATGAGACAGTAGACACGATGAAGATGAAATGGGATAGGGGTTGGAAGGGAACAAAAAATGCTAGCACATACTGTACACAGAATGTGAAGTAGATAAAAAAGGATAATAAAAGCAAACAGCTGTGAATGAACCGTAAATACCAGCAAGATGAAGAGACACGTAAACGTCATTTCTTGTTGCACTGACAGCAGAAAATAAAAGCAGATGGACTTTAACATGCTAATTGGATTCTTTAAACAGACATGTTTATTCCATTTACTGGCAAAGTCATCCAGAAGGATAAAGATGAGACCACGGAAAGTAGCCTTTTAAAGGCTGTATCAGATCATTTTTGTTTTACAGTGTAAATATATATTGATGATCTTACCCCCATGAACTTAACTTAACTCTAACAGGCTTAATAATAGTATTTTAAAGCAAATTAGTTCACTATGAGCGTGAAACATTTAGCAGAGTAACTGGCCATTTTTGTTTGCAAGGAATCACTTGTTAAAAGAAGATTTCAGACGGTTAACATCTTTTTTAGCCTGGTGAAAATTTAGAAACCATTCTGGAGAATTTCATTTGCATTAAAAGCCTAATTGACCAGCTTTAAGGAGGCTTCAATCAGTCTTTCGCCAAGACTTGACAGCTATTCGAAAAAAGAGCTACCTTACCATTTAAAACAGCAACAGTCCATTAAGTTAACATCACCCTAGCAATTTTTTTTTTATCCTTTCGACAAATTTCTTTTTTATGTTTCATAAAGCTTGTAAGATGAACGCGATAGGAATAATAAAAGTGTGATGATGTGGGACTGCACGTTCCTCGGCTCCACAAACAAATGCCCATGATTTCAGATAGGGAACGTTCGATCAATCAGGGAAGTAAGGGAGCACGTTTTGCCATTAGTTGTGCAGCTATGTAGCAGCTTGAGTAGCGGTGTAAATTTAATCCAGGCGTTAGAGGAGGGGAAGATATCACATGTCAGTGTGGACACAAAAACATTTTTATCAAAATGTTACACTATCAGAAATGTATCTGTCTGTATATATGTCTTTGTCAAACACACACACTACTCATGCTGTCTCTGTTGTGTAGACCTGTTTACTAAGCAATGCACCGGCCATTCACTCTATTCTAGCACCACCTATTGATACTACTATATCAAGTGCTGTAGATGCTGCACTATTTACAGATGTATCGCTGCATAAAATACATGGACAAATTATTTTTGTGCGTCTCTTTCCTGGAGTCTAAACTGAGTTCAGTCACAAATCAAATGTTGCAAGCTTCTATTACTCTAAAACTTGCTCATCCGGCCACCAGCACTTGGTAAACAGCTTCACGGGGGCAGAGATAACTGCAACAGATGACTGTGAAATTGAATTGTACAACAGCAGATCCCCTTGTCCTCATGGAAAATCATGAGCAAGAGCATTTGCTTGAATAAAGTTCATATCTGACTCACAGAGAACCGAACATGAAAGATGGACAAAGTTGTACAGAACGGCTCCAGCTGTGCCGCACATATTGTAACACTTAACTTTAATCGCACCCTATAACCAGTCCGGCTTGCTCAATAGTTTTAGCTAAGTCAACTTGAGTGTCTTTTGCTACTCTTTAAATGTCTTTTTCATTTTACACAGACCCAGGTGTGCGCCTCAGTACGTCTGTTGTAGCATGAAATGAAGAAGTAAAGCCTGACGTCTGGCTCTGACAACACAGTCCAATTTATTATGAAAAGAAAAGGCTAAACCACACCCTTGGATCTGTCTGAGCCTGATGTATGGCTTGCTAGCATGGGAACTCTAATGTGTGACATTTCAGCGTTGGTCCAAATTATGCAGTTTCTCCGAACATTTATCCCGGCTTCTGTTTCAAGGTTTGCAACACAGCCAATGTAAGTAGTTACGATAATTGCGCAACAGCAAATTTGTACAAATCATTCGACAAGCTTAAGACAGCTTGGGGTCCAAGGAGAGGGCTTTTCCACATTGGCAATGCTGGGCCACAATCATGTTAATTCACATGAGTCTTGATTCCTCTGATTTGGCAAGGGAGCGTTATGTAGCAGGATAAGTATCACTGTTAGTCCTAAGGAGTAAATTGAGCATCTTGTTCATGAACATGGCAATTACAATGCCCAGGCTGAGACAAAAAGTGACATTTTGGGTCATTGCATGTAGGTATGAATAAAACATGGAGCATTAGCTTGATTAATATTGAGGAATAAGAACAAGCAGTGAATAGTCTGCTGACCTTCCCTGAGTGATGGGTATCAATTGCATGACACAATGTGTGTGTGTGTGTGTGTGTGTGTGTGTGTGTGTGTGTGTGTGTGTGTGTGTGTGTGTGTGTGTGTGTGTGTGTGCGTGTGCGTGTGCGTGTGCGTGTGCGTGTGCGTGTGCGTGTGCGTGCGTGTGTGTGAAAGGGAGGGAGACAGAAGCTGTTCGTGCAAGTGTGCAGGGCCATGTATTTGCATTTGTGTAGTGTTTTTCCCATGGCAATTGGTGTCAGCGGAAGCGCCATGCAATTACAGGAGCATTGTCCAAAACCTCCAATAACACACAAAAGCACAATGATGCTGCATAAGTGTGCATCTTCCCCATTTATCCATCTTCTTTCATTTGGGCGTAAAGCTTCAAAAGTTGTCCCTCAAACATTTGAAGATATTTGATATATAACACTCTTTTTTTATTTTATTCGAGGCACAATGTCCCTCTAAAGGCCTGTCTTTCCTTTTTCATCTTTTTATGCAGACCTTTCAGACCTCTCGCTTCTGTCCCTTCAAACGTGAAGCAAATTTGCCGCTTGTTGGCTTGTCCGCTCACCTGCCTCTGACCGGACCAACGGACAGCATGTGGGATGATGAAAGACGAACTTATCTCTGAGACTCCGAAAGCAGCCAAACACGATGCCAACCCAGCCCAACTCACTGCGGGGCTCTGTCTGCACGTATCTCTTGCTGTCTTTCTCATTCCATGCTGTCTCTGTCTCTCTCTTTCTTTGTCTGCCTCACTGTGTCTGTTGCTATTCTTGTCTTCGTCTGTACTGCACAGCATGTGCATATCAGTATGTGCTGAGGAGCTCTCCTTCCTCGCAGTCATGTCAGCTTCACTCACCATTGGCTCTGATAAACCCCCAGATGACACATGCCATTACTCTAAACACGGTTACATAAACTCAAAGGAATCCCCAAAAGAAGAATCCCAATTTAGCCACAGACATATTCAAGGCAGGCACTTTAGCTTTTTGCTATGTTTCTGCCACAACTGAAGACTGAACTGAGGCACGCAGCATTCATTCAGCGATGATTTTGGCTTATTTTGTTTCCGGGCTGTGGGCCGGTGGATCCATGAAGGAATTCTTATTTCCCCTTTCCATGAGTTTGCTAATATAATCAATATGAGGGCTAATCACAAGGGTGGTTTAAAGCAGTGTCAAAAATGATCACGGAGAGGAGAAGAGAGAAGAAGTCCTGGGTGGATTTGGCCCGTGAAAAATAATTCAGACAACAGTTCTTTCTAAGAGCAAAGCAAAAAGTAGCTTTAGCCTTATCCTCTACACAGACGATGTGTCCTTTAAATATGATTCATATAGTGAGTGCAGAAAGGTTACATGCATTGACCTTTAATCTGTGTATCATGTCTATCTTTGTGCATTGCATGCTGCGTGATTGCTCATTTGTGTGTGTGTGTGTGTGTGTGTGTGTGTGTGTGTGTGTGTGTGTGTGTGTGTGTGTGTGTGTGTGTGTGTGTGTGTGTGTGTGTGTTTGTACTGTGTTTAAGTCGTGTGTGGATGTGTAGGCTATGTGACGTATAGATTCATCTGTAGCATAAGCTTCATATCTCTTTGGTTGAAAAGAGGAGCACACAAGAATCCAAGCTGCCTTATGTGCACAGTTTGTACTTTACCATTGAAAATACATATAATATAAATATATATAAATATATTCATAAATATATAAATATACATTTTCATTGATTCACCAAGAAGTATCAAATCTACACAGTGGTGTTTATGGTATCTATTCCTGAGCATTAATGTATTTTAAATACCCTGTGGGTCTTTGCATTGCCCAGAATTCCTTTAGCGGAAGCCCAAAACCACTGAATAAAATTAGCTATGTGTAAAATGATTGCATCTTTTACAATTCTAAATCTACAGAGGACTCTTCTCAGCCTTTACTTGATTTTTTTTTTTAAATAGAGCATCATACACAACTGTACAGCATAAGTCACACCCTGCATTTTCTCCCTTGTATTAAATAATCTTAATCTTACAGCATAAACACAAGAAAAATGAAAATCCAATTCACATTGCGTCAATAGTCAGCCCACGCAAAGAGGAGCGGATTCCACTTCATCAGTGCTAAAAAATGTGACACAAAATAAGACAAATTGGGATTTAAGCAGACTGACAGACAAACTGAAAATATGGTCCCCTTAGCTGACTAATCTTTACACCAGTAATAACTTTAAGAAGTTAAAAAGAAAAACCTCAGACTTACTTCAACAGATTTTACAAACAGCAGCCCCGGTAGAAGAAACGGATGCTGAGGAGGTCCAGAGGAGCCCGGTGTTGTCCTTTCTCAGAGACTGACTCGCAGCTTTTGCGCTCCTATTAAACGCAGCGTCAATAAAAAAAAAAAAAAACTTTATTTTGTGCATCCACGGAGATAAAAACCCATAATAAAAAATCAATCAAATGCTGCTACTGCCGCGGCTTTGCCCAGGTGTCTGCCTTTTTATGAGATGAATTAATGACCGGCGGTGCGCGGTAGAGGAGTGCTGGGCAGTGCGCCGGTCTGTAGCCGTTATGAGCGTTGACAGTTGACTGCCCGGTAATCCAAGTGCGTCTAACTGCCTCCAGTTACGTGGACGAGCGTGAGGTGGTGGAGCTCCTCCTCGCTTTATCTATCTCTCTTCTCTCTCTCTCTCTCTCTCTCTCTCTCTCTCTCTCTCTCTCTTTCTTTCTTTCTCTCTCTCTCTCTCTCTCTCTCTCTGTGTGTGTGTGTGTGTGTGTGTGTGCGTGCGTGCGTGCGTGCGTGTGTGCGCGTGTGTGAAAGGGAGGGAGACAGAAGCTGTTCATGGCCATGTATTTGCATTTGTGTAGTGTTTTTCCCATGGCAATTGGTTTCAGCGGAAGCGCCATGCACGCTCATTATGGACATTATTGAAAACACAATAATGACAAATCAAAAAAAAAAGAATTGTAATTTGATTGAACTCAGTTGTTCCTTCCCACTTTAAAGTCTAACAGTCACACTATCAGATTGTGTCAGTTGATACTTGCTGTCTCTCTGCAGATAACCAAAAGACCCCCTTAAAACGTGTTTTAAGACATAACATGCTTGGAATTTTAACGTCTGATACTGGTTTATTTCCCACTAAAAAGTATATTTCATTATATTACAAAGCAAATCAACAATTATGTGAATATTTTCCATTTTAGAATTGTAACTGCTGGACACAAGATGTCTCGCACTTCACTGAAAAGTTCATTCTTCACAAACCATGTCTTTGTGTTGCATGGACCATCACTGGCTTCCAGTTGTGATGTTACAAAATCATGCTTGTATTACTGTATATTTAAAGGTTCCCTGTGGAGTTTTAAACCAATAGTCAAACCTAGCCTGCCATCGCCAGACTAATTGGCAAATATGCGTATTAGTCTGGAAGCTCACAGTTCATTTTCACTTTCCAAGGGGCGTCATCAATGGCCCTAAATGCCTCCAGGTGCAATAGAATAGACCTACAACCAACCAGAAGCAGGATATAAATTGGCTGCCTGGTCTAAAACCTTTTCAAATTACAGCTAACAGTACACTAAAAAAATGTAGGCAAGAACTTTGTAATACAGTAACAGAAACATGATTCAAACTTGATCAGAACCGCCTAGTTTGACAGTTTGATCTGAGTTTTGTGAGCCTGGTGTGTTGTGCTGGACGCTGTATGCTAGTTTCGTTGGTGACTAAGTTCGGTAAGCATGACACTACTCTGTCAGTCATTGTCTTAAACAAGCCCCATGTGAATGTTGTGATTGGCCCATCCAGGTTCTGGTCGCCTGGAAATCTGTCTGAATGTGAGGGGGGCTAGACGTAACTGCCCCAGCAAATGAAACGTGTTTGCCTGATTTGTCCAACCAAACTCTATTCCACTGAACACCAGGTGGCGGTAACACGCCAAGATATGCTGCAATGTTCCAGCAATGACATAAAAGAAGAAGACTGCAAGCTTGTTAACATGGATGTTAACAATGCTGGCTTTAAAATGCTCAGCTGTTCAAATGATTTATGAGGGAGGAAATGCACTAGACACGTTTCTTAGACCTCAAGGATACACACAATGAGTTTTGGTGAGTAACACTAAATGTAAACACAACTTTTGTTTAAAGCCCGTGTGTAACATTTGTAGTTGTTTATTATCAAAATCTGTATTGCCCTTAACAAACTTGTCCTTTTTTATGAATATTGACCATCACCAATAATTCCAAGTATTTCTATTAGCTTCAAATTTTACATTTGCGCTTGTATGAACTGGGGTAGACGCGGGTAGACACTGCATATTCATGCGCCATCTTGAAATATGTTAGCCGGTAAGGGACATACAGGCTGTACTGCTCCGCATTTCGCACTTTTCACTCAGTGGAACTGACTGTGACGTATGCCAGGGAGGGAGGGGGAGAAGATTACTTGCGACTCACTGCCGGTAGATTTGAAAGCCTGTAGCACCTGTTATCGAGGACATGTAACTGAGTCGCCGAGGAAATTAAAACAACAATGCGACAGGCAAAGCAATGCGACCAAAGTTAATATTGGTGTGGCTTTTTCCAAGATGGAAAGAGCTGATGAGGAGCAAGGATTTTAAAAGGGACGCCAAAGTTGCCTGCTTTCTTCTCAACAGGTAATTCTGCCTATTTGTGTAAATTAGAAGTTTTAGAGTTGCTAATTGCTTGGCTAACTATAGCATGGTTGTGCATAACGCTAGAACAACGTGTAGGATACTTTTCCTCGCGTCAATGATGAAAAAGGATTGTCTACCTTGTAACATAAACATAATCATATGTGCCGTGATTTCCCTGGCAGACAACTCACATCATGCAGTTGTAACACAGACTAGCTACTAGAACAGCTGCGTGTAAACGATGGAGATACTAAGAGATAATTTCGGTTTCTTTGACATTGTTCATACTGCTCAGAGAAATATATTAAAAACACAAACCTCCGTTGCTTCTCTCCTACGCTGTAAACATCGCTTACATTAATCTGGTACAATATACAGAATAACGATAGCACTGATACTTTACTAACATTAGCTTGCATATGTTTGGGAACCTGATAGCTGATGTTAGCAATGAAATGGTACCAAAATAACGTCAAACTATTATTACACTGGAAGGGACACTCACGGACGGTTGTCGCTAATTTCGGGTTCAGCCACCGTAGGAGTTATAACGCACTCGGAATGGAGGGGGCTACAAAGTAATATTCATTTGGTTGTCATTTACAATTTCACCGCTAGATGGGAGCAATTCTTACACAATGTAGCTTTAAAAGAAAACTCCACAGGACACCTTTAAGATGCAGATGGATGTGAAAACAGCCTTCTAGTGTCAAAATGTACAGTGAAGCTCAAACATCCAAGTAAAGGACCACTAAGCAAAAAATATTTTTGAGTGGAGGTAAACTTTAAAGCCTTACCACAACTAAACAGCAACCCTAAACAAGATGTTAAATATCAGCATGTTTTAAATGACTCAGACCTTATAGTGGCATTATAATCAGCAGAGGGTCCTCCAAAAACCATGTGACCATAATTCAGGCAACACAGGAAATTGTTACACATTCTTAGATTTCTTAAATCTTGTGATTGATAACTGAGAATTGGGACCTCAAAATCATCATGGTTTATCTCATTACTGCTGGTTATGCTAACTCATATCAGCATGTGAATTGAACACCCATGCTCTTTATTTATTTAACAAAGCTTTAGACTAAGATTTCCACTGGACAACTGATGAGTTGTATGTTGTCAAATATCCAATTATCCTCATTACAGAGGGCTATTTCACAAAACCAAGATAAGGGATTAAGCCGGGATTTCCCAGTTATCCTGGCTCAATTTAGCCTTGACTCGGTTTCACAAAAGCAGAGGCACCTAAGTTACCATGGAGATTTATTCTGTACAGCTAGCCTGCTCTTGACCAGGCTAACAGCCAGGATTTATTAATCCTGGAGCCTTTTCTGTTCACTCAGCAGTGGTTTTACCCTCTTGTTATCAGCCTGCATTAAAATACAACAGGTGCATATTGCTGTTCATTTAAGTACTGTTATTATTTAAAGTTGTGACCATTATTTTTAATAATTAGTAAAGTGACAGTCGTTGTTACTGTTACATTGCTGTATGAAGACTGCTGTTCACATTGTTGTTAGAAGTTTGATGAATATATTATGACAGCTGAGATAATTAGAAAAGGCTGATCAAGTTGCCAAATGTGTTTTAAATAAAGTCAGTTACTAAGGGCAATATATAAAGTGCTGTACATATGTGTTTATATAGTGGACCAATGCACCTTAAATTATTTTAGTTGATTCATGTTTTTTGTTTTCTTTAACAATAAAGGTTTCAATAAATTGGCATTCTTAGCACACACTTTGTGTTGTCCAGTAAACTGGGACTATAATTTGGGAGAATTGTACAATTATAAAAACCTATCTTAATTGTACAATCCTGTCAAATTATAGTCTTAGTTCACTGAACCAATAACTATATAGTGTAGACTACTGTACATTCATGTAACAACAGGGAGAGGACACCCCAGTGTTGACCTTATATTTTGCTGGGGGGCAATAACTGATGAATACTACTCTGTTACATTCATGTTTACAGTGTGCATTATATTTATCACTTAATTATCTTTATAGTTTCTAGATTTTAGAGTCCAATTTCTGCAGTGTCTTTCTTTTCTATCTCCATATATACGAGGGAGCAAAACATATAATATGTAAAGAAGGAAACTCGGCCTCTATAAAAAAAAAACATGAGAAAAAGCGTGGCAGATAACAGCTGACCGACTGAATGATAGTCTAAAAATATACATTTACGAACTACTTCTCTTAACTGAAACCATCCAATGAGTTACTTGTCATTTGCAAAAACAAACAGTTGTACACTTTGCATAAAAAGCAAGCAGTGGAAGTTAATATGACTTATGACATTTATATTTTAGTCCATGAGAGAGAGGGAGAAACAAAGTGAGAGAGATATTTATGCATCGTATTCTAGCGTTGTAGAAAATTGATCTTCATGGTAAATTTCCTGAGGAACATTATCTTCTGCTTACTTTTGAGACAAAGAGTACAACGGTTAATTTGTGTAAATGATTAGTAGCATAACCCTTGAATGGTATGATTATGACGGTCTTAATCCAGAGCAGTGGTCAGTTACTGTATATATTTAGGCTGCTTACGCATTCAGTCGGTCCGCGATCGTCTGCCAGGGTGTTTCATTACAGCGGCCGTGTTTCTTTTTTACAAATAATATGTTTGACGTTATGATACTTCTACAAGAAGCTGCTGCTCACTCTGTATTAAGTATGAACAAAGCGTATTCTCCATTGTAGCATCAGTAAATCTGTGATCGACCTCGCGGTCTGTTAAGGAAATCCGTGAACGCGCATCTATCCGAATTACTTCAGCCTGGCTCGACCTAGTCGCTCCTCCTCAGCCTGGCTTGGCCTTCGTGAAACGCACCAAGCCAGGCTGCACAGATTAGACTAGGTCAAGTCTCGCTTTATCGGTTATCCTGGATTTATATATTCTACTTTTGTGAAACAGACTCCAGGTTTTTCTGCATGTTTGCGATAGACTATCTATTTATTATTGAAGTGGGGCTATTATTGATTTGTTTTAAAAAAAAAAAAAGAAGGGTTTGTTGTATGATGATGCAAATAAAAAGGCAAGATCAAGAGCATAAAGCAGTCACCTAGCAGGTGATTTACTTATTAGAGGCCTAGTAATTTGATGCCTGCAGTTAGACTTGTTATCTAGACAGCTGGTGGTGTATGAAACAGAACACATCTTTGGGAACCAACACCCTTGGGAGTAGCCTACTTTAAACGTACAATATGTAACTTTCTGCCGCTAGGGGTCTCTCAACCAAAACAATGGATTGTAAACACGGACTTTTGATGACGTTGGTAAATTGCGTGGAATTATGGGAGTTGTACTTTTTAATGTTAAACACCTTCGCCGATTAAAATGCATCTGTTCACGTACAAGTGTACCCATTCAAATGTATCCACTTTACGTTTAGTAACGTTTATTCATGTCATTCTAATAACATAGCTGTATTTCCCCCAACATAATTACATTTACAGCAGCAGAGCTTCTCCAAGCTGCCCGAAACAATCTCCCCCTTCACTTTTCTTTAATCTTAACTATTCGTTTTGGTGCTTGTCGGGTTAATTTAGCTAACTCTAAAGACAGCTAAACGCGAAGGGGTGAGAAATTCGGCAGGGAGATTTTCGGCACGAACACCGGTAGCTAGCGCTAACGGAGACTAGCTAGCTAACATTAGCTATGGATGGCTGGTGTTGCGACTCGGATCTGGGTCTGATATGGTCTGTTTCCCAATGCTTCATTAAACTGCCGTTAGCGTCGTAAACACCCGGCACCGGAATTAAGTGCTGTATAGTACTTATACTGTATGGATTGCTGTAATGGTGGCTGTGTGTTGGCTGGCTGTGGGCTAACGGTAACTGGCTATTGCTACATGTCTCGGCTGTGTTGTCAGCTCTTATCCCAGGCAGACAGACCGGGTGCTAGTTGGCTGGGCCGGTTGCTCGTGTTTTGAAGGAAGTTACGAGTAACTAGAGGGTGAAAGGTTATATATGGCCACTGACGGGCGACTAGGAAGGAAAGGAAACGTGACGTGTCTGAAAATAAAATAACAGATTTCTCTGGGTTTGAAGTTTGGTGTAAACATTTGTGAGAGTGTAACTACACAACTCAAAAAAATATATAACATAGGTATGGTCGTTTTTAGACATTTTAATGCAGAAATGTTACATATTGTACCTTTAAAAACAGGAAGGGTTCCTAATTGTTGTCTTTTAGTTGCACAAACTTCTTCAGCTGTGTGTCTCCAGTTCGTGGCAACACAAATTTACACTCATTTCTCTCACACACACACAGACACACACACACACACACACACACACACACACACACACACACACACACACACACACACACACACACACACACACACACACACACAGACAAGTCAGTACATGTTGCTGCATACTTATAACACATTATAACAGTGGAAGACATGATGAGGCTGTCATCTCTAAAGCCAGGAGATCTGCAGACAAGCAGTGTTGTCTTCAAAACAGCAGAGAAGACAGAACATGCACCTGGGAGGAGAGGAGTGGACAAACACAATCTACTTAGAAATGTTAGTCATCTTCCCAAGCTAAAAACAACATTGCCCTTGTCAACTACGTTGTACATGAATGTCTGCTCATAAGTCAATTAGACTGACCCTAAATCATGCTATATAATGAAGAACGTGACTTTCAATTAGTACTGATTTCTGGACAGTGCCAGTGTTGGCTGTGTATGTGTAGCGTATGTATGCGTAGTCTAAATAAAAACTTGTTTTGATATTAAAGCAACACTAAAGCGCTAAAGCACTTTTCCTGCTTTGGTCCCCCTACAGGTTGGAAGCGGAATTGTCCATTACATTACATTATGCAAGTTTGCCAGATCAGGTAGCGGATCTGTAGTTCGAATGAGACATAATGAGACATTACTATAGGACAATGGAATGGACAATTCCAACCTATAGGGGGGCCGAAGCAGGAAACGTGCTTTAGTGTTGCTTTAATGAACGTCTGTTACATTCAAGTCACAGCCAAATGAGATTTGATGATACAAAGACTATCAGCTCCACACAACTCTCTCTGTATTTCTAAGGTATGGCTAAATTTAGAGGATTGGGTCGTCCGGCTACTTTCTCATGCAGAAAAGTACAGATAATTGCCTCTTCTGAAGAGTCCATCATATTTTTTTAATCCTCCGTGTCAGCTTTAATAGGACGTTACTGCATCACATTCTGGCATGAAAGAATGTGATTACGGTATGATTACTTTTTAATCTTGAAGTATTCACTAACAAATGAGGCTGGAATGATTGTTAGCGCTGAAGGTTAAAGACGGTGCGCTTCTGCTAATTATGCTTAATAAAATAGAGGACATTGAGAATTTCCATTGATTTTGTTTTTCCATTGACAAACATTCTTTTATGGGTAACTTTATCGGATGGTGAATGAATGGATAATGTCATCAGGTGGCGCTTTTCGGAGTTTAATTCTTGACTGACTGTGGGTTCACTGGGTTTGTTTGTCTGACATTTCATTCATAAATGTCGGCTTTTAATGTGGCAGTGAATCAGAAAATGTGCCCATATCCCAGTCAAATCACCATGGTTGCTGACTTCTTCAGTTTCAATGGAGCAGCTCCAGGATTTGTCTCTAAATTACATTACCCCTTTAGTCTCTCTCTGCTGCTCAGCTTCAGGAAAGATTGAGCTGTACAATGTTATTGAAGCCACATTCATGCATTCTATTTCAGGGTAATTTCTTTTAAAAAAATGAAGGCTGCTATAATCAATATTTTTATATTAACAATGTGACAAATGACTGATTTGGTTCACTTTCACTGCTTTAAACTCCATTTACAGCCATGAAAGGCAGCTGTTTTTAGCAAGCATTAAGCCACTGTACACTATTACTTAGCACCAAACAGCAGACAAACAAAGTTAGCAACTAGCTGGTGAACATTGTGGAGCATGTAGCCACTATAGCGCCACTATATTTCCTCATGGAGAACTAAACAGATCTAAGAGAAGTGTGAATATTGTACATTCAATAGATGGCCAGATGGCCATGAATGATAATGCTGCTCTGTACCTGCTTGATGTGTAACTGAGCAACTGTTTGCCAACAAGTTTGCCATTTAAACTTATATATATATATATATGTCAGTGTTGTGTTTCTGCTGCACACAAGTAGCACAGGTTTAAGAGAACTATAGGTTGTTAACATATACTTTTGTCATGTCTTGTCTCTGTGTCAAGTTTCTGTTTTTAGTTTGTTTTATGTTTTCTGCTAGTTTTTTCCATTTCCTGTTTTACTTTGTAGATTCTCTGTTCTCCCATGTGTTGTCTTGTTTTACTTCTTGTCTTTTATTTTCCCGCCTGTGTGATTACCTGTCCCCGCCTAATGTGTTGCACCTGTGTCTCATTGTCTCCCCTGTCTTGTGTATTTTAGTTCTGTCTTCCTCTTACCCCAGTGCGAGATCATCTGCTTCCCTGTGTTCAGCCTTCAAGCAGTTTTCCCTGTGTCCTGTATTCCTGAGTTCCTGTTTTCCCTTATATTTCGACCTTTGCCTGTTTTCCTGGATTTCACTTTTGCCTGCCGTTTACTGGACACTGTTGCCTTTGCTTTATTATCTTGCTAATACATCATTGCATTTTACATGTTACCAGGTTGTGTGTCTTGTTTGTGGATTATATGGTTTAATATCCTTTTCTTTAGGTTTTGTTTTAAAGTTTTTAGTATAGATACAGATGATTGATTGATTGATTGATTGATTGATTGATTGATTGATTGATTGATTGATTGATTGATGTGACACCAGACAGAGCCAGTGGTATTCTTACTGGCAACACTGTACCTTTTAGAACATACCCAAGTTAGTGTCTTGCAGTGTGATTAGTTGGTTAATATTATGTTCATACACCTGTATGGTAAAGTAAGTAAAGTAAGTGTCTGCTCATATCCTTGATCAGTTACCACAATATACAGACCCTTTCCAAAAAATTTGAATATCATGGAAAAGTTTATTTATTTCCATAATTCCATTCAAAATGTTAAACTTCCATAGATTATAGATTCAGGGCCCACAACTTAAACAATTTCAAGTATTTAGTTGTTTATTTGTACATAACTTGGGCTTCCAGCTCATAAAACCCACAAAAACAGGATTTCAAAAAATTAGAATACTGTGAAGAAATCACCATTTACTTCTCAGTTTTTGCAGACAAAAAAGAAATTAGGATCACATCAAATCAATCAAAATATGGTACTTTCAAATCAATCAAAATATGGTACTTTCAAAACGATACGTCAATCTTCAATACTTGGTAGGAAATCCCTTTGCCTTAATCACTGCCTCGATGCACTGTGGCATTGAGGCAATCAGCCTGTGGCATTGCCTGGGAGTTATGGAAGCCCAGATTTCCTTGAATGCTTGCTGTCAGCTCTTCTTTGTTTTGGGGTATGGTGCCCCTCATTTTCCTCTTGATAATACTCCATAGTTTCTCAATAGGGTTTAGGTCCGGCGAGTTGGCTGGCCAGTCAAGCACTGTGATGGCATGGGCATCAAATCAGGTTTTGGTGCTTCTGGCGGTATTGGCCAGGTTCTGCTGGAAGATGAAATCTGCATCTCCCTACAGATACTCAGCAGAAGGAATCATGAAGTCCTCTAAAACATTCTGGTAGACTGATGCGGTGACCTTGGATTTAAGAAAGCAGAGTTTACCAACACCTGCACTTGCACCCCAAATCATGACTGACTGTGGATATTTCACACTGGACCTCAAGCAGCTTGGGTTCTGTTCCTCACCCGTCTTCCTCCAAACCCTTGGACCTTGATTCCTGAATGAAAGGCACACTTTACTTTCATCAGAAAAGAGAACCTTGGACCACTGGCCAACAGTCCAGTCCTTCTTCTCCTTGGCCCAGTTGAGACGCTTCCTACGTTGGCTCAGGCTCAGAAGCGGTTTGACCCGAGGAACCCGACAGATGCGTCTGAATGTGGTGGTTTTTGAAGCTGTGACTCCCGCCTCATTCCACTCTTTCTGGATCTCTGCCAGATTCATGAATCTTCTGTGTTTGATAATCCGCTGAAGCCCACGGTCAGCTCTTCTGCTGGTGCATCTTCTCCTGCCACATTTTGCTCTTCCACTCGACTTTCCATTGATATGCTTGGACACAGCACTCTGTGAACTGCCAGCCTCCTTAGCTATGAACTTTTGTGACTTACCCATCCTATGGAGGGTATCAATGATGGTCTTCTGGCCAGTTGTCAAGTCTGCAGTCTTCCCCATATTGATCCTAACTGAGACAATTGAACCAAAGTGAAGCAATTTAATGACACCTGGGAAAACCTGTGCAGGTGCTTTGAGTTTAGTAGATGAGTAGTGTGTGACACTCAGTTTAAAACATTCATGCCCTGTAAAATTTGGGCTGATTTCTTCACAGTATTCTAATTTTTTGAAATCCTGTTTTCATGGGTTTTATGAGCTGAAAGCCCAAATTATGTACAAATAAACAACTAAATACTTGAAATTGTTTAAGTTGTGGGCCCTGAATCTATAATCTATGGAAGTTTAACGTTTTGAATGGAATTATGGAAATAAATAAACTTTTCCATGATATTAAAATTTTTTGGAAAGGGTCTGTATATCCAGTTTAGTTTGCAAAAGGTATTGCAAAATACAGATTTGAATAGAACGTGCTTATTCAGGAAATGTTCACCCCTCCTGTTCAACCCTCTTGTGGGCAGCATGTGGTGGGTCAGCTTTTCTAAATCTAATATATATTAAAAACCTATTATTAAGCTGCAAATTCAATTGTGCCAATGTGTCACAGGGCAGAGCCTGCAGAGAACTGCTGAACAGGGAGCTTGATATAATGTCTTTAACCTCTGGGAAGCTGGTAATTGAAGCGTACAGGCAAAGAAGAAGTAGAGGAAGAAGCTCCAGCTCAGATTGATATCTTTATGTTTATTTTATTTTATTTTGGGCGCTTTTCAAGTATGTCTGAAGAAAACGAAAAAGAAATCATCATCAGGCATCTGTATTTGTTCGTTCTGCTCAAATCACTTTTAATCCTGCTAACCTTGATGGAAAGGGATTCTGGCACATTTGCAGGAGGGTGAATCCGTATATTTATTTACAGCTATGAGTCATCTGCTGCGAAATAGATGGTATTGTCAAACAACAAAAGCACAGTATGGTTGTTACAGTAAAGACCTGTGGACAGAGGGTAGGGTGTGGTCAATATTTTGTTAAAACAAAATGTTGAACTCCTGTATAATAGGTTAGAACCCCTCTATTAACTAAAAATCTGTCATAGGTAACTGTAGAAATCGGTATTCACCTCAAAAATCAATTACTGCCCCATTACCGTAGCCAAGGCAGGGTGAAATTAAATTAGGACTTTAGAAGCGGGAAGGTGGTGTAATGACTATTAGTGAGCCTCTACAACTTGCACATGCACAGGCAACACACACAAATGAATCTCTTTCTGTTGGCATTCATCTGGGAATCAATCAACAATCTGTGAAGGCTTCCAAAACGTCTCAGAAGCAGAAGTATGCAGTTGTCTGACTTGTTTAATTTACTAACAGCTACGTGTATTTGGCGCCCAGATGGACAGTGAAGAACGGCCCAGATTCACAACACCAGATGCATCAGGTGTGTAAGGGGAAGGGCTGCGGCAGACCTGACAGAGGGTGATGGATTTTGGGGAAAGTCTGATGCCATGTCGGAGCACGACGTGTTTGGTCTACAGTCTACAAATGTGCATACAGTGTGTTACCCCGGTTGCCAGAGTTCAATTTATGTCAGCAGGTTCAGCCATACTACACATTTATAATGCTGTGTTTTAATGCAGCTTTAATTTAATTTAAGATTTAAAATAAATTGTGAAGGATTCATAAAACATAGAAAGGCATATTTACATCTAATGAAGTTTGTTTCTATTCAGCACCAGCATTTATAAACCTTAGTGCTCACATCCTGTTTTATAAGCTAAGGAGTTTTCATGAGCAACAACAAAGTTAGCCATCAATCTATAGACAGGGCTGTTTTCTTTGCTGATAATATCACAAATAGCAGTAATGGATTTCCTGTTTCTGGCCTTGGGGACACACATTGGACAAGATTGATTTGTCTAAAGCAAAAGCAATACTATATCATCTTAGGATTTTGTTTTCCTTAAGGAACCGTGTCTTTAAAATATTCAATCGCTGCCTGACCATCTTAAAAATGTCAGATTTATTAGATAAAAACACAATATGAGTTGGTTCTGTGCCAAAAACGAGAGAGGAAACTTGTAAACCATGTAGCTGGATCTCCACCCGGTGGTTTGTGAGAGCACTCTGAAGGCAGTGTTCAATTCAGCAAACCACATCCACCCACAGAAACAGATTGTAGTAGAATAAATGCTGCTGACTCAACACCTGAGCTCCATGGCGTGGGTTGCTCCAATATTCTGAAACATATAGTGACTAACAGGTGGCTGCGAAATCTGTTGTATGTGCAGCTTACTAGTTTAATTACTGTGAAGCAGTCAGAAAACTATAGCTAATTTATTTCCAGATTGATATTATAAAAAAGTGTTGTTGTTTTTACAAATAAATTGAGGATATTTACACATACTTGTACCCCAAAATAGAACTGTAAACGTTGCTTTTTTGGGTTGTTGTTAGATATGTGTGAATGTGTGTATGTGTGACAATGTGTGAATCTGCCACCAGGGGGCGTCTAAAATACTCCCATTCACCTACACCTAATAGCAGCAGTACATGTTCATGTAAATGTTTAATTAGCGTACTTTATCAAGTATTTAGTACTTAATAGTACACAGACATTATACACGTACTTACTTTGAGATCAGTATTTTAATTTGGTAACTTAAAAATCACAAAACAATATCACCGTCTGACAAACGATCAAAGCATCCTACATGGAATTAATCCTTGTTTTAAATGTGAGGCATGCTTCAACGTAAACATTCATTAATCACCATTGAGAATGGGAGACAAAGTGACCCCGCCTAATGCACTGTAGCTAATGAAATAACTGGAACAGGATCAATTCATCTCAAGCCCTCTGAACTACACCAGATCTTTTGCAGCCGGTGTTACATAGCCAGCCATTAATGTCTCAAGACAGGGCTTTGTATAATTAAATGTTAACTAGCTGTATCCATTAGTACCATCTTACACATTTGCCATGTGTTTCGGTGTTCATAATAACCCGTAAGAATATGTTGCAGCAAGGTGTAATTGAACTCAAAACAAAAGATTTGTGTACAGTTGACATTCCACACGCCTCTCTCCCCTTTCTGCTTTCTACACCTCTGAAACATACTATTACTTATATTTTATTGATTGAAAAGTCCAGCCAGGGAAGAATAGTTTGCTACAAGAAACAGGAAGTGAAATAAATCTTAACCTCAATTACCCAAAACCACCAGTAGTGATGATTTCAAGATGATGTGGCTTTTGAGAAGCTGAGTACAGACTGTTAGGATGACATCCTAACTCATACTGCTCTCGAATAGATGATTTAGCTTTGGTTCTTAATAGCAAGGGGGCTATAACCATATGTATTACCTTTTATTGCTATGTATAGCCCAGCCAGATGGGTGAGCAATTTCCTTTGATATCTTCTATAAATATTTATTGTCATGAAAAATTGCAGAGCGCCTTATAGGAGATGGAACTAAGCAGAGATTTAGGACAGTGGAAACACATAATCCTTTGAATTGATAGCATCTTTCCCTTAATGGGGTTACAAAGCAATTTGATTTTTGTTGTAATACATAAAGTATATTATCTGAGAAAACTGATATTATTGATCAGAGAAAAGGGAAAATCTTATCCAATAATATTTGTGCATACATTATCTTAGCATGCTTTGTGCATGGATGCATTCTGGTTTGTAGTTATAATTGTGTATATGTCAATACAATTACATTATAATTGCGGATGCTTGGAAGCTCATTATTCACATTTTGTAAACCTCTCCTCGAAACATGCAGAAATGTAATGAACCTGCCACGGTCACGTTTGCTGTGCTATAATTGCTTCCTTCCTGATTCAAGGCTATGCTGAAGCGACGAGATAGGCTTGAGTGCCTTGCAAAGTATTACCAGATAAGGAGGGAAGACAGCAGCATTAGTAAAGAATGGAAGAGGCCTCAAGATAAATTGAAGTGACTGTGAGAAATTGAAGGAAACAGCCAAGCCTTTTTTTTTTTTTTTTTGCCTGCAGTGTTGTTGTGCTTTGGTAAAACTGATGAAGATAAAAAAGTTGTAAGCAACGCATTTTTAATTAGTTGATTATTCAAATAACACACAATGCAGTCATTTAGCGACAACAGCAGCATTAAAGCACAGAAAATGGCACGCTACTGTAAAATTATGTATATTTTATTCAAAATGTGCTTATAAACAGCAAATAAAAAAGTTCACTAGCATAATGTATTACTTATAGAAAACATACATACAGTATCAAAACACACAATCGTGAACATTAGTGCAGTAGTAACAAACTTCATGGACAGCTGTACAGTAAAATCACATTTGAAATTGCTTATAAAGCATTACATACAAATACAGTAGACATGTAGTGTAACTCTTCCAGTAACAACCAAGAAAAGCTGGTCAGCATTTTGGCACAACAGTCAGTTTATTAAATGTTAGTTTCCATTAAGGGCTTGTCCGAGGGAGAATCCCTGACTGTCAGGCGTCTACGCCTGCAAGAAAGTGATGCGATTATTTCTATTCTGTCTCATGCGACGACCTTTTCCATGGCTTGTGTGTTTTTTCCTTCCTGGAACAAAAAAATGTGTATAACAACTTATTAGTATGATAACCTATATGTCTATACTCATAAATACGCAAATCTAACTGTCGAGAGTCAGATTTTCCTTGGTTTCCTTTGATAATGTAATTTAGCAGAGGATAATTATTCTCCTCAAATGAGCATCTTTAGTTACAGGCTGAGACGTTCACCACATGCATTCCCCCCCCCCCCCCCTCACACACCTTTAGCACACACGTCCATGCAGCTGTGCCTTGAGACAAAGTTGTTGCTGCTCCCTCCGCAGCCTGAGTAGATGAACTCCTCACACATCTTGGTGGCTGTGTTGTAGTAATACCGAGGAATGGAGGCTGAACAACTCCCTTTGTCCAGAGGGTCCAGGCAGAGCACAGGAACAGCTGTAAAATAAGAGACAAAGCACAATTAGACCGTCAGTCATCGTCTTTGAAGAGGAGAACTGTCTGAGTCTTTGATTGCTTTTTAGCATTATTTCCCCACATACTGAAAGTGTGAAGTTCTCTCAGTAGTACGTCTGAATTGCACCTGAAATGCTTGTTCATTTCTTCTTTCTTAACAATACAATTCAAACTTTTGGAATGAGCTCATGTCTGGTATCTCAGTGTATCGTCACACTGTAGTCTCACGCAGCGATGCCAGTGAGCATCACTTCAGGATGACTCAGTGGCAGCAGGTCAGAATAAAAAAGTTTATACTAACTTTTTCGTGGACTGCAGTACTCCTTACAAGAGGTGAGGTCTTGGAAGCGATTAGAATTGCCTTGGCAGCCACCGTAATGAAAGATCTCACACTGCATGGTGGTCATGTTGAAGAAGTAGCGGCGAAAGAGGGCCCGGCAGGGTCCCTCCTCTTTAGGAAACCTGCAGAGTTGAGGAACCTCTGTGGAGAACAATGACAATATTTAAGGTTGGGATTAGATTTCAAGTGGCATCCTTTCCTGTAATTATGTATGTAACAAGTCTAATCAAATACAGCCTACATTTATGATTTCCGTAGTAGTCAAGGTAGGCTACCTACAGAATACAAAGAGTAAAACCACACCTTCATCGTGTTGAGAACTTACTTGGGATTCTGAAACATGTTTTCTGGCACTCCTGATAACTCTTGAAGTTATTGGCATTCCCTTGGCACCCACCATAGTAGAAAATCTCGCACTTTTGGGTTATAGTGTTGTAGTGGTAGCGCTCAATTTCTGCCCTGCAAGGTCCCTCGTCCACTTGAAGGAGACACACGCCTGAAATCAGCAAATATATACTTACTCAAACACGAAACTACCACAGAAAAAAGGGTAAACAGCTTTAAATATTGCTGCGCGTAACACCGATCTATATTGCAAACGTGTCTGACGCAGGAGGTCATATGACGGCCAACAACAAAGACATATAAGTGTTATTAAAGAGTTCACTAAAATACTGAAGAAACGCCGAAAACATGATGTTAGGTTACCTTTAGGTGACAACGCCAACACGTTGTAAAACGATGAGAAAAGTGTAAACAGCGCTAATATGCAAAACTCCATTGTTCAATTTTTTCGCGTCTTTTCCGCTTTGCCGACCTGCCCAGCCACATCCAGCTTTATAGTGAAGTGTTTCCCAGGGGAACTTTAGGGGCGGGGATGTAATGACTCATTTCCATACTACAGTGCAACCAGATTGGAGTGGTGATGAATTCATTAATGTCATCACAAGGTTCGTTATTACGTTGTAATATTGCGTATTGCGACTGTTACTGTAATGCAGGCTAGTGACTAAGAGCATGTTTAACCCAACTGAAATGACAAGGGAGAAAGTTACATTCTCTCTGCCTTCACTGGCCACTGAGGATGAGGATGATTATGATGATGATGTACAGAGATTGAATAACCCCACAGCTTCTTTGTAATTTCAGACAGTCTTGTGAAACACTAATATTGCAAATTTACATTGTTACTTGTCTGATCCATCCTGCCAAGTTCCCATCACATATCTGGCTGACTGGATCTGACACACACACACACACACGCACACACGCACACACGCACACACGCACACACGCACACACGCACACACACACACACACACACACACACACACACACACACACACACACTTTCATTCAAAGCTTAAAAGCACTGTGCGTACATTTCAAGCCTTGTGATCTACGTTATCTTTTATTTGCTTTTATCTGCCTTCAACATTCTTCCAGGGAAACAGTGATGTCTTGCACCAAACGCTCAAGACCCCTAATAGACTTGAAAGCACATTCTAAAAACTTGAGTAATAAAATAAAGCTTTTTGTTTTTACATATGTACATAATTCTATCACACTGGTTGGTTGCAGCTAAAGTATTCTGCACCTTCTGTGTGGGATAGCCTATAATGTTGTTGCAGACTGATTCATTTCTGTAATGGCTTTTAAATCCAAAATGAAAGAATTAGAGACAGGATTTATTTTAATTTACCTGTTTGAAACTGACTCTTGTAAATTTCTCCTTTGAAATGTGAGACCTCCCTTGATAAATAGATTATTAATCTCAATGTTGAAGCTTAAATTAAAAAAAAAATAGTAAATTGTGAAGGATGTTATTAGAAAACTGCCATGCAGTCCTGTTTGGAACAATGATGTGTCTCCATCTTGACAGGTGGAGGCTAAATACGGATCAGCCGTCTTATCAAAGTGACCTGACACATGAAGCACCACCCCTAAACCCATTTCTGAATATAAGAAAAAGCAAAGTCAAAACAACACAAATCCAAATTGAATCTGCAATATACATTAAATACAGCTCCTTGTCTTACACATATTCAAAAAGAACCCAAACAAACACCTGTGTGATTCACCGTCCACTTTGATAGCATACTTCAGATACTGGCTTGATCATACAGTGGGGCCTTATTTTAATCAGATTAGCGGATTAGGATTGTTTATGCACTTACTTTATAACCCAGATTGAGGGAGAGGAGAGGGATTCTTCAGCAGGATTTCAGGGGTGTAGGACTGCACCCTTTAAGCAACCGTAAGTACATTTCTATTCTTTCAGTTGAGTTTTGTGGAGTGTAATTTACAATCCTTTGAGATTTTGTATCTGTCATATGAAGAGGCGATGACGATTTAGCAAAAAATAGTGAATGTTTCCTTTTTTTTGACAGAGAATGCCAGTTATCAACATGGATGACCTGACGGACAAGGACAAGGCTTTGATGGAATTAAACCAAAAAAAACTTGAAGTGAAACTTGAGAGGTGGTTGGTAAGTTTCTTTGCACAGAAGTGATGAATATGTCAGTGTCTTTATTGTTTTCAAAGGTACCAATGAATAAATTAGGTTTCAGACTTTTCTCCTTGACGAGCAAAACAATAATTGTCAACCTGTTAGAATGTAATTGTACCCTTAATGCTATCAGGAGCAGCATTTAGAACTGAAAAAAATAACATTTCTGGATAAGACTGTCTCCCAACACCTTTGTCTGATCACTTTAGACATCTAAATGCTGTGAGGAAATCAAGGACTATATTCAGGCTCGAGAGGAAGAGGACATCCTCGTCAAAGGCATTTCAGAGGAGAAGAACCCCTTCAAGGAGAAAGGTGGCTGTGTCATCTGCTAGACTCGACCTGAGGAGCTCTTCATATCTCAGATTAGCACCCAAGGACATTCTCCCTCCCCACATAAAATGGATTTGCAGACTAGGGGATATACAGTAATAAAGAAAAAAAATTCACAAGTATCCATGTAAATGATTCCCCATTTTGTGGACAGATTTGTAGCCTTATAATATTTTTCTTTGAAATGATTCAAAAATAAGAGTTGTATTTGGCAAGGGTAATATGCTTCTCTCTCATGCAGTGTATATGGTCTGAGCAAATGGGCCTATGTTCTATTTCATACACAGAAGCAACTGTCATTAAATGTGCTTGTTTAAAACTCAGCCTGTCTCCATTATTTACTGTGTTTCAGGTTACAGACTGAGTAGAGAAACAGATACATCTTCATAACTCAGTTGGCTTTAAAGTTTACACAACATATTCTCAAAATACCTTTAGGAGATCATTAACATTTTGTAGCATGATTAAATGACCATAATGTATAAGCTGTAGGTCTTGTCTTAGTTTAATTTTTTTTGCCTGGAATAGAAGAAAATGTAGGCAGGTAATGACTTGCAAATACATTTACTGTTATTTTATGGATTTATGTAACATTCACAGCTTTTATACTGTAAGTAAACCATTAAATAACAGAAAATGTTCCATTTTTTTCTTACCATGGACACACGGGTAATAAACAGAAATGTTTGGTTGTTTTTTTTTACTGCAGGACAGAGTCCGTGTAATGAGCTGTACTAGCAGCTGATGCTAGTACCTTTTCTGTTATTTTATGGATTTATTTCTTAGTGTAGGCTGCATTACATTTTTTTTAATAAAGGGGCAAAAACATGCAAATCTACAGGTTGTTTTTAATCGTTTCGCCTCATGACCTCTTCAAATAAAGCATGATTTGTGACCCTTTGTCACACATTGCATGAGTCAGGACCATCAAAGAGGGATTTCCCTTCACACATTGTTTCATTAAATTGATAAAGGATTCAATCAGTGATTTTTAGAAGTCTAAAGAGCTAAAGATATCCAGTATTTCACAATAAAACAGAAAACATTTGGGAAAAGAAAACAATTAGGTAATTTTCTGCCAAGGAAATATGCCTATGTTGTGTTTTCCACTTCTTTCCTATTCTGGCAATTTTGTGACCCTAGACTATGTCATAGGTCCTAGAGCAGTGGGTCCCAACCTGGGGGTCACATATGTCTCTGTACTTGTGTTGTGGAGGCTTTTTTGAAAACTATATGGGTTACCCATTTTCTGTTTGTTTATGTGGTATTTCCCCAAATGACGGAATCCGACGGAAAGTCAAACACTACCAACATTTCCCACTGGGGTTAATATTTTATCCCAAAATTCCCAAATTAGGTTCAAAATTGCAGTCACAGCATGCGCATGCGCGCGCGCACACAAGCCAAACGGTTGTCAACAGAGATGGCGCTGCGCGAAGGAGCTCTCCGTTGTAATCTGCTACTCAACAGCCGTCATTTGTACAAATGTACCTCATTTGTTGGTGTCCGGTCGGTGTCTGACAAGGTGTCCTCTAAACCCGTAACGTCAGGTGACCCAGAGACCGCGGGTGACCATTTAATCTACACACAAGAACACTTTGCATTAAAGGAGTCCCTCAGAAAGGTAACATGAAGCTAACGTAGCAAGCTATGACGTTACCATGCAAACAAGGCAACATTTTGCTCTGTTTGGCAGGTGACAGGGGGATATTTAAATACCCGTGTGTGTTGCTAGAAAGCAGCAGTGTTGTTCCCCTTAATGTAACTGTAAAAAGCAGCGGAAGGGCCGTATAATAAAAGTGGGTGAGAGGTCACTTTGCTAGCTTGTTATATAGCTAGTTGCCCTTGACTGGACTGTGTTGATGTCTGCAGAACTGCTCTGTATTACGGCCTGTAGCTTCACCAATAAGAAACATATCACCAAATCTGAACATTGTTTTGACGTTGCAACTCCTGTTGAAAAGCTGTATGTCTACTTCCTCAAATGACTGCGCAAGCCTAACGGAGCCAAAGCAGATATAGTGTTTGTTTGTGTCAAACAAATTATTTGGCACTGAAACATATGTTACATCTCCTTCATTGAAGAGCCAAAGATCTTTAGTTGCACATTTGAGAACTGGTGTTATTTTTCTGGTCATTGACTTTCAAAATGATTTAGGAATTTCAATATTTTTATGAGATTGCTAAAACCCTGAAATATTCATGTGTAGAGATGATCGAAAATTGGAATGGCTGTTTAATTTGAATGTGTTAACAATAGTTTGTTAATTTGGCCTGCTGGAAGAGAAGGCAAGATTTACTTTTTTATTTAGTATTTACTCTAATATCTCCAGTAGGCCTATTATATAGTACGTTTTGTGAATTGGGGTAAGGCTGCCGACTATTTGCTCTTTACTTGAGCAATGGTTGGTTTCAAAGATAGAAAAATGCCTTCTTTTCCCCAGGTTCCTCCACTTAAACGTAATCTCCTTATTTTTCTGCTAGTTATCTGACATGCAGGGCTGTTACTTTTGAAAAGCTAAATATCAGCAGTTGCATATTATGAAGGTACATTTTCAAAGCAACCATTAGTAATAAGTATGACTCATTTATGATACAATACTAGACAGACATTGGAGACCGAGACTGTAAAAATGACAACAAGCGCCTAATTTAAAGCAGGGAGCGAAGATGTTGCGGTAAATGGGGGGGAAGCATGTTGTGTGACTAAACCTTCAAAAGAATGCCAGGAGGTTGAAAATAAACGAGCACTGGGAATAATGGGAAGGATGAAAATGTGAAAAGGAAATGCAGAACAATATAATTGCAGTACAGGAAAGGGAAATTCAGCAGCATGGTTTATTAAAAGAAATCACTGTAGGGTAATGTGTGTTTATAGATGGTATACAATAGGGTTATAGGAAATCCTTTAGTGACTGTCCAAGGTCAGATGTTCATAGTGCCAATGTTTCCACTACCAATTTGATTGTGGGGGGAGGCACTTAGACTCATGTAGCTTTGTGTGTGTTACATTGTGTGGTGGTCAGACAAACTGTGTGTGTATGTGTGTGTGTGTGTGTGTGTGTGTGTGTGTGTGTGTGTGTGTGTGTGTGTGTGTGTGTGTGTGTGTGTGTGCGCGCGCGCTCTCGCGAGCACGGCCGTTTTCTGTCATTAATGAGGACAAGAAGCAAAAAGAGATTTCCTCAGCACTTCTAGGAAGAGGCTCCTCCTGTTTTCAGATTGGGAAACCGTGTCCCAGTCTGAACCCCCCCCCCCCCCCCAACTCTACAAAGCCACTGTAGGAAGAACCCCGCTGCTGGCCAATGGGCTGGACTTTATCAACAAATTAGCTTTTTATATTAGCGCCCTGCGAAATTGGCGTGTGTTTGAAATCAACTAAATAAAGGCTTTTTATATAACTTTTCTCCTTGCCTGAAAAATGTGTTTCTGCAAAAAAAAAAAATGAATATTTGACTTGAATGTCACATCAGCAGGGCCCTCTTTAGCATCTGTTGATTTTCAGAATAAGTTTGCTCCTGGTTGTGACGCAACCGGGGATCGACCAATACTGGTTTCCAGGGTCGATACCGATACTGATTATTAGTAGTTAATGAAACCGATAACCGATATGCATTTACAGTGAAAATGAAAATCAAGTCAAAATTAAGATTTTGGAATGTTACAAACTAAGGGTGCTCCGATCGATCGGCCACCGATCGGTATCGGCCGATAATGGCTTTAAATAGTTTGATCGGTGGTCTCCATAAAGGCCGATCAGATAGGCCGATCAGATGACGCACTACCACGGATGTATTAAGAGCGCACTACTCCTGAGAACATTTTCAAAATGGCGGCGTCCCTACATTCAGCGGTCTGGCAGTTCTACAAGGTGTCTGAACGGTGGCAGAACAGGAGTTGGCCCGCGGCCGCGGAACGAAGGCGGTAGGAAGACGGCTACTGCTTTTAAAAGCGTCTTCCACCGGTGGTGCTCCGGCAAACGTGTTTGTGATTACACCATTCTGACGCTTCTACTGCCTCTGGAGCACCGCTGGTGGTCCGCCGACTCGTTGCTATCTGGGAAAAAGACAATACACTAGCGATTAGCAACGTGTGTACCGAGGAAATACCACGAGGCGGAAATCTCCAAAGACATTTCAACACCACCAACCTCATCAGACATTTGAAGGTTAGTCACAGAAAGGAGGATGAGGAGTTTTCAAAGTTAGCTAACGCTAAGGCAGAGCGGAGTTGTGTAGCTAGCAGCTCCGGCGCCGCTCAAACAGCTGTTTCGCCGTGTGTGTGTGTGTGTGTGTGTGTGTGTGTGTGTGTGTGTGTGTGTGTGTGTGTGTGTGTGTGTGTGTGTGTGTGTGTGTGTGTCGGTGTGTGTCGGTGTGTGTGTGTGTGTGTGTGTGTGTCGGTGTGACTGACTGTGTGTGTCTGTGTGTGCGCCGCTCAAACAGCTGTTTCGCCGTGTGTGTGTGTGTGTCGGTGTGTGTGTGTGTGTGTGTGTGTGTGTGTGTGTGTGTCGGTGTGACTGACTGTGTGTGCTGAAGAAATGTGCAGTGATTGAAAAAAAAAAAACTAAAGTGTGTGGCAAAATTTCCCAAAACTCCCTGATTGACTTAAACTCTCTATATGAGATAAGGACTCTGAAGAAAGCCCAGTCAGTCCTGGCTGATATAACCCCCCCTCTGAACAGCGACAAGATGTTACCGTCTGGCCGCAGATTCTGTCTGCCAAAATGCAGGACAAACAGACATAAAAACTCTTTTGTTCCTGCTGCTATAGGCTTTGTAAATAAGTCATTGTGAGATGTGTATGTCTGTGTAGTTTGTATTTATTTTGTCTATTATTGATGGGATTTGTTTTCTGTATAGTCTATGTGTTGTTTATGTTGCATTCTATTGCTGCACAACGAATTGCCCCTCGGGGATAATAAAGACTCCTTGAACCTTGAACCTTGAAAGGACATTTTTTAGATTTTGAGCTAGGACAGAAAGCCAAACAGTTACTGATACATTCTCTAAACATGTGTGACTGTTATGTAATGGCGTAATTTTCAGTTCATAAAAGTGATCGGTGATCGGTTATCGGTATCGGCCGATACGTCTTCCAGCAATCGGTGATCGGTGATCGGCCTCAAAAATCCTGATCGGAGCACCCTTATTACAAACTCCAACACAAAACTTTGTTTAAATGCTTTAAGCAATTATTTACAACCCCAAATCAGAAAAAGTTGGGACAGTATGGAAAACACAAATAAAAAAAGAAAGTAGTGATTTATAAATGTACTTTGACTTGTATTTTATTGCAGACAATACAACAGCACATAATTTAATGTGTTCGTCATGATTTTTATTGTTTTTGTTTCAAAAAAACAAAATTCCTATTTTGGTTCTTGCAACACATTTAAAAAAAAGTTGGAACAGTAAAGCATTTACCACTTTGTAATGTTGCCATTCCTTTTCACAACACTTAAAAGACGTTTAGGGTCTGAAGACACCAAGTGATGAAGTGTTTCAGGTGTATTTTTGTCCCATTCTTGCTGCAAACAAGTCTTAAGGTGGGCAACAGTACCGGGTCTTCGTTGTCGCATTTTGCGCTTCAAAATGCGCCACACATTCTCTATTGGAGACAGGTCGGGACTGCAGGCAGGCCAGTCAAGTACCCGTATCCTCTTCCTCCGCATCCAGGACTTTGTAATGTGTGCAGAATGTGGTTTTGCATTATCTTGTTGAAATATGCATGGACGTCCCTGGAAAAGATGTCTTCTTGAAGGCAGCATATTGTGCTCCAAAATCTCTATGTACTTTTCAGCATTAATGGTGCCATCACAGAAGTGCAAGTTAGCTTTGCCAAGGGCACTGACACAACCCAATACCATGACAGACCCTGGCTTTTGGACTAGTTGCTGGTAACAGTCTGGATGATCCTTTTCTTCTTTGGTCCGGAGCACACGGCGTCCATTTCTCCCAAAAAATACCTGAAATACTGATTCTTCTGACCACAGTACACGTTTCCACTGTGTGATGGTCCATCCCAGATGCCTCCGAGCCCAGAGAAGTCGACGGCGCTTCTGGACACTGTTAATATAGGGCTTCCTTTTGGCACAGTACAGTTTTAACTGGCATTTGTGGCTGTAACTACGTATTGTGGTACTTGACAAAGGTTTGCCAAAGTAGTCCTGAGCTCATGTGGTGATATTGCTTATAGATGAATGACGATTCTTGACGTAGTGCCGCCTGAGGGATCAGAGATCACAGTTGTCCTTTACGCACTGAAATTCCTCCTCATTCCTTGAATCTTTTACTTATGTTATGCACTGTTGAAGGTGAAATAAGCAAATGTCTTCCTACCTTTCTTTGAGGAACATTGTTTTTAAACATTTCAATAATTTTCTCACGTATTTGTTGGCAAACTGGTGATCCTCGGCCCATCTTTGCTCCTAAAGGACTAGACCTGTCTTGGCTGCTGCTTTTGTACCAAATCATAATTACAATCACCTGTTAACATCACCTGTTTCAAATCACATCATTATTTAACCAATTTACCTGATTACTAGCCCTTAATTGCTCATGTCCCAACCTTTTTTGGAATGTGTTGCAGGTCTGAATGACAGGAAAGGATGTATATTTACAAATGAAATTAAGTTGACCAGACAAAACATGAAATATTTTGTGTTCACATTGTCTGCAATGAAATACAAGTCAAAGTACATTTAGAAATCACTACTTTCTTTTTTTAGTTGTGTTTTTCATACTGTCCCAACTTTTTCTGATTTGGGGTTGTAATAAATTAGAACCTTTCAACATATTCCCCAGTAAAAGATAGTCAGAGAGTGTTGTGGGCGCGACATTAAGTCAGACTCAGTGGTGAGTGAAACCAAAGCAGAGGGACTGACACAGAGCTGTAGCGGAGCCAAAGTAGGGCACTTTTTTAATGAATTAACTTTATCGGTTATCAGGCAAATAAAACAGTGATACCGATAATCTGCAAACTGCCAAAAAGCGGGCCGATAATCAGTCTATCCCTAGACACAACTACCTAAAACGCTTAGGCCTAGCTGTTTATGGCTTTCTGCTAGTTCAACCTTTTGGTAGTTTATGACTGTTGTCATGTTGCAGTGAGGGAGAGACTGTACGTGTGGTACCATCTTTTCATCTCTGCTATATGTAAAACTCTGAAACTATCAACAGTTTAAAATGCAGCGATTTGATACACTGTAAGTTGGAGTCCTGCTTTAGGAGTCTGGATCTTCCTCATTTACACATTTGTGATGTAGACTGACATGCTGTCACTGACTGCGTGAATTGCCTGCTTGGTTATACCGCAGTTATTATTGGCAATAGGGGTGAATGATTTGAACATATAATCTTGTATCGTGTTATATATATGATGTTATAATCCTAATCATGATTTATGTTGTGATATAGTCAACTTTCTAATATTTAACAACTTATACAAAAAAAACAGATGTGAATGAACGTTGCCAATCTAGTAAATTAATGACCTGAAAATATATGTAAGAATATAGACTTCATTCTGCATTCCAGAACTTGGTAGCCCTGCTGATAATTTGAAAAACTGGCTGTTATGAGAAAATATAAATATAATACAACCAGAGAAATGAACTTAATATTTCAAAGGGATGGAAATGGTATAGGAAAATGTCTAACTAACATATAATGTGATAAAAGTTAATACACATTAACACAACCATTTGGTCTGGCCCAGTCTTAATGAAGTGTGCGAGGGGGAAAAACACCCTAGACTGGAAATTTTGTAAGACCTGATGAGTGCAATGTTCTGACCCTGTCCTGCTGTTTGACAGTTGGGTAATGTGAAATTGTTCTGGTATGCAACACAAATAGTCCACAATAGAGATTTAGGGTCACTCCCTGATGACCTTTTTGTTTCCCTTTCCATCAGCTAGTCAACCCTCCCTTTCCCTCCTCAGGATTTGAACTTTGAACATAGATGGGTTGTATTGCAGGTTAAAGGGGACAAGTACCTGTCTTTTTTACAGCTCGGCCTTGTGTTTGTCGTGTTTGATTTTCAAACATTCAGGCCTAGGTCTGTGTCCCATATATCTGTTGAAAATAGCGTCTGTTTTCTGTTTTAAGCGTTAAAAAAAAATGATGTCCATGTTGTCTGCCTGCCTCGTAGTTAGATATTTCTCAGCCAGTGAGGTTTTTTTTGGCTGGTCAAATGGTTGGCTGGTTTGGGTTTGTGTGTTTTGGAAGGATCCATTTCTCCTTCCAACACACTTTTTTTTTGCAATACTGGAAAAATGCCCGTGAATTCTTCTTCAGCACTTTGTTTTTTTTAGTTTGAATGGTAAAACACAGGCCTAGTCGTCAGTGCTGGTTGTTCTTTCACTCTCGAGCAACGGTTTAATAGCTTCATGAAAGAAGAATTAAATAGCATTTGTTTTTCACAATCCACATTTTGCACATGGTTTATTGGCCGAGGCTTGAATTTGATGTTTCCGATTTCTGTTAGATACCTCTTTAGTTTTTAATCATTACTTTTCATGGGCTTTACCCACCCTATAGAGCATATTGTACTGAGCAGAGAAACACATTTGTAGAGCAGATTGTCATGGGTCTGTTGAAGCCATGGCCCATTAGAAATGTTTATGCATTAAAGTGAATAACACCAGAAGCAAAGATGTTGTAGTTCATTTGGCTTACAAGTCCAAATCTATTTGTTGGAGGACATTTTAGTTTGGATTGAAAGTCATCCAGCTAGAAACAGACAAGGAAAGTCACAGCTCATACATTTTTATTTTATGTATTTATTTGTTAATTTATTTGGTTGAGATGGCAGGTACAACACTTATTTTGCAGAAACTGTTGTCGATGTCCAGTGCACTAACATTTCCTGGTGACAAAGCCTGCTGTGTAAGGTAGAATTGTTTGAAAGAATTGGAAACTAAATACCACATGGACTGTAATCCACATCTGTAGCCTATTCTCTGTGAGGTCCCACAAACATAGCACTGTATGAGCGTTTCACTAGATTCGTAAGTGCTTCTCCAGATGTTGACCACTTCCAGGTACTTGAAATGACGGCATCAAGGTTGCAACCCTTACTACCTGCAGGCATTTATGGCCATAACTCACAAAACCAAGGCACTACTATATTTAGTTCTGATACGAATGAGCACAAAACTGGTACATTTGGAGATATATTATATAAGTTATTAAAATCGTATTCTGTATCAGCTAGTTAATGACATCCACATTGTGCTGTATATAGTGAAAAGTATCCCCCCCTCCCACACACACACACACACACACACTTTTAAAGCATATAATAAAGTCATCCTTCATTCAGGCAGTTGTGTATCTCAGGCTTTGTGGCTGAATAAGTGGAGTGGCTGCTGACCCAGAGGGAAACTGGCTTTCAGAACCAAGCTTTATTTTTGCATGCTGTTCTAAATATTACTTTAGAGGTTTCCTGCCAAGAATTAAATGGTGGAGGAAACAGTGAGTCATTATTATGTTGGTTGAATGCAAAGTTGTGGAATATCAGCACAATATTGGCTACCAGCAGCTGTATAAAAGTATCAGTGCCATCCCTCAAAAAACCCAAATCCCCAAACCCTCAGTGTAATTTGCACTGTAAGTTGTATTGGGCAACTTAACCGTTTTGTGTTACCACTAACATTGTCACTGAATTCTGTTACAAGTTGGTTTTAAGCACCATTTTTCTGCCTCAAAAATGACACAGTTTGGGATTGAGGCCAAACCCATGCCATCGTTTTATAAGCCTGCAGCGTGTCATTTTCTACGTCACTAGCCAAGCTTCGGTTATCAGTACGGGACTGATAGGAACTGCCATGCATACTGTCGCTGTATTGTCATCATTATAGATTCAGCGTGCGGTACTCTTTCCAGCTTGCTGTCTATTCATTGATATGTAATACCATATCTCGCTGTCTGCTAGTGATAGATTACATAGACTTAGGTAGAGATGTGCACTGCACAGCAGGTAACCAATGTATGTAAATAACAGTCATTGTATCAGTCATTGTGTTTTTTTTCTCTCATAATGTAATGCAACGCAGTCCTCTTGATGTTAGTTGTGACACAGGAGATAGAATAGCAGGGCTGTCATTTGTTGTTAGAATCATCGTTTTAAATCTGTACATGTTCGCACGGTTTCGCAGAAACATGCAAACATATGCACAAAATGCTTGAAAAACACCAGAAAAATGATAACATTATTTCATGTACATTATAAGAAGTACACACACATAACACATCATATCTCTTCCCTGTTGTGGGCTCTAGATCATCGACCAGGAGATCAACCCCCATGTGGACCAGTGGGAAGCAGAAGGGAAGTTTCCAGCCCATAAAATCTTCAAGATCTTAGGAAGTGCTGGTTTTCTAGGAGTCAGCAAACCAGTCGGTAAGAGTGTTTGGTTTTCTTTTCCTTTGAGAGGATCATTTAAAAACCAACAAAAGTAGAACATTCATTTTCATAAACACACGTTTGGGTGATGCAGTTGCTCGGTGATTAGACACAGACAAAGAACCTGTTGTTTTGGAGTCTGGCATGACATTTCCCACAGGAATGAAAGTTGGTGTTTGTTTGGCCGCCTGTATCTTTGTCAGGTCTGTAAGCGACTAACAGTGCATGCTGGGAAAGTTTCCAGCCCCTGAGACTCTGAAAAGGAATTTAGGATTTACTTAATGTTTTGTTTTTTGTTTTTTTTAAATCTGAGATCAATGACATTTTAATGAAAAATGACAAAGTTGTAATTAATCTAGTGGGTTTTTGTGCATAAGGTGGAGCAGAGCGATTAGGTAAAAGGTCGGTTTGATTTAGAGACCCAGAAGCCTTTTTCTTATTTTGGAGGTGGCTTGTTTTCATGGAAAGAATCTAAGGAGACAATAGGACTGTCAGAAAATGATAACAGCCGTCACAGCAAGGTGCCAAACGTAGTGCACCGTTTGTGCTGTTGGAAACAAAAAAGCCATTTTGCCTGATTGTTTCTCACTGGGCACTTTAGTTGGTAATTCATACAAATATGATGACTCACCTGTGCCTCGGTCTACATAATTTATGTTTTTGGGACGTGCTGTTTCTTTTGCCATTCCAAAAGTCTCATAATAAATCTATAACATATCTGTTACTTAAAAAGCCCTTGCTTATAAGGATACCATTTTTTAATACAAGAATACACGTGAATAACAGTCACGTCAGAATCATTATTTAAGTTGTGGGAAGAATTTGTCTGAAGGGAATCAAAATGCGTTCTGACTGACCATCCTTGCTTCGAGGCATTTCTTTTTCGCAGCTGAAGTTTCTCTCTGTTTGACAGCCATACATTACAGTTGGTCTGGTTTAGAAATGTTCCCACTGTGATGCTGGCTGTCTGCTACAGTATATCCCATTTCCAGATGTGTACCCAGCTGTGTCACTGCTGGGCTTGAGGAGGGAGCGGAATAAGTACTGCACAGTACAGGACCACGAAATAAAATAGTTGCGGTTGCGATGTGTACTTCATTCTGAATATAAGAGTAGATTTGTGGAAAATGTTTGACAATCAACAGCAGATATCTAAGGTTTCTCAGTTCTACCACATTCAGGTATTCCCACAGTAATAGATTCATTCATCTCTATTTAATTGCCACTTTTCGTCTTGGTCTTGGTCTCACCGTGATAACAGCACTGTGGTAAAAACAGCTGCTATGGCTGTTCTGACATTTGCTGCTGAAAGAACAAATCAGGTGAACATTGTTGGACAATGAGCTTTGTGAAGAAGATTTCACCACAGGTCTGTAGGTCAAAGAAGGGGGAGGGCGAGGGAATTAAAATGTGCTGAGTACACAAGTCTTAAGCATTAGTTGGCAGGATTAGAGAGGAGGAGCGGCCCAGCGGAAGACACACTGTATTATCAGGTGGTAGATTACGTGGGTTAAGTATATAGAAACAACTGTCAGTGTTGACATGTTTCAGTAAGCAATTTAAATCATAGACATCATATACTTGCAGTACAGTATATAGTCACTGATTCTAGTCTTAAGTCTTAAAAGAATGATGTTTTATTCAACAAAAGCTAATGGACAAATATCGTCTTGCCTTCAAAAAGACTGTTGCTCAGTTACCATAATGTGGAATCTGGCTCCTTCTGACAATTCTTGCTGTGTTTGGCTTATTTTTTGTAATAATATTAGAAATAACCGAAGTTGCCAGGGTATTATATGTTTTCAGGAAAGTGTGCAGTTGGAGTAGCTCCAACTAGATGTGTCTTTGCTGCCGTGCTGACTAATGAAGCAGACTTAAAGAATTCTGCACTGGCTTAATTGATTCATAGGCTCGGATTACAGGAATGGCAATGGGGATTTAGGAGTCTGTTCAATGGAGAAATAATTCATCAGGTGGAAAGTCAAAGCCAAATACAACAGAAAACACTCTCATAGTCATGTAATAAAACATCTGCAAATATGGTGACATTTTGTAATCTACTCACAATATAAATAACCTTGTTTAAAAAATGATCCAGAATCCAGTGATATTGTCTTGATGTGCGCCACCTACCTTAATCTGTCTTGTTTCAAGTTACAGACATTCAATTCTAGAAAGGCTAAACTTCATGGGGAAGTGTAATGATCTCATCTCCTAGTTAGAGCTGGGATAACATTTTGAAAAGATTCATTGTTTTATGGAAAATAACTCTAAAATGCTCCATTTCAGACTACAAGATTTTATTATTATTATGATATAATAGTTTTAATTTCTCAGTAAACATTTAAAAGTGCCATGTTGTACAAGTCAGGAGGTAAAACAAATCTAAGCCTAAAAAGCAGACTCTGGCAGACCGAATCTGCCAGATGTCCTGTTGCATGTCATTGCCCATCTCTGCCTGATGTCCTGTCATCTCTCTACTATCTTATAAAGGCATAACATGTCACAAAAAAGAAAGAAAGAAAACAAATCTGAGAGTCTGCCCAACAAGTGAACTCAAATGTGATTCAGGCCTATTTTGGAATTCCTGTTTCTATGCACTGACTTTATGCCCCTCCATGGGCATTGATGACTTAAAACCCAGGAAACTGGGCAAGAAAGTTAATGCTCCTGTTTACATGGTTTGTAGCTATACAGCAGGTCCCTTTTATTTAATCCACTGACAAGAACACTCAACATGTAGTCCCCTTTTTCCATGTACAAGGAAAGGCATTATAACAGGAAGTTTACCTAAGGCAGCCACGTTGAGGGAGAAGACCGTTGGCTCCCTGCCTGTTTTCCTCTGCTCTGAGGAAGAGATAGCTGCAGTTCACACCATGGCATTGGCCTTTTGTCTCCTGCCTGACAGATAGAACCTGGCATCCTCCACAGTTTACCCTTTTAACTGAATATTTTTGCTACAAATGTTTAGGTGAATAACCTCTTGGAGAGACTTGTGTGTCCAGGCTGTTTCCTTTCTCACAATTTCTACTTTGGTAATACTATGATACATGCATTACAATGGCTTGTCTTTCTATTCATAATCGTTACTAACACTGGGACCTTTCGGATTTGATTGTAGATGACACTGTAATGGTGATACATGCAGTCTGAAGTTGAGTAATAGTGCGGTTACACCTATGTCAGTTGTAGTAATTGTTACACAATTGTCATGGATCTGAGCTTATGGTTGATTCTTTGGCCATCTTTCCCATGTTGCCATTCTCCTGGGAGAAGTGATTTTATCATCAGGTCACTCGTGTTGCTGTGCAGATACAATACTGTATAGAACTTTGTTACTCTCTTTTTTTCTTTGACATTGCCAGTATCTGCTGGTGCTGCACCTTTTAAATGATCTTAATCTTTATCCTTCAATATGTGCTTCATATGGAGCTCCACCTGATGAGAACCTATGCTGAGGAACATCTGGTGTTCAGAAGAAACATGTGTAGGATTGACATTTTTGACAGACTTTTGTTTGTTTTTTCTTCTGCTTGCTTGTTCAACCAGACGGCCTGCTGTTTTGCTTAAAGTGGAATAAACCTCGGTGCTTCCCTTCATCCACATTATCCACCGCAGGGTTTCCAGAGACTTATCGCCGAACAGCTGCACCTGCTTCCTCTTATTTTTGGCTCCCTTGTTTGCTTGTCCCACTATATCGCCCTCTTTCTATGTCCCCCATTTATTTTGTACTCTTTCTTTTTCTCCTCGTTCTCTCTGACAGTCTGCCAGACTGTGCTTTACTTTATTCGATAACTAGTCTGGCAGGTGACATTAAACCACTTTGCTAGATTTGCAGGCCTCCATGTGGTAAATTCACACATAATTATTCAATTCATTGTTAGTCAGTGCTAGTATCCATCATCCAGTGGCTGGCGTTACTATTTATATTCATTCATGGGAAAACTGAGCACCTGTGGGTTTCTGTTGTGGGTTTTTTTTTTGTGTTGATTTATTCTCTGTTTCCTTGTTGTTTTTCGTCTCATGTTTCTGTCTTCTGTGTTTCACCTTGTGTCTTATGTTTCGTGCTTAGTTTCCTGTTTTATTTTGTAGTCCCTCTGTTTCTCCCATGTCATGTCTTGTTTTACTTCCTGCCTCGTGTTTTTCCCCACCTGTGTGATTGTCTGCCCCACCCTGATGTCTTTCACCCCAGCCCTTGTGTCACCTGTCCCTTGTTTCACCCTCGTTTACTTGTGTATTTAGTCTGCATGCTTTCTGTGTCCGTTGTTGGTGTGTCGTCATCCGTCGTGAGTCTTGCGTGTGAGTTCCTTCCAGTGTAAGCTATCTTGGATCTTGGATTTCCCCGTTCCTTCCTTGTTCCTTGGTTTTTCTTTTATTTGGACATTGCCAGCATGCATGTTTTGCAAGTTCTCTTTGTGTTATTATTAAATTGTTATTTTTTTACTGCTGCTTCCTCCTCACCTTCCCGCACTTGGGTCTAAGCCTCAACTCTGACAGCACCAAGCATTTTAAAACTGCTCAGTCTTGTTACATTCCGCTGACTGGATGTTATCATTAAGATATTTGTCCTAAATAATTAATTGTGAGGTAACATTTGCTAGACCAGCATGGGATGATGTCCAGTTTTCTGTACTGCAGAGAGCCATTTGTTTTCGTAATGTTTTTTTTCTTCTTTTTTCTCAAAGGCCCAAAGCCTCTTTGCCCATACATGTCCCACATTCACAAAAAATAAGAAGTAAAGAGAAAATACAGTCAAGAGGGCAGGGTGTCTGCAGATACAGACACCACCACACACTTCTAGTGGGTCATAAATGATGATTTAGAGGGATTACTTTTGTCTATACATTGTTTTTAAGAATACCTTTTTAAGAGAAATGCAGTATAAAAGCCAGCTTATTCCACGAGTAGCGGACAGAAAATTGTGCTTTAGCATTAAGTATATGAGTATAAAACGTATTCATTTCATAGATGCTGCGACTGATGATTAAAGGCAAAATAAAGGAAAGGAAAAGAGGTTTCTGTATAAGGTTAACTGACAGGTTTATAATGCACTTATAAAAAACTCTATTGATGACCTAAATGCCTCCGCTGCCAGAATGGAGGAAATAGAATCTTTTTTTTTTTTTTTTACTTTTTCAGTAAATTAGTTGTTTGAGAAATCAAAATCAAGTTTTATATACTAAGCAGAACAGATGAGATGACACTGAGATGTCAGTGACCCTTTTTTTACTCCATGCTTCTGATCTCCCAGCAGTGCTTTTTACACATAATTACAGGGAGCGCAATTAATGATAACATCCTGTAATTAATTTGAGTGCATGCTCCAGTGCCAACAGATCAGTTGAGAATATTCTACCAGTGTGTATGTGTGCCTACAGAAACATGTTAGGCAGTGACTTTATCACAAAGACAACAGGAAAGATAGAAGGGAGACAGGGAAGGTGGGTGCAGAGCTAGTTTAAGGTGGCTAATGTACAGTAGTGACGGGGTATATTTATCCAAAGTTACACGCCATTTTTTCTTCCTCATTCAGCGGAGTAGCAAAGGTCCACATCTATTATCAAATGTGCATAAATGAGGAAAAATAATCTGAACAAAAAAACCCACACAATGTACAGTGAACTGTTAGCCTTGAACTGTCAGCAGTAGCTAAAGGAGGGGGGGTGTGTTTTGTCCCATGCAGAGTATGGAGGCTTGGGTCTTGACTTCAGCTACAGCGTAGCAGTTGCAGAGGAGCTGGGCAACATCCGCTGTGGAGGCATCCCCATGGCCATTGGTGTACAGAGTGACATGGCTACTCCTGCACTGGCCAGGTACAATCCCAATAACAATGATATTGGATTTTTTTTAATATACATGTGCTGATATTTGTCATAGGGGAAAGGTTTGCAGCGTAGTATTACATCCCCAAATCCAGTGTTTTCACTGTTCCCTTAAAGAAACTCAGTTTGGGTTGCAGACATGTCATTATGTAAATGTACATTGTTGCTTGCTGCCATACTCTCTCTCCACCTCTGTCTTTTCTTATCAAAAGGACAACAACTAGTCAGTGACTCGGGCATCAATGTCTGCTTTGTCTTTTTTTACACCACCACTAGAGCCACTTGTGTAAGAGTTGGAGTACATTTTCAAACATTTATCCTACATGGGTGTTTCATTTGGAGATGATAAAAGGTAGCTTGAATTGCAAACAACTGTCACCCTGTTTACCCTACAGATAATTATGTTGTCCAAACAAACAATGGACATTTTTTTTTTACACCTATTTTCTTAGCTTGTGTTTATTTTAGTGTATTTTTATTGGTCTAATGGGCAATGATTACGTCAACAGCTGCACTTGTTAACAAGTCATGAGTTGCACTGATTGCACTAATTGATGCAGATATAATCCATTTAATTCTGGTACAAACACTATAACCCAATCCATATCCATACTGCTTCTGACCACTGCTGAATAAATCTACACATTTCTACAAGGTGTCCTCACTTGTGGTTATCAACAAGTTATGACAACAATATAGACTGAAGGCAGAGGATTTTACATGCTTATTAACACGTTCTGCAGCACCATCTGCTCAGCTGCGATGCTACTCTGCCAGCTCAGTGGCTGCAGAGTATTATGAACAATTAAAACTGAAGTCCACTGCCGCACAAACTAAGGATTGTCCCAGGTACTTTTTACTGCATTATGTGTAAAATATATTTTTCTTTAATGTTGGCTAACTTCTACATATTGCAGATGTAGATACAGTGTAACTGTAACAATAAGCCATGCATATTACCCCTTTGTTACATTGGCCAAATCTTTTATGGTCCAGGCCCTTTTTTAACTGTATCTTAGTGGTGATATTATAGTTTAACTAAAAATACAGCCTATTGTGCAGCCCTTTTTCAGAAGTTACACTCCTTAAGGGTATGTGTATTCATATTTTTGGTGTTTGTCTCACCCATGATTGGCCTTGGCTTGTTGTCTTGCTGTAAAACAGCTGTTGGTGACACAAGACAGAATTCAGTGAAACAGACAGTTTGGAGTCTCGGGAGCTTAATTAGGGGATCTACACTAGCTTGCAGTGAGGTCTAAGTGAGCAGCCAAAATACCATGAGAGCTTCAGGGTAAGACTCCCTCCTCTGTCCCATTTGGAACTGTAATTGCCTCAAACATGGCAGTGTTGTTTCACACAACTTTTATTAGACCGGTGCCTGACACTCCTCTTCGTCAATCTACTTTGTTTAGTATTGTCTTTTAGATCTTAGTTTATAGGAAATCAACAAGGGGTGCTCTTGGATTCCCCTTAGTATCAAGGGGTTACTTCTTATTAATAGTTACTAATATGTTTTCATTTCTACGTATTTGTGTGTCTGCAGGTTTGGTTCAGCTGAGTTAAAGAAAGAGTTCCTCCTTCCCACCATCATGGGGGACAAAGTAGCCTGCCTCGGAGTTAGTGAAGTCGGAGCCGGCTCTGATGTCTCAAGTACGTCTCACCTTCGTCATCTTCCGGTCATTTATCTATCATATAATTTCCTGTTTTAGCTCCTGAAGGACCATTTTAAAGAAACTCATGCTACAGAAATGATTGAGGAGCCAGAAATACAGCAGTTTTAGAATCAATTTGGCACTGATATTCTCTGGAGAGGACGGCATGCCGAATATAGGCTATCAGATTTCACCACTTTTTGACTTCTTTTTTTCTGGATTAGTATGCATTATATTTTACACTTAGAGTAATACACCAGCTTCAGCTTTTCATTTAAGGGCCAACATTTTATTTCTAGGATTATTCATCTATTGAAACTTTTCATTTAACCTCCTGTCCTTACACTCATCTTCCCATCTCCCTCCATCCATGTACACACTCCACCACATATGAATTCAGGTATCAAGACAAAGGCAGTAAGGGAAGGGGACGAATATGTGATCAACGGGGGAAAGATGTGGACCACCAGCGGTACCCAGGCTGACTGGATCTGTCTTCTCGCAAACACCAGTGACGGGCCCCCACACAGAAACAAATCCCTCTTCTGTTTGCCGATGAACCTACCAGGTAGGAGTCAGCTATTTGTGGGATGATTTTCCTGTAAAAGCAGAAGGCCTTTTTTTTGGACAAAAAAACATTTAAGCTGAAAATGAATCATTGTAATGGACATTCATTATCTGGGATTCATACATCAAATTCACAAATACAAAGCCCTCAAATTTAAGATTCAGTGCACAATGATATTAGCTGTAGCTGTTACCAACGTTACAAGTAGGCTACAGACATGGAGCGTTGAATAAATCACGAGGTGGTTAAATGCACATAGCCTACAGAGCACAGAAACTGACATGCACTTCACAATAACCTCCTACACTATATGATAAAAGTTAACTTTTAACATATAAACCAGCGTTATCACACATTAAAGGTGCCCTGCCACACATAACCGTTTTTACTTGTATTCTTTTAAATATGTTAGGGCCATATGTGTTTGTGTTATGTCGTGAATGTGAAAATGAACTGCTACCTCCTCTGTCAGCTCTGGCCACTGAACAGAAATAAGCGGAGAAATCAGGCCAATTACAAAAGCTGGTCAGTCTGACATCATGTTGCCTGAGCTCATTACTATTCATGAGCTCGCCCAGTTGCGCTGGGTAAAGGATGCTGATAGCCAGGCTCTCATTGGCTAGCTGTTAGCCAATCAGAGTCAAGCAGCTTAGCTAGTTGGAATATTAATAAGAACGGGCACAAATCGAGCTGAGTCTTCCTGCATGCTTTCTATACCACGCTAGAATGGCTTGAAACAAGGTAACCAAGGCATTTCAGACAACTTCAGACTTTACCACAAAGTAATGAAATACGTGTGATGGGAGCACCTTAATGGCGATGATTAGCTCAGTAGACTCTAACGAGGGTGCCGTGGAGAAAGGAAAATAAGGCTTTCATGACAACTACTGCCATAAGTTCGATCTAAATAGTTAATACACTATACTATACAGATATATTTGTCCTGCATGGTGTCAGACAACAAACTCCACATGTACAATACGTTTTCCTCACGAATGCACAAACCAGACAGAATGAAGAAAAGGAGTAAATAAAAAGTCAGCTGCCTCTCTGAACAGACATCAAAGCGCAGTGCCGCTCACTAAACTGGCATCAGACTGCAGTATCACCGTCCAACAGGCAGGATCATTTAAAAGGCAACCGCGACTACATTGTGCGTCTGCCCTATTTCTGATACCGTGGCGGCAGAAATTTTGCCATGGCGGGCCGCCATTTCCAAATCAACATAGAGGAAACACTGCAAATGAATTACTGCAATATTCTCACATGATTTGCCCGAGCCAATTACACTAAAACACCCCCTCTACAGAATGTCCATATCCACTCCATCAGTAGGATTTATTATTGTTAGTCTGCCTTTGCCGAGATGCATTGTGACATTTATTTCTGTTTCCTGTCCGTACCATTGTAGGAGTACACATCGCCCGCAAGATTGATAAACTGGGTATGTGGTCATCAGACACAGCTGAACTGTTCTTCGATGACGTTCGTGTGCCCAGCAAGAACATCATCGGCAAGGAAGGCATGGGCTTCACCTATCAGATGCTTCAGTTCCAGGAAGAGAGGCTCTGGGCAGTGGCCAATAGTGAGTGAGCCTTTGTGACAGTTCTTCATCTCTCCTTCTCCCCCACCCATATCCGGTAATCGGGTATTGTCTTTCCTAGTTTTATTCACTCTCACCTCTGTTTTTCACCACAGCTCATCTGCCTCCCACAGATCTAACTGTAAATTGCACAGTTTATTGTATTAGTGGATCATTACAGTTTCCAAGAATCGGGGAGTTCAGGCGACACAGTTCAAGCCATTCATCTTCTGGAAAGGAGTTGTTTGCTTTAGATTCTGAGTAACAAGTGTGCATCAATATCTTTCTTGGGGGAACTGGTGAGAAACTGTTGTAGGAGAAGTTCAACTTGTACACGTTATTACTGAATCTGACACGGATGCGTCTGGCCTGGTAAACCTGCGCAACCTGTGCATCATATCATCAATCAGAGACACAAATGACAAACACTCACATACATGCATGCAGTGCAGGTGGAAGCAGTAGTAGTAATAAGGTCACATCTCTCCATGTCTCTATCTTAACACATCCAGTCTTGACCATGATGGACAACATCATTCAGGAGACCATCCAGTACACACGGCAGAGGAAGATCTTCAAGCAGCCTGTCCTCTACCACCAGTCGGTTCACTTCAGGTTGGCTGAGTTAGAGACGGAGGTCGAGCTGCTCCGCTCCCTCCTCCACCGAGCTACAGGTGCGGTCGCTTTACATACAGACATAACAAAAAAGTGAAAGATGAATAGCATATGACAGATGTAAGAGGGTGAGGTTTGCATTATCACAGCACTTGGGTTATTGGGTTATTTCACTTCCAGATTGCATATCCAAAATGCTTTTAAAACCCAGGCCTGGATTAGAAAGATACATGCTTGATTTTGCATTTGCAGTATTTAGGAAAATTCTTCCAAATGAATGCATGCAGCTGTCCTCGTGGCACTTACTACCATAGATAAGACTAATATAAGGCTTCAGTAACGAAGGCCACAGTTGACTCCTAAAAGAATGATGTGAATGCCAAACTAGCCTTGAGTGGGTAATTTGTACATGTACAATACAGCAGGCTGGTTCAAAAGATAGAGGGAATAGTGCAGGCTGGAGAATAATGTGGTAGCTTAACTATTAAATAGAGAGAAGTTAACAGTGAACAACACTATGGTCGGCTGGCTATAGACAGAACAGTAATTGCTACTAAATTGCTATAGCAAAAATAATTTCCTGGATGAGTTGCCTGAAACAATGATTAACACCATGTTTTGTCTGGAGTTAAATTCTACCCTACTTGTAGGGTATTTGATTTTTTTTTTAAGATACACAGGCATTCAAGAGCTATGCTAGCATTGTCTTTCCCCATGTAATTATATTAGTTCTTACTGTGTTAATCTAGATTTCTTTCTCAAAGAACAAATAAATTACAAACTTTCAACTTTTTCTTTTAAAGTTAAGCAGAACAATTTGGGATTGACTGTCTTACTCAAGGACACTTAACGTGTGGACAAGAGGAGCCGGGGTTTAAACGATTAAAGGCCGACTTGCTCTACCAAACTACTGTTGGTTCTGTGTGTACTGGCATAACTTTAAAAAGCCACAGCCAGCTTGGCCACCTGAAAAACTGGCACATACCCAGCTCCTCCAAAATACATCCCAAGTGCTTTACACTGCAGCGTTCATGATATGAATATGTGGGTGCATCATGGTGGGCGGGTGTTCAAGGTCTTGTGATTTTCTCATGTTAGTAACCACTTCAGTGGCAAACAGCTTTGAATGAATCTAGCTGCTCCCATTCGTTAGCCCAGAAACAGATCAAAGCTTTTGCATCTGTTTGGCACTGGTAGATAGAAACATACATGCACACTGAAAACAGGAAAAATCATGCAGGAACGAGGGATGTGTGAAAGAGGCATTGATCAGCCACCAGTGACCCTGAAATTGAGCCATGTTTGTTTATTGTCCTAATTTTCCATTTTTTATAATGCCTTTTCATCCACCTGGCCATTTTTCACTCACCCGTGCTTGTGCCACTTCTTGTATTCTTCCCTTTTTTTCTGCAGCATTGTACATTAAAGGCAATGATGTCACCAGGCTGGCATCCATGGCCAAATTAAAGGGGGGCCGCCTGGCCAGGGAAGTGGGTGACAGCTGTCTCCAGTTTTGGGGAGGAATGGGCTTCACCAGTGATGTTCTGGTCAGCAGATTTTACAGGTGAGGCTGGTCAGAAAAAAAGGAACTGAAATATGTCATTTGTTCAGTGATCTGGTTTTAAAACTCTTTCCTGTTTTCTCTATCACAGGGATTTATAGCATATAGCACCATGATTTTTAATTATTTTCACACCTGTGCACTTTGTTCATCTCATTTGAAAAAATATCTGACTGCAAAACCATGACGTCACCGTACAAGTCACTAACACGGGTTGCTAGCCAACTATGGTTATAACTGGCTGTCAACTTTGCTTTTTGTGAGGGTGTAATGTTTCTATGGTAAGAGCAATCTATCCAGTTAGCAGGAGCTTGATACAGCTCATGGTCAGTGTATTTTTACAAGGAATTTAAAACCAGATTGTTAGGCTCAGATTGATTTATGGCTTTTACATAAACATAGCATGTGATAAAGTAATGCTAATTGTGGAAGACATGCAATTAGGGTCAGTCTCCTGTTGTGCACTGTTGAGCTATGAGTCTCCTCATTTGTTTATTCAGTGTATTATCAAGTAACAGTGTTTGATTCAGATTCTCCCTTATTTTACTCTGTGCTGACATTTACTGATGGGACAAATAATGCAGTGAAACAAGGGGTCCAGGGTGTGCAGTGTCACTTTCAGTAAGAGAGGGGGAAAAATCACTGTTACAGTTATTTAAGTGAATCAGATGTTGGAGAAAATTCAGATGATTTTTTTCAGAAAAAACACCAGTTTGTATTAACCTTGTCCATTTTACAGAGATTCCAGGTTAATGTCAATTGGTGGAGGGGCTGATGAGGTCATGCTGGGAATCATCTGCAAGTACATGGACACACTGCCCAAGAACTGATATCATCAACACCTGACCCAGGGACGGATGTCTGCTGCTCCACTGCTGATAATGTGCTAATCATTCACAATGAATTGCTAAACACAGATCACCTAAGTGCAGTTCTGATATGTTAAAATTCTTGACATACAATGCATTAGACTGTTATGCCTTTGATTGTTTAAACTATACTGTATGTGGTCTGAAAGAAATCTCGTTTTGTTTTTCATGACCTTACAAATGTGAACAGCCAAATGCAATTGTGTAACTTGTAATTTGTTCATTTAAACATCCTTTGAAGACTAAAAATCTATTTTTTTTAGAATAGACTATGCAATAATGTGCACAAAATTAATGTTGTGTAAAATAGTGTGCCAATTGTGTCATTGACAAACTTATAAAATCAATTCAAGTACCAGTTCATTTTAATGTTTTTTTTTTATAGCACATTCTGTGTAAGTAGCACACACTTAAACACTAGTCAATTCAGACATAAAATTTGTTTATTTACATTAAAAATATTTTTTACAATGAAGATGAAACAATGAACACTTAATTCTGTATGGATGCAATACAGAATTCTTGCCTGTACACCTGATAACGTTAATCACTCAACATAACTGTGACTATCAACACATTTGCCATTTCACTGTTTATCATACAATGTGCCTGTGATTGCATTAAGTTTTTGACACAGTATCTTCTACAGTTCTTACATGTTTGTTATGCCTCATCTTTCCATCCAGGTACATTGGGCTGCTATCAAGTACATGCATATACTGACAGTGTCTACTTCAGATATACATACATACATACATGATTCCTACGTCACATGGTCATCAATCATCCATGAAATGTGTGGAATCAGGAGTACTTTCATGACTAAAAGTGGGGGTCATTCTGTGAAATACTCAGACATGGGCACGTATAAAGCTGAGCCAAAAAACCCTGCCTTTCCTCATCAGCATTATGTTGGTTTAGTTTTGCTGTGCGAGCATGGTGCAGACTGGTGATCAAGATGTGGAATCAAGAGGCCAAGTCCAACAGGGTCCTCCTATCACCTCAGCTTGATGAACCAGTACAGGACAAAGAAGACAAATAGGCAGAAGAGCAGCATGTAGCACAGCAGTTTGGTCTGACTGCCTCTGGACAGCTGCTTGACTCTGCCTATGGTGGCACCAAGCAGGCCGCCTGTTGAGTCAAAGTCCGAGTCCTAGTGTTGGAAAGAGGGATGAAAAGTTTAAAGTCCAGGCAGGCCAGCAAACAAACTGTAACATGTAGATCCAAAAAAAACATTACTGTATTTGACGGTGGTGGAATGTAAACAAATGCATTTACTCAAATAGTGTGCTTGAGTACAATGGTGAGCCACTATTTAATACTTCTACTCAACTACATTTCAGAGGGAAATAGTTATTTTTACGCCACTTTTATGTGACCGTTATATTAATTAAAAAAAAAAGATTATCCTTTAAAATGATTGATTAAACTACCCAAACGTAGATAGCAGTTAAAGTAGCTCCCTCTCCACCAGTTGCAACATTAAAATGCTGCGTCCAGGTTAATGAATCAATAATTAAATAATGGCATAACACTCATAAATTTGAAATAAATGTTTTTACTGTGTGTAAGTGTAAGTACATGTTGCTGCTAATACTTAAGATTTGAATGCAGGACATTTACTTGTAAGAAGTACTTGTTTCACATACTGGTATGAATCTGAATACCTCTTGGGCCACTAGTATTTTGTGACTGTGTTTAGTCCGTAAGACAATATTTAACTCACCATCTCCTCCAGCACTTTATTCTGGTATTTGACTTCCGTTCCAATGTCGATAGAAAGCTGTAAATATCAACACTATATCAATATCAGTAAGTAAAAAAAAAACAATAAAGCAATAGGCTAAGTGTACGTTATTTTAGACATAACGTTAGTCCATAAAGATTTTCAATACATTTAGCTAAGACAACCACAGCTAATTTCAAAGTGGCCAACACAGACGTCGCTTTATGTAGCATTCACCAATATTTAATAATAGTAATAATAATAATACAAAAAACATCAATAGTTAACTACTTACACTTTTCAAAGCGCTGACTTTAGATCTCAGTCCCTCCTGTAGATGTTCATTTTCCTCTTCATACACACTGTATCCACTTGCGACATAATTCCCAGTGCTTCCTTCACCTTAATGTAACGACACCGTTAGTTAGCTATTTTGTCCGTATTGTAGCCCTATGGAGTGTGTAGGGTTGTATAAACTTGAGCCTGGAGTACACAGCAATGCACATTATTCACATTTTGTTAACGTTATCTAGCTAACGTTAGCTAGCTGTTAGCTAGCAGGTAGCTACGAGTTTAAAATTAAGATGTAACGTTAACGTTACGTCTGTCTCTTACCCAAACCGGCGCGCCTCATCTTGAACAACTGGTGGTTAACGTTAGGGTTTATGTAACGTGTAAGAAAACTAATTCAGGAAAAAAAATAAGATTGAAACTACATCTAACGATAATCTGATAACTGGCAAATTTGAGCACATCAGCAAACGCCACGACATCATACGGTGGCCGACGAGGACAATTCTTGTCTGAAAAAGCCTCGTAGCCTAATGCAATGCGAGATAAATGCATGCAAAATAAGGACACGGTTTGGACGGTGTATGTTATTTCCACATTTAATTATTCATGAGACGTGATAAATGGATAATGGTAAATGGATTTAAATAATAGGTATACAAAATAAACTGATTTTGGAGTTTGTGTGCGTGTGCGTGTGCGTGTGCGTGTGCGTGTGCGTGTTGATCCAGTCGGGTGTCTAGTGTTTCACAAGAAAGAAAGTTGCTTGGTTTCTCTGCAGTTTCTGGTTGAGTGTGTGTATGCCTATAGGGAATACAGGGACATTTATTTTAAAAGCCATGTAACTCACTTTAAAATTACATTAAAAAATAGCGTAACAAAGACAAACTACATACAACAGCAAACCCAATCCGTCTCTATTGACGTATGGATTCTGGACGGACTGAAACAATGTTTATATTTAAGTAATCATTGTGAGTCAACAGTAAACATTGCGTGATCTTTTCCAATAATGTGACAATTTCGATGACTGAAAAACTTTTCTTTCTTTTGCTGTCATGTTTTTTTATTATTATTATTATGGGGTTGTTATTTAATGATTATTAAAATGTTCAGTATAATGGGGGAGCTGTTATGGATTGTCTGTTACAGGAGCTATACCACAAGTTGTCACAAGAATCCAAACCATATCCAACTCCATTTTTAATTTGCTGTTGGACTTCTGATGCAAAGTCAAAAGAACCACACAATGATTCTTTTCTGTTTTTTCAATAACATATAACTATTCCATGGTTTCATCGTATGGTGAACATATCCAAATATAAAAATGAATCATGTCATTATGTTTTTGTGTCTTTTTGATTTTATGTGTGTAGGGCTATCACCAATCTGGGCCAAAAAAGCATCATTCATACGGTTGGTTGCCAGGCTAACAGTTGCTCCTCCTTAACAGAAAACAGGCCCAATTATTTCAAACTATCTGACATATATAATACATATAATTATTAAGACAAAGTGCTGTATAGTCAAGAAGAAAACAACAGATGTTGTTATCTTTGAAACACAGCCCCAAAGCAACAAACAGCAATGGGTCAATCTCCCTTTGATGGGAGAAATATATTATTTTAAGGAGAAAATGCTATGGTGTTCCCTTTAGACACAGACAGATTGTTTCCTTTCAGAAATGAATATCCTTTGGTGATTTAATAACGGGGGCTTACTGACACATCCATCTGTGCTGTGTAGGATAGAAAATAGTTTCTCAATATTTCCAAAATCCTAGAGGTGCTGTTTAGCAGTGATTACCTTTCCTTATCCCCACATCCATCATCCCTCATCTGGTCCTGTGCCATTATTGCAGGAGACAGCCAATATGATTTAGGAGATTAAAATGACTTTCATGATGTTAATTTATTCCAATCCAATCCATTTTCAATACATACAACGTTAAGCTCCTATCTACCACAATGCATTTTAATGCACCAGCACTCATCTTTTTATGTATCACCCAAAGGCCTTGCTGCATGCATGACCTTCGCACGCGTGTCAAAGAAATAGAGGATATGGATTGAACTGTGCGCGTCTCAGCCTTTGTGGATCTGAGAGGATTGGATTTATCAGATGGGTCTTTAGAGTGGAGAACGGCGTTTGGACGTTTGGAAACTGGTCTTAATCCTCATTGAAACTCTGTGAATCCTGACGCACACACACGTTGCTTGAGTGTACACACAAGCACATATGCCTAAACAGTCCTGTGTACACAGTAAGCTGTGTGTTACAGGCAGCCATATTCTATATTATGTACACATTCTAGCCTAAATGTCTTCACCAGATTAGAATTATTTTCTGCAGTGAGGACAATTATATCAGACACACAATTTGGCAAAAGCTTCTCTGGGATAATCCATGTAATATCAGGGATAATTCAAGGAATAGTTCGACATTTTGGGAAATGCACTTTTTTCTTTCTTTCAGAGAGTAAACGAGAGGAATGATACCACTCTTATGACTGTATGGTGGATATGAATAAGAATAATTACTTTATTAATCGCTTTGGGGAAATTTATTTACACACACGCACACAGGACCCACAGGCAATTTCTGTGAAGAGATGTTAGAGTGATGATTACAGTTAGCAGTTAGGGATTCCTATAAGGGCACTGCTCACCTTGCATGCCAGACCATGTTTTGGTGGAACATTTGCACCCTGCAAACGAAAACACTTCATCAAATATTAATGCAAACGAAAACACTTCATCAAATACTAAATGAAGTTAGCTGTTCACACAATACAGTAAGGTGAGCTATTTAAATTACTGGATACATGTTTAAATGTAACACACTCTTAACAGTGTATCACCGTCTGTTCTTCATCAGTAGCAATCATATCCATCAAAACTTCCCAGTAGATTCTGTAAACATTTCTTTGTAATCTTCACAATCCTTCGCTGGAAGAAACCATCAGACTTGCCTAATGCAGAAGGTGAGAGGGACAGACTATCAGGAAAGTTGGCTACTACTGTTAATTCAAAACTGCAGTTCCCATACCGGGAGTCGAACCCGGGCCGCCTGGGTGAAAACCAGGAATCCTAACCGCTAGACCATATGGGAGGTGCTAGTATCTCTCGTGTTTGTTTGATCTGTACAAATATTGAAGTGTATGAACAGCAGTGCGAAAAATGTGCCTGACTATTTCGTCATGAGTGGTATCAATCTTCTCATCTAACTCTCTGCAAGAAAGCAAATAAGTGTTTTCCCCTAAATGTCAAACGATGATTCCTTCAATTAGCCTAGTAGGCTATTATATCAAGAATTATTCATTTGTATTTCAACTATAGCCTATACTAGAAAAAGAAATTACAGAAAAATATAATTAATTGCTGATGGACTTATGCATTGGCTACTCTGCAGTCTGCACATAAAGTAATAAGGAAAAAAATAAATAATGTTCCAATAACTGATCTATGATGGATCAGAATCAGGCCCGGATTGGCTAATCGGGAGCACCGGAGAAATCCCAGTGGGAATTCCTGTTTTTTTGGTCAAGGCCTGAGTTGAAAATCATAATTGAAATATATCATGGATGTTGTCCCTAGGTTGCCTACACTCGCAGTCCACTCTTTTCATTTATTATTTTTTATTTTATTTATCTCGCAGCCCACTCGCAACCCAGCGTAGTTAATTATAAAGTATTTATATGTTGACTCCTCCGACTGCATCTTGCTTAAAAACAAACAAACTGTCACGTACTACTCAATGGTAGCTACCCTGCAGTCAGTGCGCGTGATGAGAATGAGAATGCTACAGTCGAGCAAAAGAAGCTATAAAAATGGATAATAGAAAGCGCAAATGCGGCGCTGAAAAGACGAGAAATAAAAAAGGGAAAGCTGTAAGTGATGCGCGGCCAGATGACCTAAACTGAGGAACGTTTTCATTAAAACCAGCGAAAGTGAAACACCAAATGAAGACAATGAGACGGGTAAGCTAAGCTAGTTAGAACGTGCATGCTAGCGGTCGCGCAAAACATAATACAACGTTGCCTGCAAACCATCGTTCATGTTTTGAATGAAACTTTATCTTGCAGCTCCTCAGCAGCAGCCAATAGTCCAGTTTGCTGCTATAAGTGACAATGAAGAGCCAGTACCAAGCACCAGCTCCTAACTCCAGTTGGACAGGTAGGATTGCTCATTGAGTGAATATTCTAAGAACTAGAATTAATATTAATGAAGAGTGTGGTGTACTGTAGACCAGGCCTATATGAAAAAACGCGCAGAGATAATCAATGATGCCAGATGATTCAGCACTACATTAATGAAAATGACTTGATCTGAAAGTTTTGTAAAAAGAGGAGATTTGTGCTGAGAAATATGACAATGTTTAACATTATATTTAGTGTTAGAAGCAGAGCCAGGGCCCAGTAGTGTGCAAGGGATAGCTGCTCAGTGTGGAAGGCATAGGTAAGATGTTGTGCCACAGTGTGGGAACAAGCAAACATGATCAGATTAGTTACAGTATAATCACTTTTTATGCCCAAATGTTACTAGTGACCCATTATGATTTGTATCATTTAAATTAGAATAATAAATACATTGAAAGGGAATAGGATGAAAGTAATTTGAAACATTATACAAAAGAGATGATGGGTCATTAGAAAGTGGAATACATTTTATTGTAAAATACACTGAATTGCAAGGCTGTAGAGGACATGTGTGCTATTGCAGACTTGTATACTAAGGTTTTAATTACATTATTTTAATATATCATGTCAGTCATGAACTAAGTTCTAAGGCATGAAATTCCAGGGCTAAAAAAAATGAGTCCCACTCCGGCCCTGGATGAAAGTAATATGGAAGTGTATGTGAAGTGCTACTGTGATTTGGCAGTGATCATTATTAACTGAAAATGAGAAATGTTCATCTATCTCGGCACTGCACCTCTCACTGGATACTGCTGATGCTTAACAATATCTGGCTCACCCTGATTAGCATAATTTCTCCAGAGAATGGAGCAATGAATGAGTCAGATGACGGAGGAGTAGAAGTGGAGAGAAAAACATTCCGGAGGAAAGATCAAAAGGACCCGATTGTGCTTCCTACTATTAGTCTCAGGAGAAAGGATTTTGATTCCCACACTTAACATTGCTTTAAACTGCAGTTAAAAGAACTGTACCAGCCCTTTAGTCATGCTCAAAATGTTCTGGCTTGTAAATCGTTATTATATGAGGATTTGGATCCTGAATAGATGGCCGTGTTGTTCAGAATGGACCTAAATCCTTTCATTCATTAGTATAAGGATTATAATTTGGAGTAATATAAAACTGTGATTTCTGGGTGAGGTGGAAGGCAGTGAGAGGTGAGTATAAGTGAGAGGGAGAGGATGGAGGGTAAACAAAAGACAAACAGCCAACTAGAAGGAACCTGTGGAGCTCCACAGTGTTCAGTATTTAAGACATTATGAAATAAGTAATCACATGAACACAGTAAAATAAAAAATATAGCCCATTTAAAAAAAATAAACTACGACAATTATCTTATAAATTACTATAACTCAATTCTTTATTATAAAATGTTATTTCATCATTGCTATTTTCATTTCAGTTTCATGTTTTTAGTTCACAATGCCTTTATTTCCAATGTTTTTAGTCACACATGACAGTGGAGTTGTGCCCGCCCCCTTACCTCTCAGCCAATCACCTATGCCCTAACGATCTACCTGCAAGCCAGCTAGATCAATTTGGCTACAAGAGCCAATGAAAAAGTCTGCATGTAAAGATAAGGTAGCTGCAAAGAGCTCACATGCCAACGCGGCTAATCAGCTGTCTAGTTAAGTAGCTAGAATGTAGCCTTGTTAACACAGATAAAGATAGGCTACAATACTGTAACTGTGCAATGTGTTTATTTCAGAATTATTTTAGCATTGTTTTTGCTCTAGCTAACAAGAGCAACATTTGGTTAGCCTGTTAAGAGACTGAGAGCACATGTGATTGGCTGAAAGATGAGGAGGCGGGTACTGGTGACAACTACACTGTTTTCACTTTGAAAGTGAAGTGTCATTGGAGAAATTGCAATTATGAAATAAAAACTGACTTTGGCTAATCTATAGGCTACGTATTTATTTCAAATTGTTGTATTTCAGTCAGTTAGAGTCAAATATAAAAAATAAAGGCTTTGAGAAGAGGGAAAGTATGCAGGTTTGAGTACATAAGGACATAGATTGCACCACACGGCTCTAAGCTGAGAGAAGCTTTTCAAACTCTTGATCAGTATAGAATAGAATACATTTTATTGTCATTCGACAGCAGCTGTCCAATGAAATTATTCCGCAACTCACCCTCAGTGGTACACAAATCAAATGACAGTACCTTTATAAAGGCAAAAGACACAGAATAAAAACAATAAATATAGTAAATACAATAATAATAAAAAAAAGTCAGATATTGCACATTTGTATTTGCAGAAAGACGGCTATTGCACCATTATTTGTTAGTGTTCAGTTCTTTTATGGCACATGGGTAAAAACTGTTCATAAGTCTGGATGTGCGGGCCTTCATGGACCTGTATCGCTTCCCAGAGGGCAGCAGGGTGAGAAGGTGATTGGCTGGGTGGGACGAGTCCTGTGTGATGCTTTTGTCCCGACGCAAACAACGAGCCCTGTAAATGTCTTCTAGGGTGGGTAGTTGTGTTCATGATGCCCTGTGCAGTTTAAATGAGAGTAGGATTTCATGACTTTCCTGAGATCAGTGAGGCTGGTGACCACTGGGAAATTATGGAGAAATCTGTGAAATAAGCAGCATATTAAACAAAATGTTCTGCAGCATCGTAAATGCCAGACCTTTTTACTTTCCAAATGAAAGCAAAAGCTTAGGAAGAAGCTGTTTTTAAAACACAGAACATCTGTTATTACGCCAGAGAGAACTCAGCTCTCTTTTTAACCTCGTCTCTATACATTATATTTTGAGCAGATGCAGATATGTGTGTTAGATATGTATGTGTTTACATGCATATACAGTGTGCAATTTTTCAGGTTCCCCATTTCATCATTTCTTATTAAGACATGTTCATTTAAATCATTGTATAACTTCTGTATTGTCATCTTGCATTATTCTGTTTAATTACAATGTGTCATCTTATTGCTTTAGCAGGAATGGTAGGTAGCCATTCCAAAGAAAGCACACCTAAAATAGAAAATTAAGAGAAAGAGAGGTTGATGGAGGATTAGGGACATTCCTTTCCCAAATTCATCTCTTTAAAAGCTCTTATATTAGCTTTATGGCTATTCCATGCGGCTGAGTTCCTTCAGGGGACCCCCCGTCACTCCTAATGAACAAGACTATTACTCAGACTAAAGTAAGTTGTCACCTTGTTGGATCCATATCATTATTCACTCGTCTCATCTGTGCATCAGTGTGTTTGGCGGTGAGTGTGTCTGTGTCAGCAACCTTGAATCCCGATGAAAATTTATAAAAAAAAAAAAACTGATCATATGAGCTTTAATTCATTGGTTGACACTGAAACTGACTCCCTTGACAAAGAAGATGCAACACCATTTACAGAAGAAATTAAATATTGATTAACCGTTGCTCGCCCCACTGGGAGCTGGGCTTGAGAGACTTTGTATTCATTGTGATTATAATGTAAACAAGACCTTTCTAACAGATGACGTTTTATCAATACATGTCATTCAAAGTGTGTCTGATTGCAAATTACATCGCGGTCGTCTTATCTGACCCTTGATGTAATGTCATCTGACTCCCGGGCTTATACTTCCTCTGTCTCTCTCTTACAGACAGACAGACACACACACACAACACACACACATCACTAATAGTCTAAACTGTCTTCTCTATCAACACTCTAACGGAAAATATGTTATTAGTTTGCTAAATGAACACCGGCTGGGAGAAAAAGTGAAGATACGTGAGCTGTGTGTTTCCACTGATGTTGGCCATTGCTATGAACCCTTTGGAATGCAACCATAACACCACCAAAAGGAAAATACATCCATACATGTAGTTGTGGCATGTAGTAGTTGCATTATGTTTAACACAGGTGAAACTGATTCGTTGATGGACAGAAAACAAAAAAGACAAAATGCAATATATTTGTTTTTTAAGCCATTCAACTCCAGTACCTAGCTCATATCTTTTCTACTGCACAGCTTTACTTCTAAATCATCTGGCAAAGTGCGTTTGGTCACCGATGCTCACCTGACCGAGGATGCTTTGCTGAACACACTTTCATGTCCATTAGCTACACATACAGTATGCCTTGAGATTCGATCAACCAGTTTGAATTAATTTACCTCAAGGCATGATGCAACGGAATGTAAGTGAATCTACACCTGGTGGGAATTATCTTGCATTATGGTAATCATGCTGAAATACCTTGTCACTTTGCATCATTCAGTCTGAATCTGATTGCTCCAGCACAAAAGTGCAACTACTGGAGTACATTCTTGCCACATACAATCCGCAGTACTACTTTAAAAATATATATTTTTTAATTTAATTATGAATACAATTCATTACTGATACACTGACAACCCTATTACTTTTTCAGTTTTTAATTATGTAAAATAATGTTTTTTTTTTGTCAGTATTTAGTCTTGATCAGATTTCACCAGTGCTCACTGTCCTATTTCATAAACTTGGGTGAGCAATTACCACTTATGAAAGGGCACTGAATGGTCTGCCACCTTGGAAGAAACATGGGCCATAAGTTGCATAAGGCCATTTAGTGGGCTGTATATCATACTTTGTATAATTAGACAGTTTCATTAATTCAATTTTTGTCAAACCATTCCCAAGGCCAAGTATAAACTTTCATATGAAGTTTATATACTGTTTGGTAGTTCATAACAATTCATCAACTTTAGGGCATACTTTATGTTTTGTACATAAAGGTAAAATCATTATTTGCCAGTAACGGACAACTAAAGCTTTCAAAAGTAGATAGTATGGAGTAAAGAGTGCTGCATTTTCTTCAACAATGTAGTGGAGTAGAAAACTGCACTTAAGTAATTAAAGTGGCTATAACTAACTTCATCAGGACCGGAGCATCCTCATCAGGGATCCGCAGCTGATTGCATGGCGGGGCAATCAGCTGGCCTGGCGGCCAGTGCAGCAGCACGGCGTGCTGTGGGAGAGTTTACACAAGAGTTTTCTCGAATCAAAAATGGAGAGTTACCATACTGAAGACGGTAGAGTCATAGTCGAGGATGAATTGCTGATTTTTATTATGATCAAAATGTGAACACTAAGCCACGATGATATTGTGTCGATAATAACGAGCAGCTTCAGCTCTGAGCGGATTGAGTCATCAAAGGCAAAAAGGTTTTGTCAGAGCTATTTCCACATAACAAACGATGGATCTCCTATAGGGGACAAAAGAAGATCATTAACAATGTCAAAATGTGCCTGCAAGTGCTTAATGAGTGCGGTGAAAAGATCCCAAGATTTGTATCCCACTTCCTGGATGAATAACCGCCGTCTCATTTAAACACATCCATGTGTCTGCGCTCCTCGGGACAATGCAGAAAATCAATGCTGACATTGACTACCTAAAAATAACTATGGGAACTCAGGTAGCTGCCTGTGAAACATTGCGGGAGGTTTCTGCTAAACTCGATAGTAGGCTGACTGCTGTGGAGGGGCACTGTGGCCCGGACGCTACTGTTCTGGCTGACTGTCTCTCTGCTGTGGAGATACAGACGGGCCCTGCACCCAGTGCGACAGGTCTTTCCTCGACTGTGATGGATAGGCCGCCGGGCCCTGATCCTGCCCCCTGCACTCCCTCTGGGGTTAATGGATGGTTAACGCCTGGCGGGACCGACGGCAGTCAACCAGCCCAGCCTGTAGATTCAGCCCAGGGACGAACTCAGACCCCCCCATGGAGCATGGTGGTAAAGGATGGGCGCCGACTGAAGCAGGGTCGACTGAAGCAGGTAGGCCTACCTGAGAACACTGCCCATCGAAGCCCTACACCTCGCACTGTAAAAACGCCGGTGAGGCATGTGAGAAAGAAAACCGGCATAATCGGGACGGGTGTGGTTTGATCTCAGCGTAGACGCCAACACTCTCAGTGAGTACTTAAAAACGAAGCTGGGTCGGGATGTGACGTAGAAAAATAGAGACTACACAGAGTAGATGCAGCTCCTTGTGTGTCACCGCTGAATGTAATGTAATGTGGCGGAGCTGTATGATCCGCAGCTTTGGCCCACTGTGTCTTTTGTCCGACGCTACTATGAGCCTCGTCGTCCTAGAGGAGGAGACGGAGGCCCGTCTGGTCCAGAGGATGCCCCTCGCTCTCAAGATGAGGGGCTGCTGCATGGTAACGATGCTGGGATGCCTGTCGCATTTCTGGGCGAGGATGGGATGAAGGCCAGCTGCTCCGCAGGGAGCAATAAAACACATTAAATGCGTGTTGTTTCATACAACTACTCGCGGATTGCGAGTAGGACATACTGCTACTGATAGATCAAGACGCTTGGTTGTGGACACAGTACTGGACAAATGTGACATTCTGTGCCTGCAAGAAACCTGGATGGCGAAACAAGATCTGGATAAGCTGAACACTCTACACATGAATTTCCATGGGGCTGGAGAGTCCACTACCGACCTCAGTACGAGGCTGGTTCGAGGTAGGATAGCTGGTGGTGTAGCTATACTGTGGAACATCAAATATGACTCAGTGGTGAAGGTGGTGCGTCTAAATGTTGACTGGGCTATAGGGCTAGAGTGTAATTATAATGAAAATAAATTTACCGTTTTAAATGTTTATACACCGTATGAATCATATGAGCATGAGGACGAATTTCTGAACAGGTTAGCTTTTATCCAGTCCTTCATAGAGGACAACAGCTCATCTTGTGTCTATGTCATGGGTGATTTTAATGCTGACATGTCAGATAGCAAATCTTGATTTGCAGCACACCTGCAGCATTGAGTGTAAATGAATTATATTGAGTCAAGCTTTGTTGCCTGACTCAAGTTTTACCTACGTTAGTGAAGCGTGGCACACATCTTGGTTAGACCATATTGTGACCACAGCTGATGCTCATGCCTCACTGGTAAATGTGGAGATTTGTTATGAACTTGCTACCTCTGATCACATACCTATTGCTGCACTGCTAAATGTTGAGAATGTCCCCTGCCAAAAATAATAATGCTGCTTCCGCAAGTAAACTGGACTGGTCAAAACTGAGCAAAGAGGTTGTGGCTGGATACTCACTGCAAACGGAAAGTCTTTGCTCAGATATGAATTGTAAGGACGAGCAACATGTTGAAAAACTCTGTGCCATGTATGATGTTATTGTGAAATGTCTCAATGCTTCCAGTGAACCCTTTTGTAAAAGTAAATGTAAGGTATTCAACATCAGACGTGGGTGGAATGAGTTTGTGGCTGAACAGTATGCTGAGGCAAGAGAGGCCTTTAGACTCTGGTCAGAGGCAGGTAGGCCTAGGCATGGGGTATTGCTAGATATGAAAAAACGTACAAATGCTAGAGTTAAATATGCACTCCATTTTATTAAGAAAAATGAAAACACACTGAGAGCAGACTCACTTGCCAGAAAGCTACAGAACAACAACCTTACTGACTTTTGGAAAGAGGTCAAAGTAATGAATAACAATAAAACACCCCTACCGTCTGACATTCAAGGTGTGACTAGCCCAGAAAAAATAGCTGCGCTTTGGCGTGAGCACTACCGTGACCTTTTTTAATTGTGTTAAAAAATAACCCAGTTAGAATAAATCATGAACATATTGATTTCTCAGCAAATATGATAGTTAGGGCAGCAGATATTTATGATGCCATTAACATGTTGGATAACAACAAAGCCTGTGGTATGGACTGTATTACTGCAGAGCACCTAAAATATGCCAGCCATAAGCTCTGCCCTTTGCTTTCCATGTAAATGGTACAATGTTGTATCTGCTCCATTCTGTGTTAGTAACGGAGTGCGGCAAGGAGTAATTTTGTCTCCTATTTTATTTAATGTTTATATGGATGGATTATCAAATCAGCTAAACTGGCTGTCTTGTGGGCAACACTTTTGTTAATCATCTTATGTATGCAGACGATCTGGTCCTGCTCTGTCCATATAGTGCTGGGCTGCAACAGATGCTGAAGGTGTGCTCTCAGTATGGCCTTGATTATGACATAAAGCATAACGCTAAGAAAAGTCATATAATGATAGTTGGAAGCGCTGAGGACAGGAAATCAACTTTCCCGACCTTTTATTTGTCAGATAGTCCCCTTCCTGTGTGTGAGGAAATTAAATACTTAGGTCATGTCATATCTGATGATTGGACGGATGACAAAGACCTCTACCGACAGCGCTGTAAAATGTATTCTCAAGCTAACATGCTTATGTTTTCTATGTGCTCTGACTCTGTGAAGTGTTCTCTGTTTAGAACCTACATCACACCGTTATATACTGCTCAATTGTGGTTTAACTATAAGAAAAAGAGTATGCAGAGGCTCAAGGTAGCATACAATAATGCAATAAGGTTGCTGCTTCGTGTCCCTAGGTGGCTGTGTGTGTGTGTGTGTGTGTGTGTGTGTGTGTGTGTGTGTGTGTGTGTGTGAGATATTTACAGTTATTGCACTTTTCTTATATTTCAGATATTTGACATTTTAAAACCTTGATTTGTTGATGCTACAAGAGTGTACTTTATATGTGCTGTTCAGATGCACACTGTTTTATTGTGTGTGTGTGTGTGTGTGTGTGTGTGTGTGTGTGTGTGTGTGTGTGTGTGTGTGAGATTTTTACACTTGCACTTTTCTTATATTTCAAGTATTTGACATTTTGGGAATGTAATAAATATTGACATGACAATCAATTTGAAAACCCTTACAGTTGCGTATTTGTTTTCAGAATGGGATTTTCCCTGTTAACGGATTTTTCCATTACATGGTACCTGCTCAACTTTTAGCACCACCTCCGTCGAGGTTCCAAGCGAGCTGAGGCGATACCAAAAGGTGAGGTGAAAGCGACCCGCCATTTTTAAATAGTTTCGCCAGCTGTGTTTTGTTTTTTTGCTGCCTCTAGCTTCATTTGACACAAAATGTGTCTTCTGGCTGTGGCAACAACAACAACAAAACTTCGACGTTCTGTGCATGTGTCGCGTTAGGTCACGGCAGTCTCCTGCGGTGCCACTATGACGACCAGCCACGCTCGCCTCATGCATGAGGCAGTACTAATCTGCAATGGAAAAAGGAGCACGGGCAAACGCGGTTGAGCCGAACAGAGTATAGCTGGTACTAGCAATGGAAAAACGCCAATAGTTGCAATGAATGTTGTGCTCAGACAGAAAATCATTCATTTACAATAAGAAAATACTTTACAGATGCATTGTTGCATTTAAAGTGTTGCATACGGTAACTTAGCCTACTTTGGATGTATCGTAAACTAAACCGGGTATCACTGTCACTGTGTCACGAGCCAAAGCATTAAGAGTTTGTTGTAGCAACCAACGTAATAATAACTTAGATGAATATAGCGCATTTAATGAAACCCAATGACGCTTTACACGGGTGGCGGTGAAGGTCAGGGGCCTCGACGGACCAGACCCGGGCAGCAGAGGCTGGCTCTGGGGACATGGAATGTCACCTCGCTGTGAGGGAAGGAGCCGGAACTTGTGCGTGAGGTGGAGCGCTACCAGTTGGATCTGGTGGGGCTTACCTCTACGCATAGTCTCGGTTCTGGAACCGTACTCCTGGAGAGGGGTTGGACTCTTTTCTTCTCCGGAGTTGCCCAGGGTGTGAGGCGCCAGGCGGGTGTGGGGATACTCACAAGTCCCCGGCTGAGCGCCGCAACGTTGGAGTTTACCCCCGTGGACCAGAGGGTCGCCTCCCTACGCCTGCGGGTTGTTGGGGGGAAAACTCTGACTGTTGTTTGTGCATATGCACCAAACAAGAGTTCTGAGTATTCAGCCTTCTTGGAGACCTTGAATGGAGTCCTGTATGGGGCTCCGGAGGGGGACTCCATAGTTCTGCTGGGGGACTTCAACGCACATGTGGGCAATGACGGAGATACATGGAGAGGCGTGATTGGGAGGAACGGCCTCCCTGATCTTAACCAGAGTGGTTGTCTGTTATTGGACTTCTGTGCTAGTCATGGATTGTCTATAACAAACACCATGTTCGAACATAGGGATGCTCATAAGTGTACTTGGTACCAGAGCACCCTAGGCCGAAGGTCAATGATCGATTTTATAATCGTTTCATCTGATCTGAGGCCGTATGTTTTGGACACTCGGGTGAAGAGAGGGGCGGAGCTGTCAACTGATCACCATCTGGTGGTGAGTTGGGTCAGGGGGTGGGGGAAGACTCTGGACAGACCTGGTAAGCCCAAACGGGTGGTGCGGGTAAATTGGGAACGTCTGGAGGAAGCTCCTGTCCGACAGACCTTCAACTCACACCTACGGCGGAGCTTTTCGTGCATCCCTGTGGAGGCTGGGGGCATTGAACCTGAGTGGACAATGTTCAAAGTTTCCATTGCTGAAGCTGCGGCAGGGAGCTGTGGTCTTAGGGTCTTAGGTGCCTCAAGGGGCGGTAACCCTCGTACACCGTGGTGGACACCGGTGGTCAGGGAAGCCGTCCGACTGAAGAAGGAGTCTTTCCGGGATATGTTATCCCAGAGGACTCCGGAGGCAGTTGCAAGGTACCGAAGGGCCCGAAGGACTGCAGCCTCTGCTGTGAAAGAGGCAAAGCAGCGGGTGTGGGAGAAGTTCGGAGACGACATGGAGAAGGACTTTCGGTCGGCACCAAGGCGCTTCTGGAAAACCGTCCGCCACCTCAGAAGGGGGAAGCGGGGAACCATCCAAGCTGTGTACAGTAAGGGTGGGACGTTGTTGACCTCAACTGAGGAGGTAATAGGGCGGTGGAAGGAGCACTTTGAGGAACTCCTAAATCCAGCTGATGCGCGCTCTTTGTTAGAGGCAGAGCTGGAGGATGACGGGGGATTGTCGTCAATTTCCCTGGTGGAGGTCACTGAGGTAGTCAAACAACTCCACAGTGGCAAAGCCCCAGGGATTGATGAGATCCGTCCAGAAATGTTGAAAGCTCTGGGTGTGGAGGGGCTGTCTTGGTTGACACGCCTACTCAACATTGCGTGGAAGTCTGGGACAGTGCCAAAGGAGTGGCAGACCGGGGTGGTGGTTCCCCTCTTCAAAAAGGGGGACCAGAGGGTGTGTACCAATTACAGGGGTATCACACTTCTCAGCCTCCCTGGTAAAGTCTACTCCAAGGTGCTGGAAAGGAGGGTTCGGCCGATAGTCGAACCTCAGGTTGAAGAGGAACAATGCGGATTCTGTCCTGGTCGTGGAACAACGGATCAGCTCTTTACTCTAGCAAGGATCCTGGAGGGAGCCTGGGAGTATGCCCATCCAGTCTACATGTGTTTTGTGGATCTGGAGAAGGCATATGACCGGGTCCCCCGGGAGACTTTGTGGGAGGTGCTGCGGGAGTATGGGGTGAGGGGGTCCCTTCTCAGGGCCATCCAATCTCTGTATGACCAAAGCGAGAGCTGTGTCCGGGTTCTCGGCAGTAAGTCAGACACGTTCCAGGTGAGGGTTGGCCTCCGCCAGGGCTGCGCTTTGTCACCAATCCTGTTCGTAGTATTTATGGACAGGATATCGAGGCGTAGTCGTGGTAGGGAGGGGTTGCAGTTCGGTGGGCTCGGGATCTCATCGCTGCTCTTTGCAGATGATGTGGTCCTGATGGCATCATCGGCCTGTGACCTTCAGCACTCACTGGATCGGTTTGCAGCCGAGTGTGAAGCGGCTGGGATGAGGATCAGCACCTCTAAATCTGAGGCCATGGTTCTCAGCAGGAAACCGATGGAGTGCCTTCTCCAGGTAGGGAATGAGTCCTTACCCCAAGTGAAGGAGTTTAAGTACCTTGGGGTCTTGTTCGCGAGTGAGGGGACAATGGAGCGGGAGATTGGTCGGAGAATCGGCGCAGCGTGGGCGGTATTACATTCAGTTTATCGCACCGTTGTGACGAAAAGAGAGCTGAGCCGGAAGGCAAAGCTCTCGATCTACCGGTCAGTTTTCGTTCCTACCCTCACCTTTGGTCATGAAGGTTGGGTCATGACCGAAAGAACGAGATCCAGGGTACAAGCGGCCGAAATGGGTTTCCTCAGGAGGGTGGCTGGCGTCTCCCTTAGAGATAGGGTGAGAAGCTCAGTCATCCGTGAGGAGCTCGGAGTAGAGCCGCTGCTCCTTCACGTCGAAAGGAGCCAGTTGAGGTGGTTCGGGCATCTGGTAAGGATGCCCCCTGGGCGCCTCCCTAGGGAGGTGTTCCAGGCACGTCCAGCTGGGAGGAGGCCTCGGGGAAGACCCGGAACTAGGTGGAGGGATTACATCTCCAACCTGGCCTGGGAACGCCTCGGGATCCCCCAGTCAGAGTTGGTTAATGTGGCTCGGGAAAGGGAAGTTTGGGGTCCCCTGCTGGAGCTGCTCCCCCCGCGACCCGACCACGGATAAGCGGACGACGACGACGACGACAATGACGCTTTACACAAGTACAGGGGGACAAGGGAAAAGAAAATAGTAGGCCAACACAAACACTGACTGGCGTACAACCACATCGCGCAATCTAAAGGTATTTTATGAATGAAATAGGCATATTTCATATATATATTACATACCTGAGGGCCAATTCGGGGTTGGTTTTGAATCATTTACAATCCCGTAATTGTCTCCATCTGTTGTCTCCAGCTGTTGAAAGACCGACCGGGTGTGACTCAGATTTCGCCCGTCATCTGTCACTTTCGCTTTTAGCTTTTAGTTGTTCTTTGTTTAATTTCCCTCTTTTCTGTGATGGCCCTGCCCCAGTATCAGCTATAACTACAGCAGCTAACATCTAAAATAAAATTCAAATACAATTAGGCCTACATAAAGACATCTCCTGCTACCTTTTACCTGCGTACTCCCTAACACAGGCTTTTCCGGTGTTCAGCCGAACTCTGTGACCCCATTAGATTGTGCTCTGTAGCGCCGTCTACCTGCCGTAAATCATTCTGTGGCTTTGTGGGAAAAATCGGACTCGGGCAGAGGCATTAATAAAAACTATATAAAAATAGTGTTCTTTTCACTGTTAGTCTCGTTTGCTGTTACAGGTCATTTATGATCATCAGATGGAACATTACACAGTTTCATAAACATTTACAAAGTTACATATAGTCACTTTAAATAAATCACATTCTACCACTTGTAGCCTTGTAATAAATGGCCAGCTCATTGGTCTGATGTGAAGGAGTGGTGGTGCATATTAAGATGTAAATCATTTTTTTTAACAACGGTCTCTGTTATTTTCTTGATTCAGGCAAACATTTGTCTCAGGACGTTCGAATACCACAACCTGGGAAACACTTCCAGTCAGCAGCAAACATTTATAGACATAACAAATTGAATGTCCAGGAATCATTTTTGGTACATTGACTCAAACAGAAGACACTAAAATCTTGTTCGTAAAATGTCCTAAAAAACCCAACACGTAACTGATTTATTAAATAAAGTACAAAGAGAGGAACTGACTTGCTAGTATAACAACAGCAGAGTATGCTTTCTTATAAAATCTATAAACAGGAAAATAACAAATGGGAACTTATTGGTGACAAATGCTTGCTACAGTACATTAGTGTGCTCGGTCGCAGCGGTTCCCAATATTTGCTGCTCTTCTACTCTTTGTCTTAAGCATGGAACTACATTTGTTTTCACAAGTATTTTGTTTTTGTCATTCAGGGCCTCCCAAGCATGTTTGTTGCAGCAGTTCACTGTTTTTATTTAATCTTTAAAAAAGGGACAAAGTTGTAAGTGTATTAAATTGGTAGGACGAAATTAAACAATCCCCCAATAAAAGATATGGCCTATTTTATGCTCTGTCTGTGTGTTTGTTCGTAGAATACACACGTGTCATATCCTCTGCTGTGTTCTCTTTCTTATACTGTTCCCACTTATGGAAGTTGGAGCCATCACACAAAGTATCCTACAGTATACAACTCTAAACTCTGCTGCTCAGCTACAGTGTGGGCTACATCGATAAAAGCCATTGCTTTTATTGGTTTCGATTGGTCTGCAGGATCACCCCTGATGATTTTTAAGTCGCCCACACATACACAACTCTATGTCTGAGTTTCCCTAAGCTTTATCACTCACTTTGACTTGTTTACAAAGTCTTAGAAGGGTTGGGCAAAAACAAATTCACTTACGTACTTAAGCAAATCCAATAAAGTAGGTGATTGCATTTGTTTGAGAGTCATCCAAGAGAAACCATATACGAGGAAGGACCTGTTTATTGTTTTTTTGCGGCTTATAAAGGTGTGAGAGTCCTCTAAAATGGAATGGAGCCTATCCCAGCAGACAAAGATAATTAATAGTTATGATGAAAAGGCATGTATAATAATACTAGCGTGCTAATTAGCTTTTTCTGTCTGACCACTTTAAGAAGAAGTTTGCCAGCCAAAGAGACACAATTCAGCTGAGTCCTAAGCCAGCCAGGAGCAGATTGAGCTTGTTGTCTTTGATCATATTGAGAAAACATTTCTGTCATCGCTTTTAATTCCTGCAGCCAAGTTGAGCTCTTTCATTTCAACGTGGTTAGACAAGAGCATTAATGCGCAAGCTGGTATTGCTCTGGCCTCATTTTCATATGGGAGTCTTTGCACTCTCAATTTTAATGGTGGGGAATGTCAGGGAAGTGACCGCACAGACGTGCTGATACACCGCTGAATCATTTGCTGCTACCACAGTCCTGACAGCTTTCTTTTAACTGTCATGAATAGGACATTTCTTCTCTCAGCAAAAGAGCAAACCAGACAAAGCCTACCCTTCTGTGAATTCCATTTGAAAGGCTATCAACACACCAAAAACAGAATCACAAGTTGTATGCACTGCTGTGTCCCTCATGTTACCAAAGCTTTGGTCTGCTGCACTTCTCCTCCCTTCAATATGTCACCGCACCGCATGCCTTTGTCCTGCTATAATTGAGTATCACCAGGGCTCAATTCCAGCACCCTCTTATACCCCCGGTGCTTGGCATGACAAGCTTTGACAAGTAATTCATAGTTTGCTGAATAGTGCTATGAATGACTTTACGGTAATCTCCCCTCAGGGATGTGGCATAATGTCAAACCTCCTGTTTTGTTGCGCTTGTAGAATACTTATTGTGACCAAAGCTGGCCTGGCCCAGGTACAGTTTATGCATTTACGTCCAGGCAGGAGGGATTGGGCAGTATTTGGAGAGTAAATTCCCACTGAATTATTGCGGTGGCAGATGTGCATAACGATGAAGGAACCTTATGGTGTGCATAATGAGGCTTGTTTGCAAATTGCACACAGGGAGGAGCATAACAATGTGCTAAATTTGACAATGTTTGCCACTGCATGGGCTGAACTAAAGCCTTTTACAATACATTATTCTCACAACAGTGCTAATACTGTCCCAGTGCTCTGTGGCCTTCATAAATGTGCTGCTTATTGACACATTGCCACAGATTACAGTGCTGCTCTAAACTAGTTAATGTCCATTATAGTCAAAAGAGAAAGCCACACAACTGAGACAAAGCCAAGGAAGCCTTTTTTACTGCACAGTTCATCAGTTTTATTTCTTATGTCCTTCTAGATAAATAAAGTTTTATCGTATCCAATCTGGTCTTAACTTATTCCTTTAATAATTGATCGCTTTCACATTTAAACATAGTAAATATATTTTATAGCAGCTTAAGTATAACCATGTCACCAAGTTTTCTAATGTCACTGTGGTCAAGTATGACCCTGTAGCATCATAATCAATAAATAGCATTGGCAACTTGTTGTCAAGGTAGCAGCTGTGGGTGAGGATGAAGCTGTTTTATGAAGTTTCACTGAAGTTACACAGTGACTTTAAATTGACACCACCACCCTCTGAAGACACTTGGTATCTTCAAAAAAAGAGGAAATAAGTGTGGGAGGAGCAGTCAGATCCCATGCTGCCTTTTTGAATCTAAAACATCCTGACCCACTTTTCCGCCTTGGAAAGTACAATTTGACTACATAAGCTGTAATCTGATTATAAAAGCAAGCAGAGGTATTAGTGCGGCAGTATTTTCTAAAAAGAGCGACTTTGAACCTGAATTTGTCATAGCTAAGATAATGGAAATCTAAAGCCGGAGGCCATGTAACAGAAATGGATTTATCTTTTTAACTAATGCAGCAAGTGTATACTAACCACAACATGACTACTATTATAGAGCACTGTGTGAGAGCACAGGATGTAATCACTCATTCATTTTATTGTAAAGATCACATCACTATAAAAAACACTAATATTATTGATATCTTGACCATGCTTGATTTTGAGATGTCACTGATCACCTCAATCACAATGCGGTACTTACAGTATTAATGCAATAGCGCCTTTCTCTCTCAAACAGTAGTAAGACTGAAGGAGGAGCAACAGTGCCACCTAGTTTAATGTATGAGATCAATCATCTTCACTGTCCAAGCTCTGAAGGAACATTCATCCTTAATGGCAAGGCATATAATAACATCTGTCTGTATATTAAGATTGATTGACATAATTAGTGATTGGCACAGTCTGTCTGCTCCTGCTGTGTCCATGCAGAGAAGATCACATCAAGATAATTCTGTCAGGAATACATTAGGCATGACCTTCACTGATGTCTTTGCTGATAAATATTTGTGGAAAGGGTTACACGTTGACATGAAAAAAGCTGTATTTAGACAGACACATCCTAATTAGGCCGAGGTTAGCTCTTCACAGGGTTGTTAATTCTCAGATGACACGATGCAAATGACATCCTCCCATTGCACCCATTGCTCGGCTCGAACAATGAGTCATCAAAGCACTACGAGGAGAGAAAACTAACAAAGTAAAACTGTGGCATAAACAATCTTATTCTTTACTGTGTCATTGTAATTCAAGACAAATACAAGTCAGCCTGGTTCCATTCAAATATTATGTTGTTTCTGCATCAAATAGCACACTTTTAGATGGAAGCTTTCAGCTTGCATTTGTTTTCCTCCTTTATTTGGTAAAGGGCAACTCAAGGCCAATTTAGAAACTAGAAGCTAATTCCTGACTGTGTCTTTTAAATCACGCTGCAAGACAGTGTTTTAAGTGTCAGGGGTGTTTCTGGCATGTTTAGGTCTCCTGACACCTAATGCTTGGAACTCAAACATTCTGATACTTGTTGTGGCTCAGGCTCTAGCTGTTTGGCAACACCTGGAAGCTGCTTAAAATCCTCCCAGATCCATTTTTTTCATATATGTTTACATTACATGTATACTATTTGTCATTTGGATTCTCTCTGCTGTAATTTCATTATTTCGGTCATTCTGAACATGCATCTATTGCATGTCTATCTGTCCAGTTGCTCTTCCTGAGGTTTCTTCCATTTTTTTTTCCTGTGAAAGGGTTTTCTAGGGAGTTTTTCCTTAAGACTCAAGATTCAAAGGACAGAGGGTATTGTATGCTGTACAGATGACAAACAAGCAAGTCTCAGGAAAAGTAGAAACTCAAGACGAACAAGTCCCAAGTTTACACCAACAAGTCCCAGGTGAACTGCTTAGTCAAGACCAACAAGTCCTAAATCAAGACCAACAAGTCCTAAATCAAGACCAACAAGTCCCAGCTCCTAAGTTAAGATCAACAAGTCCCAAGACAAGACCAACACGTATGAAGTAATCTGCAAGTAAAGACCAACAAGTCCCAATTTAGTTAAGTCATCATCAAGTCCAAAGTTAAGACCAACAAGTTGCAAGTCACTGAAGAAATGAAGTTGAAAAGTTAGTTTGTTGCACTATTTTTTAAAATATTATTTTCAATCTCTAGGATCAGATATAACACGTCATTCCAAGAAAAAGTGAAGTCATAAGTCAGTTGCCTGTCAATAATAAACCTATTTCACAATATATCTGAGACCTATAGATAGGAATGTGAAACATGTCACTAAAATTTAACGTACAGTATAAATCTCCTTAAAGCATCACATTGTGACGTTTTGCATATTTTGACTAAAACATTTGAACCAACATGGAAAGTTGTTTTTTTAAGCAGGACTCAGGCAGAATAAAATGTAAGATGTTAAAACCACATAGATAGCACCTATTCAGTTTGTTGGAGGGCTTTTATATAGTCCAGGGAAATATTTTCAAATAAAATACATTTTTCTGGGGTCATCGTAGAGGATATTTTGCTCTCTACTCTCTTCTTGAGAGTTTCTTTTTACCTAGATTGAAAATGTAGCATGTCTGCAGACTTGAAAGCACTCCAAGGAAACAGTGTTTGAACTCCAGGCAAAAAATATTAATATAGTGTGATGGCAAAATTACATTTAAAGCACATTCTTCTATTAGGTTAATCTGTTTAGTGTATGTGTTAACTTAGCAAATGGTTTCTAACAGATGAACAGCTAAAACTATAAACTTTGAGACTGAAGACAGTGTCTTTTTCCCGAGGTCTTTACTGACGTCCGTTTAGAACAAGTTTAGATAAGGCGCCGTAAACAATATCCTACAGCGTCTCTAAAACAGTTTTGTTTTCCCCCGGCAGCAGAGACTACGAAGGTGTTATGTCTTGGGATGAACTGGGGCAAAGGGCTTGGTCTCTGCTTCTGTGTGTTTGGTTAACTTGTGTCTATGCAAAATGCAGAAGGGGAGGCGATGACCATTTGTTATCGCCTATAAGGTGCTTTGTCTGTGTGATGTGACTCAGAACGTTCTTTCTCCTGTGCTGTGGTACTTGGGAAACGGTGTTATCCATTTGCAAATGAGAATAAATACTCAAAAACCAGACTTTGGTTTCTTCTTCATTTATTTCACTTTAACCTTTTTAAATCTTACCCCGTGCAATTAGGAAATATTTCCATGACAATAGTTGGTTCACAAGGAGAACTCCAAAGAGAAAAATGTATTGATGTGCATCACAATGCTTCAACTGACAAATGCATATGCCCAAAAAGAGGAAAATATTAGGCTACTTAATATCAAATTATGCAAGGTTATGGTCAAAATCAGCTGTCATCACCACAAAAATACAAACACTCCGATTATCATGCAACTCCATGATGGACATAAATGCCAGTGTTATGAATTGATTAATCACCACTACTGAAATGAGGCAGGTGCAATTGTTTCATTCAGTTTTCAGCATGCACACAGTGTAGTTCTCCTGGGCCCCTGTCCATTTCCAGTTGTCTCTCAGGCAAACTAAACAGGCTTAATGTGTATCCTGAAGACCCCACAATCAAATCCACAATAATCTGCTTATCTATGCATAATTGTTCGTGATTTAAATTCCCAGTTGCTTACGAAGAAGGAGACTGTTATTGATTGACAGATTAGTGAAGAACACATAATTAAAACTTCCTTCACAAGCTGACCTGTGCTAACTAGATTCACATTGGCAATTTGAAAAGGTGAAAAAAAAGTTTCTGGAAGTGATATGCAAGGATTCTTGTTGGAGAATATCAATCAGCAAACAGCAGGGGTTTTACAACACTGATGAGCAGACACATATTATGTCTGCTGCTGTTTCTTTCTGTTCCCTCTGTCTTTAGATGTTCAACTACAAACACATTATTTGAATTCAGGTGCTTATTGTCTTCAGCGCTCGTGCCTCAATCTTCTTTTTTATGTTTCCGCTGATTTCTGCGACACTGTTCTCTACCGCATTGGAGATGTGCCTTGACTTAAATGTCATCCTGATGTTCTCTTGTCACAATACATTCAAACATCAGATCTGCAAGCTCCGGGACACGACCACACCCCAGGAGAGCTTGATGTTTAAATACAGAAGGGACGGATGGTAACGTTAAGGTGAGACTCTGATCAGAGGAGTCACAGTGAGGTTGATAATATGAGGTGAGGTTGGTAAGATTAGAATACAAGCGGAAGGCAGATGCTGCTCAGGCCACAGTGTGAGAGAAAGTTGAACAGTTCAATCCAAAGCCTTTTCCATATATTGTCATCAAAGCCACTGTATCTAATCTGATGCCCTTGGCTCTAGGATTCAGCCGCTGGGCTGTCATTCAAATGTGCACAAAACGTCAGCTTTGAAGTTAATTCTTGGACACAAGGCAGCTGAAAAAGACGATGCACATGGAGAATGACAGCAAAACAAAAAGCCACAGATAATTATTTATACAAACACATTATGACATCAGCGGCGATTACGTTTTTTGCATAGCCAAAGGAAAAATCAATTTGGCTGGTTGTGACTGGCAGGATTCTCCTGTGCTTTCACTGAAACAAAGAGAGAAGGACTTTAGAGTGATTAGTGAACCTTCTGTGTGCTTTTGCAAAGCTGTCATGCATGCTTGTCAATCAAAAGATTTCCTTCTGCAGCCAAATGAAGAGAGGTTATGTTTATTGACAACAACAGGAGTTCCAATCCAAACACAGTGGATATATAAAGCCTAATGGTAATTGTTTACCAGGAAGTTTAATTTCTTTAATAACTTTAATGGACTATAGCTGCTTGTCTTTTCTCCTCTGATATCCCCATATATATTTAGGTGTGAACGTGTATCCTCATGAAGCCTTTTGTGCTGTTCTATACTTGGAAGGTAATTTTCTAGCTCCTTATCTTCACTACCCAGGTCGACGTCAGGTCCGTGCCAAATGTCAAAAAAGGCTGAAATTGTCCACTGTTGGTTGCTGGAACCAAGCTGGCTACTGTAATAACAAATTCATGAAAAAACATTATTTTGCAGCAGTATGAGGCAGCTTTGTGGTGAAAACATGCAGAAGCCCATGATTGATTCAGGTACTGTACTGCTAGCTGTTAATTTCTTGGAAATAGAAGATGGTGCGCCTAAGATATTAATACAGACGTGGCAAGCTATCACATTTTTAGAACACTAGATGGGTAGCTGTGCCAAATTTCCATATTCATTTATTCATTTTGTTTAGTTTTGTATTGATTTTTAATGTACATTGTTTATATTTAAATAATTGAGCTTTGTTTTGTGTACAACCCATGTGAGTCTGGGCATGTTTTACCCCAGCTTTATGGTAATCTAATAAAGTTTGTGACTTCACTTGAGAGTGAGTATCCAATTTGTAACCCCATACTGTGTTGAGAACACGGGGTCTTGATGTCAAATCAACACTAATCACCTAAGCCCAGGATTTGCCATGGATTTTCAGAAAGCTAATCAAGTGTTTGAACACTTCCACCCAGGGTGACCAGAGAGAAGGTGGAAACAGCCGACCTCCTGATGGTCTGTCTGGACCCGTGACTGATGATTAAAGGAGAATTACGGTCGATTTCAACACGTAACTCTGTTGTTTGTAAATTTGGAGTGCTGTCAGTAGCGAGAAAAACTACAACAATCAGTGTTGCCCACACCGTGTTATCCTCCAGCTAGCATTAGCATCCAGGAGGCTGAAACCGGGCAAGTTTTAAATGTGCTTTTAGCCTCTTCACATGTTCGAAATGTCATTACAAGTGCCTACCCATGTGAAGTGATTCCTTCCGAGTGAACACAGTGAATCTGACTGCAGTAGATGTGAAAGAAATGCATACAAGTTCTGCTAATTCAGCTCTGTTTAGTTCTGGTGTTGAGACGACAAGGCGAGTGCCTTACACAAGATTACACAACATTTTGATCAAGTGTCATGTCAGATATGTCGACCTCTTTACGCTTCAATTTAAACGGGTCATACTATATTAGCCAGCTAACGTTAGTGTTGTCAGTAGAAATAATATATTTTAAGAAGATCATCATATTCATAAGGTTGTCAATCAACAGTACTGACTCATGGATAACACCACTGATCTTTTAAATTGTAAACCTTTACAGGCACATACACATTTTAGACATTATTTGTTTGGTGATAGAAGCTACTGCAAAATAACAGATAGAATAATATATCTGTAAGATCCTCATTAATCCAGTTTTGGACAGTAACAACAATTCTCCCATCTACTGATGTTAATCAAATAGACACCAATATAATCTGCACTTGAATGGGGTCACACTGATTTTTCCAGATTGTTTTCTAGTGAAATTTTTGATGAAGCTATAAACCACCATTCAAGGCACAATAGACCAAAACAACTATTCTTTATATATTTAGAAAATGAAGCCAGTAAAAATAAAGTGAAAGGTCAGAAAGACATGGTGAAAAATAGTATTTGATTGCAGAATCTTTTAAACCATACTGCATTGCTTCTGCTGCACTGATGTTCCCCTGCTTGTTAATTAGGCAAAATATCCACTAAACTGCCCATTAACCAGCAACTTAACTACAATCTTTAGAGCCCCAAAATTCTTTATTTTTCAAGGGCACATTTCGAAGTTAACAGAGCCAATTATGTGCATGATTATAGATGTGTCCTGATAGCCCATCTGTCTCTGGTCCGCTGATCTGTGCCTCTCTCCTCCCTTAAGCGTATGAAGTTCTGTCACTTCATGAAACTAATCTTTATGTATGGTTGCTGTCGTGAGCATCAGACTACATTTACTATTCTAATGTATGCAGATCGAGCTTTCATTTCCATATTGAGTCTCCTGGTGCCTCTTGAATGACTCAACGAGACCTTTGGTAAATACAGCTAAGCGGAAACAGGAGAAGCAAACATGGCAGAGTCTTTCTCATCAGACTAGATTTAGAGAGGAGTCCTTCCAGGAGATGTAAATCAAAATTAGGTGGGGCACCGTTCATTCTAACATTGCAGACCACATGTGACTTCTTTAAGCATATCGGTATCAATAAACTGATATGCCACTATTCCTATATTGGTAGTGTTATTTCTTGGAGGTTTTAGGAGAATATTGGAGCTCATAGAAATTGCAATATGTTCCGAGGGATCCCTCTGAGGCAATGCTTTAGTGAAGATGTCATTAAACCAGTGTCAATCAATGTCATGCTGTACAATGGAAACCATGAATGACAGAGGAAGCGAGTTTGAGTGTACTGTCATGAAAGGGGAGCTTCAGTAAGACATACTGTATGAAAAACATGTCCCTGCCCAGTACCATTTGTACTGTTTATAACATCCATTTCATAAAATGTATACATCATATAAAGATTAAAAACATTTCAAATTTGAGCATATGCCATAATCAGAAGGCCATAATGTGTGTCAGTAGTGTGAACACAATGTTGACACATATTCACATGTTAACCAACAGTTTCTGGCCACCTGATGAATGTAAGTCACATATTCACTCTCCTTGTAGCACTGTCTTGGTCTCCATCCGCTCCTGAGGGAAATATCTGTGTCTATAGCTGCTAAATGCTCCTCTGTGTTCACCAGCTAGTCGCTAACTATGTCTGTCTGATGTTTGGTGCTGGGTACGTGATGTGTGAAGTGGGTTTTGAGAGCTTTGTTGCTGAAATTAACTGCCTGCCGCAACCGAGAACGGCGCTATGAGAGCAGTGGGAGTGCCCCCAAACAGTTGCAAGGACACCCTTCACCCCGTCACATTGTTCTCGCGTTGTCATTTGATACATTTTTATAATAATGCAATGGAGTATGTTTTGTTGCTTTTAACGAAGGATCTGAATACTACTTCTCCTACTGATGTATTTGTAGAGACACATTTTCATGTGACATTTATTTTGTCTCCCCTCTAATTCTGTTGTTCCACTGTCACATACAGATGACTTTATTTCTCAGTTTCTCATCATGATGATTTAAACTGTTTCGATAGGCTACATTGAACACGTAAATCACTACGGCAACAGTCTGCTCAAGTGATTCAGCTTTTTTTTTGGTCCCACCAAAAACAGAAAATGATTTATTGCTGACATATATTACTTCTAAACGTGGACTGACAGATCACTCATTCATTGGGCAGTTGTAGCAGCCTGTCTGTCATCCTGCATCTGCAGAGAGATGCACAGCCGCAGGAGAAAAACAAAACAAAGCTTATTCTGCTGACTGACAGCCAGGTCACGCTGCACTTTATTTTATTTTCTGTGATGGTCACAAAGAGTAACTGAAGCAGAGAAATATTTGGATGTGAATTTTAGTGGAGACTGCAAAACTCAAGAGAATATGATGCATGTTGTACCACAGCAGTAAGCCAGTGATGGAGAAATTATCAACAGACGAGTCAAGTTATCTTGGAAGCAGCAAACCCAACACACAAGGCTTTAATTGAGATCTCCGGGGAAATGATCTTAGCATGCATAATGCATTCAAAGATTTTAACATGCTGGGGTCTTTTGAGTTGAGAGTGGAGAAAATGAATCAAGCACTCTTGGCTGAGATTTCTTTGTTGTTTGTGTTTTTCTTTGAAGGAAATAACTGTACTTTACTGCCCAGAGGAGATTACACATAAGAGGATCCCAAAGAAGTGGGTAAATACAGGTTATTTTGTGATCGCGGTAGATTTGTTGTGAAATAATAGTCCTTTCCCTGAATTGGCAGAAAAAGAACTGGTGCTGTAGTGTTTTTGAGCCAGGTCCTCAATCTGTTACCCTGACTGCTCCAGTGGAAATATAGGGACCAACAGATCAGACTGTGGTTGTACTGGACATTTAAAGGAAGAAAGAGACGAGCTGATGGTACAGTGTGTGATGCAGTGGCACCCTCCAGTGGACACAATGCTTGTCACTGCTTCTTTATAAGGAGGACACTATAATAATGCTTCATACCCTAGTTTGATCTTATATTTCCTGCAAGAAATGTATTCCATCCATGTTGCAATAATGGAGATAAAACGATTCTAAGCTAAATGTTGTCTGCACAGATTACAGTAGCATTACAGTTTTCCCCTGGCAGAACCAGGCTCTGTAGAAACTCCAGAGGAAGAAAAGTGTAAGAAATCCAAACATGGGGAGTGTCTTGTTTATTGAGCATTTTAACCAGGAGAGGATGCTGCTCTCTCACTCATGAAGGGACAGGCTGGAGTTAACGGAGGAGAAAAAAAAAGTCTTTGTCTGACAGAAACAGAAACAAGCAGCAAAAGAGAAAAATGAGTATCCACAGTTTGAACAGTTAATACAGTAACTCAAAATCCAGTAAAGGTTTGACAGTTTTGTTTGGAGATCAACACATTTCTATTGAATGGCATTTTAATAGAAAAGTTGACAAATATGGATGTAAAAAAAAAAATCTTAAAGGAATTCTACAAATGGTTGCCTGTTGTTTTTTTTATCTTTTCTTGTTTTATTTTGCCATTTATTTTGGGAGAAGCAGTCAATTTTTCCTCTTCTTTCTTTTCTTTCATTGTCTGCAGATGGTCATGGGCTGTCCCTAGAAAGGATTGTGGGAGGCGTTTAGACACATTGTTGCCAGAGGCGTTTGAGGTGCAGTGTGAGTCTTTAAAATATCTTTAAATGTTGTAATGAGCCGGTAGAAAGAACTCCAGTTTTAGATCACTGTAGCCTTCTGGAGCTTTAGTGAGAGACTGCAGTCTAGACACGGGAGCCTGGGATGAACTGGTTGATCAACAGTGTGTATATATGTACTGTATGTGAACCAAATGCAATAATATTACCATATGACCATTTTTTTAGGTTTTGCCTTTCCGCACCGCTGTGGAGATAGGTCTGGCAATGCGAGACTAGGTGCTCATACATCGATGGTTAATATACCCATTGATTTAAACAAATAAAAAAAAAAACACTGCAACATGTAAGTAATGGAAGACGGACATAAACACACATATCACTTACATTAATCTGTAAATAGATGTAAGTATCTAAGTTATATGCATATATTTATTAGTAACCCAGTGCACCAGTTGTCCACCATGTGTCAAAGCTAAACATCACACATCATTCTCTCCCTTTTTGTCTTTTTGAAAGACAGCATTCCTGGGGTTAAATCTGGACAATGTTTGACTTTATGAGTCAAAGTGGAGCGCCCAAACTAACCATGAGTTTTGGTCTGTATGAGGCTACACTGTCTCATCTGTGGAGGAGGTGCAGGCTCAGTCTGGCCTTCAGGTCCTCTGATGGAGCCACCTTCGTGGATCCAGCTCCTAACCTGGGACACGGCTGTAGACTAGGAAATCATTCATTTATTTGCACACAATCAAAAATAATATCTATAAATGAATTGTGTAGTTAATACAGTAGAATATTCCTGACACATACCATATAACTGCAACATCCATAGGTTTGATTCTGACCAGGGACCCATCAATTCAACTAAGGCTAAAATGCTGTGTGTGTGTGTGTGTGTGTGTGTGTGTGTGTGTGTGTGTGTGTGTGTGTGTGTGTGTGTGTGTGTGTGTGTGTGTGTGTGTGTGAGAGAGCACACGCGCAATCAAGAAAGCTGCTAATTAGGTGACTTACATTCCTGTTCTCTATGGAAAATGCACAAGATTATGTGACATATTTACAAATAGGAATAGTGTAGTCTACTTTACAGACTTGTGCTTCAGAATGGATTTCATTTCAACTACAGTACATCACAGTTCAGTAAATTACAAAATTAAACACACAACCCAGATGATGTGCATAGATACAAGAAGTATCTGTAATGGTTCTATACAAAATCTACTGCAGATTTTTGAGAAAATTCAACTGCAAGAGCTCAGTCTTAACTTTTATCAAACATGCAACGTGCATTTAGTTTGAACAGAATGGAGGCTTGTGGGACCCGACAGTGTGTCTCTCTGAGAGAGTCATGACAAAATGAGAGAGTACAGCTCTCTCTGTGACCGAGGTGCAGCAGCTGAACCGTCATGCAATACTGTGTGGTCACCAAGCTGGCGTTTAGACTGCACAGAGCACAGGAAGCAAATCGAATGGACTGACCCTCCCTTTATCCCTGCAAGAACCACATCATAAGAAAGAAAGAAAGAAAGAAAGAAAGAAAGAAAGAAAGAAAGAAAGAAAGAAAGAAAGAAAGGTGTCATCAGAGAGAGACAGGCTACATAAAGAGACAGTGAAAAAGCAGGAGAAACAGACTATGGTTAAAGAAATATAAAATCACAGTCAGAAATGCAGAGCGAGGGAATGAGGAAGAGACAGAGAGACTGAGAGAGAAGAAGGAGAGAGACAGGGAGGGAAAAAGAGGAGAGACAACGTGGCAGGAGGTTTCGTCCGATGTAGACCTTGGATGGGATGATAGGACTCCGGGTTCATCTGAGGATGTGTGCTGGAAGAAAGCTCTGCCTAACCATTCATAAGTGTGCTGTCACTAAACAGTCATTAACTTTCAAACCCCTTTTAACTGCTGTTTGCACTTTGGCTGATGGACCTCTTTGCATCATGCAATTTAGTTTTCACTATATATTTGATGCCACCCCCGTGACATTAAATACAGTTTAATATACGGCAAAAATTAACATAATCTACATGTAATAGCAGTATTACAATGCAATGCATTAGTATTAGACAGGAGGATCGCTTGGCTTGACTAAACTTGTATATTGTCTTTCAAATCACAATCCTCTCCTGTCTTTGTATTTTATTCTTGCAGACAGACTTTATCTCAATGATCAGGCTGCCCTACTAAAATGGAACTTCCTGTTTATCCCCAAGAAAGGACTATTTGGCTGTTGAATAAATCAGGAACCTCTTTAAGGTCACTGCACACCGAACGAATGTAGAATATCCTTGCAGAACAGTCAAAAAAAAAAGGATTGATTTAAGCAGTTTGACCTTTGCAGTATGACTTGTTCGAGCCCCTGTTATCCTGCTCGTGGTTTCTGACTTTGTATCCATGTTGACTTTAACACTTATAGAAAACGTGCTTATGCCAGCAAGAGAAATCACAAAAAAATCATCTTTTAAGGGACTAAAGTCTAAAACCGTACATGTGTGAGCACCTGGGTGCCAATGTAGGGATGACTCGATAGATAATAAGATGGGTAAAAACAATACAGTCAACACATTTAAAAGGAAAGGGTCTGCATAACCCCATGTGAAGATTTGTGACACTGAAGGAATATAGACGCACTGCAGTGCAGACTGCAGGTAATTGTAGGTTTCACCTCTCCTTGGCCCACCTTTCAATTTACACTTTATTGCTGTTGGAATGGGGAGATTCTCTTAACGTGCAATCACAGGCCACGTGCTCGTAAAGACAAGGTATGGCTGGAACACACACACTCACTTCACATACGTCACCTCACAGAAGCAGACCTGATATTTACAGGTGTGTGCGGTGTTTGGTGTTTTAAGCTCCCAGTGTCGCTGCCTGGAAGGCACTAGGATTAGGCTAGAGTTAGAGTTAGGGTTAGAGTTAGGATTAGGTGCATTGAAGTCAACGGTCGCAGCGCTGCCTTGAAGGCGACGTTGGGGGCTTAAAACACCATCGAGAGGTGTGTGCACAACTTATTTCTTTTCTGTGCAATGGAACTTCTACCTATAACTGCGTGATACAGCAGCACAAACACAAACAATCTGTCTGAATATAGTTAATATAGTTATTCTTTCTTCTTGTTTGTCATAGTAGGTTGTGTATATTAAATTATAATGTCTGCCTGGCTGGAGTGGGCGATTTTATTTACATGGAGATTTTGCTTTAAGAATAACAGAGAACAACTCCGACACCCTGAGGCACGGCATCTTCCTTACTAACCACAGAATGCAGAAGCCCACCGGTTACACCTATGCTTTTTATTTGTTTCATGATTCCTGTGTTATAAGATACTCTGACCCTACCAATGAGCAGATGTCATGGCATATATTTAAACAACACTTCAACCTTTGGGGAAATACACATATTTTCTTTCTTGTAGAGACAGTTAGATGAGAAGATCAATGCCACTTTTATGTTTGTACGGTAAATATGAGCAGCAAATATGAGCAGCCAGTAAGCTTAGCTTAGCAAAAAGACTTGAAACAGACATAAACAGTTAGAAAATACACCTACCAGCACCTCTAAAGCTCAGTAATTAACATGTTATATCTCATCATTATATATCTGATTTTTTTGCTGTTCCTGGAAGAAGAGGTTGCTAGGCAGCCATTGGGAAGCCAGAAAGTCAATACTCCCAGCCTAAATAGTCCAGCACATAAACCCCAGTAAAACTACGTGTGTCAAATGAAAATGGAGACAGTTACTGTGTTACTGTATTTGGATTTTAAATTGGCCACTTCGTTAAATAAAATATAAAAAAATCAAGTCAAGCTGTCTTCCCCCCCCCCCCTGATTCCAGTCTTTGTGCTAAACTAAGCTATCTGTCTCCTGGTTGCTTCATATTTAACAGACAATTATGAAGGTTATCTCTCTCTCTCGGCAAAAAGCGTATGTCCAAACGTGTCACTTGCTAAGTCCATTATCAACCAGATCATGACAAAAAAACAACAACATTAAACCTATCAGATTCCAGCCAGGAAATCCCTCCACCAATCACATGTAAGCATCATCCTCCTTGGAAAGTATTAGCAGAGACAGTTTAGAAGTAGAGAATCTTTGGTAATAGGAGGTGCGTAGAAAAAGAGGCAAAGAGTGTGTCTGGGTTGGACAAGGAGGAGTGGGGAAGGGTGGGAATGTTGCAGGGTGGCAAAGGGAGCAAGGGAGGAGGCTGAGGAGTGGCTGAAAGCACAGGTTTCCACTTTCTTTTTTTTAATGCCATCAGTGAAAGTAATGCAGCCCGTAAGAAACGCAGTCTGCCTACTTTATCACTTCCCCTCATATGGAGGTGGGTTTACGTTCCAAAGGGTGTCATCCAGTGGATCCACCCACCAACACCCACAACAGCACCTGGGCAGGCTCGTCCCACCTCCCCCTCTGACCACCAGGGGAGAAAGACAGAGTGAAGATCATTCGCAAACACCAACTCTTTGGCCATAGAGATTCCACATAAGCTTCATTCCTTCCCTGTGTTGAGTTTTGGTTCCACTGTTACTGACAAGCACTGCAGGCTGAGACAATCCAGCAGTGGGAGTCTGAGCTCAGGGAAAGAGAGAAAGGGAAGAGGGGAAAAAAGGCATGGGGGAGGGGAGAGTTTGGGACCTTTTAAGATGTCTGTGGAAAATGAATCATGGGGGCCTGCGCAGGGGGAGATCCAGAGGAGAAACACATCTGGATAGGAAGAATAAAGAAAAAGAGCAGAAAATGCATTTCCTTTAGAACAGTTAAAAGGTGTATAGGGTTTGTTCTAAAAGTATCTTGAATTTGACGCCCCAAGTGAGACGCCATGTGCCTTTGTCAGAATAAAGTAGTAATGAAAAAGAAGCAAATGTAAGTTAAAGTTTACACAGTGACAGATGAGTAGACAATGGGGAAAAAAGGAGACTGTGAATTGTCATCTGTGAGCTTCATGCCCTGTTATTCTAAACTGGAGACGTCCCTACCTAAACACTGACTTTTCTCCACAATAGGCGGGCAGACGCAGGGAAATGCAATCCAACGCTGCCAGCTCTCAGTTCCCCTTTGGTTGCTGGGGCTTGTCATGAAGATTTTTTTTTTTTTTTTTTTTCTCTGTTCACTTTTAGAAATTGGTTTGAGCCATGAGCAGCAGACACCGTCTCAGGAGCCTGAATCGGCCACGTCATCTCCAGGTCCATGTGAAGGGAAATGATCACTGTGCATCACATCGTTATAAAAGTAAAAAGTAATTTTATCAAAGAAGGAAATAATCTGCATTCCGTTGTACTGTGAGACTGTTTCAACCTCTTAACATACAGTTTTCTGCTTTTGGCTTCCCCTGAAGGTTGTTAAAATGACCTCATTCCACACTGTGACATGTACAGTATATTACAGTATGTATTGGCATTGAAGCTTTATGTTTATACAATATTCAATGCAAAAAAACCTATGTTTTTTATGGCCGCACCCTTCCATCACTTGGAAATATTCAAACGTTTGTGTGGCTCATTTTGTACACATTTCCGCCGAAATTCAGCAGGCCGATTGGTATCCTGGGAAACTTCGGGCTTTGATTTGTGCTTTAAATGTTAAATAAAGCTCAATAGGTTGGAACAAAGCATGTGTATACAATGATTGGTTAACCTGCAGGCTGGTACTTTTTTCATACGCAAGTATCTAGTTTTACTTGAGAAAAGAAAGACAGAAATCAAATAAACTACACAGAAAACACCTTGAATCCTAATGGGAAATGCTACTGCTTTGTGTTTTAAATGCAATTATTGCCTCAGAGGGAGTGGTGAACAAACGTGGAAGAGGAAAGACAGAAAGAATAGAAGAAAAAGAAGAAGAAAAACGAGGAGAGAATTCCTGCCATGTTGGAAGAAGTCCACATCTGTGAGGCTGGAGGCTGCAGATTTAGAGCTCAGACTACATGCTGGAAAACTGGAAAACTCTCTTCTAATTCCTTTCTTAGCAATTTGACTAAAAGTAAAATCTTACAACACTCAAAAACTTTAACAATGTTTCTGTAAAGCTCTGTAAAATTGGACTCTATCAGGAACAGTGTCTCACTTGTCCTTTGGTATTCCCGATTGAAATAACTACTTTTGAGAGAAAGAAGTGTGTGTGTGTGTGTGTGTGTGTGTGTGTGTGTGTGTGTGTGTGTGTGTGTGTGTGTGTGTGTGTGTGTGTGTGTGTGTGTGTGTGTGTGTGTGTGTGTGTGTGTGTGTGTGTTATACACAGCTATTGATATTGATCAATGTATCTGTCATAATAAATCTATACAGTATGCTGAATGTGGTGCTGTCATATCAGACAAAAAGATGTGTCACTGCTGTGTAATTGCTCTGCCTTTGCTGTACTGATAACATACTTTTCTGCACTCAAGACACAACATATGCGTCACTAAAAATATCCACAGTACAAAACAGTTGAGTGGTTCACATGCACAAAGAAGAGTATTTGGTTTGTTTCAGTGATGGTGTGAGAGAACAGTTTCAGTCAGTGGCCTTCATCACTCCATTTTGCCTCTGAAACACCAAATCAACATGAATCTATAAGGTGATAAATTACCGCAGAATACATTAATTGATCTTTATCTCATATATCTTCACATACAGTATCTGTAGCGCAAGTGGAAGAACAGGTCAGCCATTAATTGCAGCATGGCTGGATGGATAATCAAGGCAACAGATTTGTGATGAGAAGGGGATTATTTTTTCTCAACCCTAAACACTAAATGATCATGTAAACAAAGTCCTGCAGGTGAAGGTAAATTATTCCAAATCGAGAATAGATCATACTGATTTATATGTGTTCACAGGGCCACCTGAATATGTCTTTGAAAGTTAAAAACATTGTAGTGACAAAAACAAAAGCCAAAAAAACTGACGTTGGTGTTGAAGTGGGACAGTCCTACTGCCTACTCATACATACATAGCATAACATAACATCCATGATGTCAGCCATCATAGTAACAGGAGTTATTACTAGGCAGACGATGGTCAGGGATTAATATGTAAGTTTTGCTTTTATGAGTGGAAACATGTATTCAGGATCAAAGCCCACCACCATTTACAGAGATATTTCCTTATTTAGATCATAATATGTTGCCATTCCTTTTTTAGATACCATCGTTTATAACTACCTCAGCTTCAATGCCTTTTCCTGTGTCTTAAATTAAATCGGAAGATCAGATAATAGAGCCCCGGGCTCTTTCTGATTACAGACAGGTATGGACCTTTTAATAAATGACGGCAGTTCCATTTCAAAGGCACCACAGTCTCCTTCTTACAGTCTTCATTCCTGAAAACATTCAAACCTCCCACCCTGCAAGGTTCAGTAATCAATAGTTTTGTGTGATGAAGTGAGCTTGCAAACATAAAACTGTGTGTGCCAAAATAAAGGCTCAGAGTGAACATGAACTCCATGCACAAAATGCGTCTTTTGCTTTGTTGACAACGTTATATGCCTTGTATACAAATCATACAATTTGCATTTTGACACACATTCTGGCAGGTGTCCTCTTGGTTTTTGGCTATTCAGCACAGCTTTAATTAATAATGTGAAATTAGTATTCCACTGAAGTGCACTGCTCATTTCAGGCTCAGTGGATACATGAGATGGTCCGACAAATCGTAATAAGACTAAACTTCTTACATTTGCATGAAAATATGGTTTCCACATGCAAGCAATACAAGCAATTAAACGGTTGAATCACAACACCAATTATTTTCTAATAAATCAGAGGACACACTCTCTCTCTCTCTCTCTCTCTCTCTCACACCAGTCAGGGCCTGTCCTCTTCAGCTCAGAGTCCCTCTCCGGTATCAACCCCCCCACCCCCACCCCCAGGCAGACGCCTCCTCTCAGAGCCTGGGTTACTCAGGTCACAACAGCACAGTGGTGTTGAAACTAGCATCGAGCAACGTTATCGTATTAATAACCACATGCTTAAAATATTAGACTGACAGAAGGATGAATTAAAAACAAGGAAATGACAAAAGCAAAGACGCAGTGACAGAGAGTATGGTGGATTCACAAGCCAGTCCAACTTCCTACTTTTCTTCTTTGTCTCTGAGTATTCTGCCTCTGCTTTTCCATCATATATAAAACTGTATATTTAATTTTCATTTCTGCAAGCTATAATTACATCCTTTCTCCTACAGTTGTGTAGTGTCCTTTAGTACTGTAAGATAAACCTTATTTCCTATTTGTATCCCGTGCATTTCATGAACCCCTGACCAACATTTTGTTCCAAACAAAAACAAGGTTCAAATTGCTGATGTGGTGTTAAGACGTTAATCTTGTACTGCTTTCACCAGACTCTCCTAAATCATGCAGTGCTCAGTTATTTCTGCTACAGTGTGTGTATGTGCATCCCATCTAAATGGATATTTAACACTGAGCACCAAAAACAAAAGGTACTATTTCAGAACCTGGATTTAAAAGAGAGGTGGATTTATTTATTTTTTTTAAACTACAGGAAAACCAGATATTACTACTCCATCCAAATCCAGCAGTGGACACGTGGAAGAAGTTTCAGGTCATCATGAAGTTTTGGGCTCAACAGGAGAGAAAAAAAGAGCCACAAAGCAGGATTGGAGAGGAGGAAAAGAAAAAGTTTTTTTTTTGTTAAATTCGACTCCGCCCCGGCATTATGATTGGCTGCAGGACATCATCTGGTCAACAAATTGAACTAGGCGAAGAGGGGAAGTGCGAACACGCCCTAAAGCTGTGAAGTGTGTGGCATGTGTGTGTTTACATTACAGACGAAAAGAAAAGACAGAGGAGACTAAAGTAAAAGAGAGATGACAAAGAGGGAATAATAGATTAGCAAATAGAAAAAGATATTAGTAAATCTGTGTCTTGAGCATCAAAGATATACAGTATCTGTATGTGTCAGAAAACAACCGTATAAGAAAAATAGAAAGATTTGGCATTGGGGACTTTTTGCTAATTTGCAGTTTCCATTTAGCTTGTTGGCAACAGAAAATAAGAAAAAAAAGATAGCTATAGAGAAGAAAAAGTGTGTGTGTATGTGTGTGAGAGAGAGTGAGACGAGCCCATACCTGTCCCACTGCCCCACGTAAGCCCTGGAATGACTGGGAGTCACTACGAGAGTCGGGACCACCGCGTTGTTTAACAAGTGGTCTCATCCATTAGTCTTTACTGTCGTTATAAAACCAGGGCTCAGCTGTCTCAGCAAACACCTCATTCTTTTGCTATTTGCTCAATGCAGGGTGCATGGCCATATAGCTGTAGTGAAATAATCAAAGTGCAAAGTAATAAAAGACATTAACATAATGTACCTGCAGTGATCTGAATATCATTATTCACCATCTGGAGGCCAAAAGGCAAAAGCATCTGCGAAAATGATTAATTATAAGTCATAGCCACCTTAAGGCTTTATAGTAGATACATCGTGACACTGATTCCTTAAAAAGCTGCACTCTTCGACAAAAAAATGTATCCTCATGTTGTCAGCTACTGTATGGTGTACATAGCATTACATTCCTGTGCTAACTTGCAAACTCCAAAGCAGAATTCATGTGATTTATTTTCTTTTCTTAGTAAATTATCTCTGGAGAGAGATACAACAAGGATGATACTTTCCTGCATGACAAGGCAAACTCTGGCATTAGTCAGCTGATAGTGAGAGGGACACTTCCTCTCCCAACAGAATGATAGGAACCAATTGGCTTTAAAAGACAGTTGTTTGCATTGCAACGGCAACAGATTACGCTACTTTTTGTATTTCTTCTCAAAATATTTATGAGGCAACAAATCAGAATCCATTTCCATGTTAAAGAAATAGTTCAACATTTTGGGAAAAACTCTTGTTCGCTTTCTTGCCGAGACTTAGATGAGAAGATCGATACCACACTCATGTACAGTATGGCAAATAAGTATGATGCTACCACCAGCCGGTTACCTTAGCTTAGCACAAAGACTGGAAACAGAAATAAACAGCTAGCCTGGCTCTGTCCAAAGGTAACAACCTTAACATGTTAACATCTCTTGTTTGTTGAAGTACAAAAACTGAAGTGTTAAAACAAGTTTCCCTCTGTTTCCAGTCTTTTTGCTAAGCTAAACTAACTTGCTGCTTGCGATCATTTTATCTTTAGCAGAATGGTAGCCTATTAATCTAACTCTCAGCAAGAAAATGGAAAAAAAGCCCAAAATGTTGAACTATTCCAGATTTACTTTGCACCTGCTGGCCTAATTACACTACAGTTTCTCTCAATAGAGATTTTAATGAAGAACAATTCACTTTCTACTCTTGTTATCTGAACATTTCATTTACGATTTAAAAGTGAGAGAAATGTACGAGCACAACTACAGAATAAGAGCAAAAAAGCAAAACACTTTGGCAAAATGGCAAAGCTCTTTCATCCAAACAACACTGAAACATCAGGGGGGGGGGGGGGGGCATCAGATGCCCCCCTTCCGTTTCTCATTCTATCTGTTCTATCAGAGACACAAAGAGAAAGGAAAAAGGAAGCAAATGCAACAGAGAAGGGAAAGAGATTGGGAATAAATAAGAAAACACAATTGAGGAAGAAATAAGCTTAAAATGAAAAGTGAAGACGAAGAACAAAGAAGAAGAAGAAGCAGGGAAGTAGAGCAGGAAAGCAGAGGCAGTAGATTTTAACCAGATGCAGAACTTTCAAAGTGGACGTCAGCCAACAGGCATGTACTCATACTTTAGCTATGTCATGGGCTGCCTGCACTACCCTAAAACCTCCCCCTTCCTTTACTCTCTCCCCCTCTCTCTATGTCTTTCAAACTCTCTCTCTCTCTCACTTACCCCTCTTCTCTCAACCTCTCTAAACCCAATGTTAACCTCTCTCTCTTTATCTCCCTTTTGTTCATCCTTGCTGTCTCTGACTCATCCCCATACTGCATAAATAGACGTCTGACAAAAGGGGAGACGTGGACTGTGTATTGCCGTGATAAATGCTGGTCGTGAAATTTTCGTCTAGTCTTGGTAATAAGTAGGGTGGCAAATTTAAAGGACGTGGCTTAAAAGTACAACAACTGGTTCCATGAAGCCCCAGCTACAGTGTACGATTTCTGTCTGACTAAATGAGTTTGAACAGACGCTCAGGCTAGCATTTGCTATGATGGTGATTTTCCATTGAGCACCCAAGAAACGAGAGAGAGAGAGAGAGAGAGAGAGAGAGAGAGAGAGAGAGAGAGAGAGAGAGAGGGGGAGGGACTAGACAAAAGAAACTGGAAAAAAAAATAAAACCATCTGTAATTCTCAAATGGAATGTCTTCCATCATGAGCCAAACCTCCAAATGTAACCAGCAGAGGAGGTCAACACACACACAGACTGGTGGATCTGGTGGCCTACATACGCTGTCGATCAACACAAACCCCTCCGATAGTTAAATTAGGAAGACTTCCCAAAACCAAAATTGCATGAGCTAATTGTTGTATATGATGTGCACTAGAAGCAAATCATCACTCCTTCATGATTAAAGACACTAATTGAAAGATATGAAAATGTAAAAAGCTCTGTTCTATTGGTTAACTAAAACAAGTGTTGTTGGGTATTGGCAAGGACCTCACGATTCAATTTCAATACTTTGGGCCACGATTCAATTCAATATTAATATGATTTGATATTTATTCAATACTTCACATGAGATCAATATTCGTACACATAGGGGACTGAAATACCAAGATAATTCTGAAGAGTACCTAGGTAAATTTACAATTTTTGGATTTAAATTTTTTTGTTTTTCGTTTTGTTTTTCCTTCAATACTGTAATGACAGAATCTTCAAAAAATAATGCCTTAATTAAACCAAAAGACGTGTGTTTCCATTTGAGCTCAGTGTGGAAGACTTACTGTGTTATGCTGTCTTTCTCTTCTCTCGTTTGATCTCCATGTTTCGCTGGGCTACACAAACAAACACACACAGTCGGTACGTTGGCAAAGAAAGGTGCAGTGATTAGTGCAATATTAGCTGCTCTGTCTCAACGATGTGAGGCTAAAACAACAAACATGCATGCAGGCTAAAATTCACTGCGGTGCTTTGTTGAGATAAAGCTCCTAGCTAAATATCCACTAGCCATTTACGCAGTGTTATTGAAACATTGTGGCGCTATGCCGTCCATCTCGAGCTGAGAACTAAGAAATGTTGTGTAAGAAAAGTCTGATGTGTGTAGAGATCTGTACGGTTATACTAGCAGCCTGGTGTCGTTTACAAGCGACTTAATGAAGGTAAACATACAGTATTACGGCCGTGTGTAATGCCACGGCGCTCAAGTGTCAAGTGAAGCCTCTGTACAATGTGAAATTACGCTATAGGGTGACTTCTACAGGAGCGGAACTTGATAACAAGCGATACATCTGCTCCTAATTTACACTTGTAGAACAGGGTTACAACTAATTTTCTAAATCAATATTAAATTGAGGACAATTTTTTTTTACCCAGCCCTAGTTTTATGTTAAAGTGCTCATATTACGCTCATTTTCAGGTTCATAATTGTATTTAGAGGTTGTACCAGAATAGGTTTATGTGGTTTAATTTTCAGAAAACACCATATATTTGTTTTACTGCACATTGCTGCAGCTCTTCTTTTCACCCTGTGTGTTGAGCTCTCTGTTTTAGCTACAGAGTGAGACATCTCACTTCTGTACCATCTTTGTTGGGAGTCGCACATGCGCAGTAAGTACTGCTAGCTCGTCAGTTGCAGGCCCCGTTTACACGAAGGGAAGACGCAGATATTTTCCTGCGGTTTGGCCTCTCATTTACACGAAAACCCCGTTTTTATCACAGAAAACGATTATTTCTAAAAACTCCGGCCAAAGTGGAGGTTTCGGAAAACTTTGTTTGCACGTTTGCATGTAAACTGAGACAAACGGAGGTTTAGGCAGCCGAGGAAGTGAAAGAAGAGAAGAGAGAGGAAGTGATTCGTTGCTGTTGTTGCTATTTTCGGGATTCTGATTGGCTAACGTGGGCTTGAGCTTCTCGTTACACTGCCACCTACAGGTCTGGCATGCTCTTGACGCCATATATACACGGGTACGTGTAAACAAACACTTTTCTGAAAACTGACAGCTGTGCACAATGAAAACGGAGAGGGTGAAATGTCCGTTTATAAAAATAGCCGGCCACGTGTAAACGCGTTGACCAGTAATTGGGAAGTAATTGGGAGTAGAAAGGTAGTCACTTGTGATGATATCATTGGGCCAGTCCAAACAGCCAGGCTGGCGGGGGGTGGGGATTGTACTAATGACTGTAATGTGGGAACAGCAGGCAGCCCCTGCCACTTTAAGGTTCAAGTACCCGCCACATGGCTCCATAAGGATGTAATGTATTCCAGGTGTGGTGGAGGCTTTTTTTTTTTACAGTAACATGAGTTCACAATCTCGCACACATGCATGTATACATATACACAAACAAACAGAAGCCTGCATACGTGATCTCAAAAATTATTTTCCATAAAGAAACTTGCACCAGTGATGAGGGGAGCTTGATGTGCTGGAGGCCCTGCCGACCCTGATGACATTAACCCTGGGCTGTTCTGCTAATGACATGCACACATGTACACACAACCACACACAAACAAAGACACATACTAGTGTTTCCTCCATTTAATATGGCTGTCCTATCATGCAAAACGCACATTTTCGTTATCCTACTATGCGCTAAGAGGCTTTTTTCACGGAGCAAACCACAGCTATGCTAAGCAACATATTCAGGGGCTATACAGGAAACATAAAGCATTTCAAGCCAAGCTACAAGCTCCTGTGGACCAGTCTGTAACTGTCAGAGTAAACTCGGAGCAATTTGCTAATTAGCAAGTTAAACGTGGTCCTATTATATGAAAGTCCTGCTGCTCCTGGTGCCTTCATTTCATAAAGACTTACCTGGAGCGGGTCTATTATTTACATAGAGGGAAATTATAAATGTATCTAATTATCTTCGTTAGTGTTCTCTACGGAATAAATGAGCCCACACGTGAAGGAGATAATTAAAGGCTCGACATTTAACACTGTACTGTGATGTTTGTAGTTTTCTCATGTTTACATCATGGATACAATGTCTACTTCCTTTTCATGTCAACCTGTGTAGTTTTAAAGGCGGCGCTGTGCTATAGTGATGTGTAGGCATCCTCACCTGCACCAACCACAAAGCCACCGTGAGGCCAGGCTGTCTGTGAGGACTGTTATAAACATACTTGGTCAGCCACACTTCCAAAAACCTGTGCTTACAGCCGCTCAGCAGGAACTCACCTGGGATTTCCTGAAGTAAGCCACATTTCCAACACTCCACTTTCCTAAATTAAGTCTCCTTAATGCTTTAAATCCCCTGTAATTAAAGCAGAAGCATGGTAATAAACACACGTAAATCACTTCTAATTTGATATTACATATGTATTATTTGTATTTTACTGTGTACTGTATTGTTTAATATATTGTAATAAGTCTGTATTTAAATTCTACTGCTGCCCAAGGACTGCAAATGCAAATCAGCTGGTGTAATAAGCAATATTTGATCAGTATTTGCTGTGAGTATTTGCACAAACTTACCTTTGTCAGTAAAACATCTGGGGCTCTTTAACATTGTGAGTCAGTGCTCGTGAGGGTTTAGCAGTGGTGGAGTACTGTACTCAAATACAATTTTGAGGTACTTGTACTTTGCTTGAGTATTTCCATTTCATGCTACTTTCTACTTCTACTCCACAACATTTTCAAAGGCAAATATTGTACTTTTTACCCCACTACATTTATTTGACAGCTTCAGTTACTAGTTACGTTGCATAAGTAGATTATTAATATGAAATATAAATCAACTAATCACTTATGATATAATGGATACCGACTAGTAGTATATAAGTAATCATAATTAGCCCTACCTTTACCAATTATGTACAAATTATTACGTCAATAATTATGACACCAAGATATAATATACTGTATATGAATCTGAAATGGGCCTTCTGAATGAGTACTTTTACTTTTGGTACTTTAAGAATATTGTGATGCTAATACCTGTTAATTATTATACTTTCTTTTTAGTTAAGGTTAAGATTTTGAATGCAGGACCTTTACTTGTACCTGAGTATTTTTACACTGTAGTATTTGGTGGACTGATCTGTCATTTTAGAGCTTTGAAACAAAGCAGTGTGAATCAATATCAAATACAAACAGCAGTGCCTCGAATTTGTATCTCTTAACAGTATCACAGGACACAGAAAACTGTTCCCTGCAGTAACTTGAGTTTCCCTTTTTTTCCTCTTTTGTTTGGCTCTGCATTGTGTTTTCTCTGGACAGCAAACCCTAACATTTGGCCTAACCGTGGATCCAGACAAGCTGTGCTACAGGCAGAGAAGAGAAGAGAACGAGAGGAGCACTGGGGGAGAGAGAGAGACATGGGGAGGAGGAAGAGGAAAAGTGATGATGTGGAGCTACGAGTGAGGAGGATTTTTTAGAAAAAGAGGAGACAGAGGAAAAAGGGATGAGAGTGCCATTGTGTGTGCGTTCATGTGAGAAATAGACATTTTCATTTTCTAAATTTCCTCTCTCAAAAATGATACCCAGAAGGCAGTTTAAATAGTAGTTCATTTGTTAATTAGCTTTGTCAACAGACACATTTAATATAAACTGAAAAGCAGAAGCTATTTGCCTCAGTTCAATTATAGCTTCTCACTAATAACTTATTAGAGACAGCTCACATTCTCCACAGATTTCATCATTAAATCGTATATGCTTGGCTAGCACAGTTTAATTAATAAGTAAGTAATGTAATTAAGAGTCTGTTAATCAAATGTAACTTCAATTTCTTTCAAACAGTGTGATTAATGTAATCAACTAATTGAACTCTTGTTTGCCATTAGAGGTGTTGTATTTTTCTTTTCTTTTCCTGTTCATTATCTTCTCTTTTAAAAAGACTTAATATGTTTTGACTTTTGAATCTACTTCCTCATCATCAGCATCCTCTTCGTCCCAGCTCCTCCTTGCAGGGCAGCTTAGGGGTCTTTATGTTGAGGCTCCTCCTGCTGTGCCAGTGTAGTCCCATTGAAGGTCTGGGGATATTCCTTGTTTCCTTCCACTTCCCGTGGCCCCCTTTTGCTCTTAATTTCTTACCACTAAATCTATACTAAACTATATGCAAAATCACCATCAGGGTTATGTGAGATGTCACAGATCCCCATCTTCGTAGATCCATATTCTTTTTCTCTCCATTCCATGTCATAATGTGGAAAACGTCCTAAAGAAAGTAAACATTATTACATATGTGATGAGATGCTTAACACCATGCCTAACCCATTAACTGATGTTTTACTAAGTTTATTTCTTGTATTAGTGTTTCTATAGTCTGCCATGCATCTTATACTTGAAAACTTAAATAGTAGGAGTGCTACTGGTGTTCTTTCTGTTGTCCAGACTATGCATAGTGTGTTTCTGACACAGTAGTGATATTTTGTATTTGTTTTACATATAACAACTCTGTCAAACATCATGCGAGATTTAGATCTTTTCACAACTCAACTTAAGTCGTGCTCTTTCACACACAGATTCTTGGTCTCTCTGGTCATTTTAATTAAATGCATTGACTATGAATGTCAATAAGTTCCCATTTAAAAGATATATCGACTAAGAAACAAACGTGTCAAAAGTGTCATCAAACTTGATATTGACGCCCTTTTTTAGGCCCTTTGAAAGTAAACAAATATTTCTGTTTGATTTAAAATAGATTTTAACAAAAATCCGTTAGATTTGCCCGCCACTGCTGGGGTTTTGGGCTTAACTCTGGCTGGTTTTCCTGTTGCCGATAGGAGATGTCTTCCACCCATAGCTTTAGCTTTCTACTGCAGACGCCCTCCTCCCACTGGCTTAGCGGGTGGAAAAAGTGACACAGCAGCTGACTAAAATGCAAGAGGTAACGCTGCTCCCAGACAGAATGATCAAATGGAGACAAAAAAAGATCTCAGAACTTGACTTACTTTTGCAGGATTTATTCAGAATCAAGAAACATTGACTACTGTTAATTTAATGAACACAATCAAAGACTTGAGAGAAAGTGACTTTGCTCCCTGTGAAACACAAAGGTTTAACTACAGAGTGTGTAGTTACAAAAACAACAACAACATATGGAACCTGTTCAACTGTGGAGACTCTCTCTGTCCCCAGGCGCATCATTTTAACCAGGGGAAGTTTAAAAGGCTGATTGCCCTCAGCAAGCATCCACCAGGTGTTTTATGTGTCAGGTGGAGGTTTGATTGGTAGCAGGTGGCAGACAGTTCAAGTGATCAGTTAAGCCCGTAAACCCAGTAAAGGCAGGGCGCAATCCATTTTAGTGGTTGACTACACTAACAAATATCTGCAGAGAGGAGCGAATCCTTGCTAGAGAAGGACTTTACATGCATTGAGTTGGTCTCAGCTCAGTCATATTGAGCTTCATTGTGTAAGATTGTAAATGGGTGTCAGGGTTAGTATAGAGAGTATGTAGAGCTTGGAGTTACAAGACAGAAACATGTAATACAGGCATTTTGAAAATATACAAAGGATGTGCGCTTCATTCAAAATTAAGTAAAACATGGGTATTCATCATATGAACTCTCAATAAGTCACTAACAAACCCTGTATCTCTGCTACCGAGAAAAGAGAAAGGAGATGAGGTAAGTTCATCATATCCACTTTAAAGATGATAATATATATGCCTGTGTAGTGTTCCGCTGCTCTCACATGGCCAAACAATCAATTATGGCAGTTTTAAGGCAGTATTTTCTCTTAGCTATTGGTGTCCAATGGTGCCTTGGAAAAACAAAATTCTAAGTTAAGAAGTGTAATCATTATTTCTGTCTATTAAGTCTTTTGGGATCCAAGTTCAAAAAAGAGATAGGTTAGACTTGTACTTAGCTATGTGATCAGTAAGTCATAACCAAAACATACCAAGGCGCACTGCTTTGCAAAAACGAAAGAGCCTTTAATAAATCCGCTTATCGTTTAACTTTTGGGATATTACTTTGAATCAATCATTCTTGTACGACATAAAGAAACTAATCAAGTTGTAATGATTAGAGGCATTGTCAAGATCAAATATCCCACCAGAGGTTTGTATAGCAACATGAATGTAAGAAAAGTAAAGTAAAAGCTTTTTTTCCCTGCATCAGAAGCATTGCCTGGCTTTACAAGATCCAACTGTTTTGAAGACCGTTCTCCTGCTTCCCATCTGTGAAATCATTCAAGCCGAGGGTCTGGAGGAGTTATTTTACTTCCTTGTTGTCACGCTGACTGCCGCCGTAAAGCCAGGAGGCCAGGCTCTGGAGTTCTCCCCCCAAAAAAACTCGCAGACTGTGTGAGCAAAAGCTGAATTGGACGGTAATTATTTTCAATTTAAAACGCCACCGAAACAAACTTTTTAATCAAAGTAACTCCTCTGGGATACAGGGATAAGAAAAGGTGCAGACTTTCCACTCTGTTTCCTTTAGGACAACAAAACGTCCAACAAGTATTAAAGTGTTGAATGGTTTCACTTCCACTGGAATTAGGTGGATTTTGAAATGTCTGTGAATTCATTGTTGTTGACAATACTCCAAATGGTTTTGTCACAGCTGATGAAGTAAACTGATGGACTGGTAGCCAAGAGAAAATAAGAAATAATAGTGAAAAAAATGAAAAAAAGGAGGTTTTGTAGATTGGGTTCCCTCAAATGCCTCCTGTTCCTTTACAGGACATGGAAGGGTTGAGGCCAGGCATGAAGGGGGGTTGCATATGTGGGCCTTTAAGTGATGCGTGGAGGGTTTTTCTCCCTCAACTTTGACCTCACCTCTATAACTCTTGTTTGCCACCCATCATTCTCGCTGCAGGGGACCCTACCATCTTAGCATGTAAGTGTCTTGAAGAAGACAGAAACAGGATGGAAAGAACAAGAGAGAAAGAAGAAAATACATTTATTCTATCAAATAGTATCTGCCGAGAGAGCTACTCAGAGGCAGCTGAAGTCATGGAAGTAATATTATGGTGGTATGTGGACCTGGGAGTGAAGGGAAACAACAGTTTCCATCCTGGAAAAAAAAAAAGAACTGTAAGATTCCTCCCTCCTGAAAGCTCGTCCAGTCTGCATCCATCATACTAAAATAAAACTGCAAGAACTGGAGCAATTTGGAAGAGGTGGAGTTATTGAGGGGAAGTAACGGGAGGAGAGACAGAAGTTGAAGTCTCAGATTTCCATTAGTGTTAATATCAATGCCACAGTTTGTCGAGTTCACATCTTTTGCAGCGTATAAGGGTGTCATTGTCTTAATAACAACCCTGATGTTCTCTGTTCTAGCTCTTATGGAAACAAAATGGTAGTTGAATGGTGCATGCTTTTGTAGTAGAGACCTTTTGTTCATCTGGATTAGGTAACTCTTGTCTCTTTACCCATTTTGTTTCCTTTGCAAACTCTCCATCTTTTACCACAGAGGTTAGTTACGGATAGAGTGTATTGTCTCTCTCTTCTCTGGTGTGTCATCCGGGGCTCTGAGTGCATTTTCCCAGATGTGTAATGATATACTGCTGTGTTGAACTCGCCCCTAACCAGAGAGAGAGAGAGAGAGAGAGAGAGAGAGAGAGAGAGAGAGAGAGAGAGAGAGAGAGAGAGAGAGAGAGAGAGAGAGAGAGAGAGAGAGAGAGAGAGAGAGAGAGAGAGAGAGAGAGAGAGAGAGAGAGAGAGAGAGAGAGAGAGAGAGAGAGAGAGAGAGAGAGAGACTCCAGACAGCTGAACTCACTTAAATGTGTTCCTCGTGTGTGCCGTAATATGGAAAAGATTTCAGCGCTCTCCCCTCCACTCACCATAACTGAGCTCAGCTTAACCCTTCAACAGCCAAAACGCTCTGACTTAACTAAACAGGATTAAGACTGTTACGTGACGTTTGCAGGTCCTGTATCTTTTATCCTAGCTGTGCAAACTGTTCCTCAAACATTTGCATACACACAACAGTACCGTCAGATTGCAAACTTCAATTTAACCACTAAAAAAAGACCTAGTTGTAAATAGCCAACTTTCTTCTTTTTTTGAAGGGCTATCTGCTAAGGTCTTGCATGCCTCCTACAACTAGGAAGAGTCGAAGTCTGGGGTGTGTGAGTTTACTGAAAAATATTCATTGTTGACCATTAAAATTACAATGCTATGCAACATAAATACAGTTTTAATCCAGCATATTTCAACAAGAATGTGACTGGCACAGGAGTGCTAGAGCTAAATGCTAATATCAGCATGCTAACCTTCTCACAATTACAATGCTAACATGCTGATGTTTAGCAAGTATAATGTTTACCCTGATGACCGTCTTAGTTTAGCATGTAGGCATGCTAGGTTAATTAACACCCAAACAAGTACAGCTGAGGCTGATGAGAATGTTTGTAGTTTTTCAGGTGTTTGGTCATAAAACAAAGTATTGGACAAATTTAACTTTTGATGATTGAACTAGATTAAAAGATAAGGAATCCAAAGATCCTAATTCATCCTGCAGGGGTCATGGATATTTGCATGGAAAGGCATGGCAATTTGAGACATTTTGCCTAAATTACACAATTAACCTGCTAAAGCAATGCTCCACAAACCTTTTACACTCCTGTACCCCTTGAAGGGATACTTCACCGATTTAGCATTCAGCTTTGTATCAGTAGAAACCCGGTAGTATTTCTGAATGACCGTGCGTCCCTCCCTCATATCCCCCTGAGACAGGAGATATCTGCATTGGGGGGTCCAGAAAAAAATCTTCCGATGACGTAAAATGACGATTTTTGCGTCATCGGAAGATTTTTTGGCCAGAGCAAAAGACTACAGGCAGTAGTAGGACCTACTTCCGCATGTTTTAAACCCGCCCATCACCCGAAGCGAGCCGATCTCAGCTGGAAAAAAACGAAATGTCAGCCATCTTGAATCCTCGCTAAACAGGGCTCTCTCTCATGGATGTATTAAGAGAACTTCTCAGCAGCAAACTTTTACAACAATTATGTGCATTCAAACTACCGCACGTGTACCACCGGGATACATCGGTACAGATCGGAGAATATGCAGGGAACGTTATTACAGACGGAATAATCGGCCCACTACGAGAGCTTCGCCTGCCACGGAGACCAGCGGTCTCGCTCGTACCCCGAGCCGGGTAGGGGACATCCACGTCGGCTAGGTGGGAAGCTAACGCTAGCCGGCCACCTGTCCCATCAATCCTGCTTGCAAGTGTCCGTTCATTAAAAAACAAACTGGACTACATCCAACTTCAACGATGCTCCCAATGCGAATTCAGAGAGTTTTTTGCTTTCGTGGAAACATGGCTGAACAACAGTGAACCGGACTGTCCAGCTACCAGGCCTGCTAGCCTTCCGACGATCCGAGCTAGAGATGCTCTGTATGAAGGTGGGCTGTGTTAACACGTACTGGTGCAGAAATGTGGTGATTTGTATCCAACTAACTGCTAACCGCTGGAGTTTGTGACTGTTACATGGCGACCATTCGACATTCCACGCTAATTCACGGCTGTGTTTATACTCGGTGTCAGACTGACATGGCCCTCCCTAGAGCCATGCGTGGCAAGTGCGGCTAGCGACTGCCTCTGGGTGATGTTAATTTTACTAAAGCCACAACTACGATATGGACAGAAGTTGTTGTGTGGCAACAACATGTATCGTTTACTTCTTGGGGATAAACACATTGATAGCTTTTAGATATTTTATTACAGGAAGTGAATGAAACCTATGAGCAAAATAGTCATATAATCTGTCATTGTGTTACTTATGGATGAAATTATAGTGCAAATAAATGATTCCCCTTTTGTTGGGGACCTCCTGGAACCCCTTTAAGGACCCCTGGGGGTCCCGGGACCTCACTTTGAGAACCCCTGATGTATGGAACAAGAAAGTAACAATTCATTATTATCTTTAGAGTTATACACTGAACAAATCATCAACTGAATCTAGCTATACATAATAACCAGCTGTAGATTACATTTTTGGAGTAACTGAAAACACTGCAGTATGCCTCAGATTTAATTTATAATTTGTAAGGTTTTCCTCATCGTGGGAACAATGCTTTTGTCTTGTATCTCTGCTCCTGAAAAATATGGCCGCCAAAACCTCGACTGAACTCTGTCAAAAGATCAACTCCACTCTTTTGCATATTTATGCAGCCTTAAGCATAAGAAAATATTAAAGGAAAAAAAATACATATATGGACATTCTCTTGCTCTACACTTATATGAGTTGTACTTTTTTTTCCTCTCCCAAACCACGACTCAGCTCTATCTAGCAATTAACTCCCTGCAGTGGACTCTGGTGACATTGTGCGGGGATATTTCTGTCACGTTTATTATGCGTTAGCTGACCAGACTGTGAGTCATGTGGACACACAGGCAAATCTAACCATGTGTTAGTTGCAGCCAAGGGAGGTTCCCTACTTTGATTTTCTCCCTTCTGCCTTCTACTTTTTTGCATTTCTCACGTTCTTTCTCATCAATTGAGCCTTTTCTTTGCTTTTGGGGGAATTGTCTTTGCTTCAATTTTGATAAATCTTTTGAAGTATGCAAGAAGCCATATTCACTAGAGATTTTTTTTCTTCTCAAAGGTGATTGTTAAGTGTATCGCCAGTGGAAGGCCTATTCCCTGTGACTCAACTTCTCCACCATGCTCGCTTGTGTTTCCTGACACATATTTATACTCTCCCTTACCCCTACCCCTCACTCCCTCACTGCACCCCTCCCCAAGCTCACATTAGACTAGCTCTTCAATAACCCCGCCTCCATGCAGCTCAAATCTAAAAGTTCGAGAGCTATATTCCAGTGGAAACAGCCTGCAGATGTGGTAACCTGAGGGAGCGAAGGCAGACAGGGAGGTGGAGAGACAAAAAACGAAGAGATGGCGGAAAGGCAGGGGGAGACACTGAAATGATACAAGAAACAAGGAGTAGGAGGGAAAACAAGAAAAGCGCGAGGAAAAGGCATTACATAGGCCTACACATAGACACATCAGAAAATTGGCCAGGGCGTTGTATAATTTGGAGCACTTAAAGTAAATGAGTGCTCCTTAAAAAGCACTGGTCTGTCTTTTACTAGTTCTCCCCAATTCATTCCTTCCTGGGTGCTACAGAGTCATTCAGCAGGGTGAATAATGCCAGTGGCCTCAGCATGCTGATATGCGCTCAGGCCTGTCGAGCCAACAAGAGAGGTGAATTCTTTGACTCAGCCAGCCTTTTTGATCGTCTTGCTTAAAGACATGAGCAAGTGCCAGCAGCTTCCAGGTTCTCCTCAATGTCTAAAAGGAGCTAAATCTATATGTCTGACTAGACTAGAAGCATTGATGTTGCTGCCTGATGTGTTCATCTCCTCTGACGGACAAGTCATTACAAACTCATGTTTTGCATCCCAGAAAACGTTGTTTCTAGTCGAATCTCCAAAGATACAAAACAGGTCAAGCTGAATTTGGGTGAAATGTGTATTAAATGATGCACACGACATCTAGAGTTTTTTTTCTTTGATGGGATGGTGTTGCCGATAATAACACAGATTTGGGCTTAACTTTTGACTTTACTACTTGGTTAGGTTTAGGAAAAGCTCATGGTTTGGGTTAACATAAGTATGCACGTAAGTACATAAGTACATTCATGTGTAATTACTTCCACCAACTAATCAAAGTGTTCTCGTAAGCGTAGAATCTGCCATTTAGAATAAACCAGAATACATACAAGTGACTCGCTCGAATGACAGCCGCCATATAGCGCCTCCATCTTTAAAATACATTAGCCAAAGAGGGACATACCTCCATGGCACCGTGACGAAGGGAAGGGAAAAAGAGAATTAAAACAACAACGCAACAGGCAAAGCAACAAGACCAAAGTTAATATTGGAGTGGCTAGAACAGCTGCGTGTAAACAATGGAGATACAAAGAGGGTTTGGCCACCATAGGAGTTAAAAGCTGGGTTGGGAGCTGGGTCTATAGGCTACTACGCAAGCTATGATGACTTTCACCTTGATATTTTAGCGTGGATGTATACATTCTACTGACTGTAAAACAGTTCATCACGTCCAGCTGGGAGGATGCCTCGGGGAAGACCCAGGACTAGGTGGAGGGATTACATCTCCAACCTGGCCTGGGAAGAGCTGGTTAATGTGGCTCGGGAAAGGGAAGTTTGGGGTCCCCTGCTGGAGCTGCTCCCCCCGCGACCCGACACCTGATAAGCGGACGACGATGGATGGATGAATAAACAGTTAGTAACAGCGTTTCCCACACATAGACTAATGTGCGGCGGTGCGCCTCACAATCAACACCGCCTGCCGCACTTGCATTTATTAAGGTTTTTTAACACTATTTAAAACATGCAGCGTATTCGTTCAGCAGCATATTTACTTCCCGTCTCTCCTCCGTCTCTCTGTCACTTGCGTCTGCCAGTGTGTTAATGTTAGAGTCCCGACCCGACTCTTAGCAAACCAGCGATTTCACCCGCTTTAGAAAGTTAACTAGTCGCAAGTTTGCGGTAAAATGCAGTTGAGTTGTCGAGGTCAAAACACTATACATAGCAGCTGTGAATCAAATAAATGTATTATAAATAATGTTATGTCATTTTTTTACTCTTACACTGAATGTTTGCTGCTTCATCCCAGATGAGAATTGAAAAGTATTTTCCGCGACTGAAAAAGACCACCGCAGAAACACTGTAGTAAACACAAGTAGGCTACATCTCATTGAACATGATTTATTTTCATCACCAATTATCATAGTAGAACAGCTTTCTCAAGCAGTTTGTGATGCATTTTGGAAACAGGAGATGAGCCCCTGGTCTAATGCGCCACCTGGCTTGAGAAACCCATTCTCAAAGACTTACTTTTAGTCATTATTTGGGTAGCACACATATTCTGAATGCCTTCAGCAGAATTCAAATTAGCCATTTTACCCCCCATCTTACCACATTCATTGACAACCAATCACTAAGACAAGTAAAACAAGTCAATACAGAATATATAGCCAAGTATATAGGCTACAATTTTACAGTGTGGAATACAATTGTTTTAACAACCTTAAAGGACTTGTTTGACATTTTGGGGAATCACGTTTCTTGCTTAGAGTAAGATGAGAAGATGGATACCACTCTCATATCTGTACGGTAAATATGGAGCTACCACCACCAGCTAATTGGCTTACCTAAGCTTAGCGCAAAGACTGGAAACTCTGTCCAAGGGCACATAACTACTTGTAAAACTACAATGTGTCATTTTTACACTTATGTTTTTGTACATGTTATACAAACAAAATATATCTTTGTTACTTTCCTGAGCATTAGAGGTACTGTTAGGCGGGGTTTGTTATCCTTTAACAGAGCCTTCCTTTAATCTTTGTGCTAAGCTAACCAGCTGCTGTCTTCATGATCAAGCTGACCAATTACAGGCAGAACAAGTGGGTCACTAGAAATCAATATCTGGTGGCCCAGGACTCTGAAAAAAAACACTGACATGCTAGTTGGTGCCAGGATATAAAAATAATCTCCAATCTGATTCCCATTGTACCACCAGACACTCCACATCTTACATCACAATTTGACTTTATTATTTAACAAATAATTTTTTTCTTATAGACAAGCGGACATTCTCAGTTTCTAGTTTTCCAACAGTATTCCTGTGTGGAACGTTTGTTGCAAGAGTTCAGAGAAGAAAAAGAGAAATACTGCCTGGAATATAGGCTGTAATTTGCAAACCTCAACCGCCCCTGGATGTCTGCTGGTGTGTGTGTGTGTGTGTGTGTGTGTGTGTGTGTGTGTGTGTGTGTGTGTGTGTGTGTGTGTGTGTGTGTGTAGTGCCCTAATTAGTACTTATCTCTCTCTTTGTGTGTGTGTGTGTGTGTGTGTGTGTGTGTGTGTGTGTGTGTGTGTGTGTGTGTGTGTGTGTGTGTGTGTGTGTGTGTGTGTGTGTGTGTGTGTCACAGAGTCTGAACTTTTTTATCTCACTCTCTGCTTTCTTCAACCTTCAACCATCTTTTGATCTTTTCACATCTCTGTCGTCTCGCTCTTTACTGCAATCGGTAAAAGGATTATAGGTGTGTGTGTGTGTGTGTGTGTGCAGCCCTCCTCTTTAATCACTAACTCTCTCTTTCTCGCTGCTCCATCTCTAAACTTCCTCTACAGACAGCTGCCGGTGTCTGAGTGTGTGGGCCACATAAACCCATACCAGTCACTTTATTTTACAGTAGAAACATATGGATGGACATCATTGTTCAGAATCAGATTGCCCATTTTTAAATTGCAGGTGAGGGGCAATTTCCTAGTATGGTTCTGGTATCCTTATCCCCTTGAAGGAAGGGGTCATTCAAATCTTTACTCTGATAATAAGCCTGTTTCACCAGGTGATGAGGCTATGGCATATTTCATTTCGTAGATTAAATGATAATCTTGCACAAAACATTTGTATACAGTACATCAATACGTTTGAAGATACTGACATTCAGTAGATGTTTTTCATGCTTCAAATCATATCATTTGAAGTGTTAACATCTGATCCTTTCTGCAATTCATAGCCTTAAAATGACATGATAACATCAGATATACGCTGGTGTTTCGCTATCATACGCATACAGCAATTGATCAAATCTTGTTTCTTCCTAATCTCACTGGCCATGTGCTCTTTTCCTTACCACTGACAGGTGGACAGCCACCCCCGACACGAGAGAATCCACTCCACCCATAATCTTCAGCACTTTATTCCCCATCAGAATGGAAACATGAGACACAGCGAGTGAGGTCAGTGAGGAAACAACTTCAACAAGCCAATCGCAGGGCAGCACATCTGGAGGAATCTGTCTGCACTGCAGGCCCAGCTGGCAGCTGGCAGCACTGTGGGAGACAGCAGAGGAAAGGAGCAAGACGTTATACATTCAAAATGGCTGAGGGATTAAAAAAAAAAAAAAAAACTCTGGCAAGGGAAAGGAATAAATCTTTGATGTTTGATTTTATTTAAGCTGGTTTCACCTGTGCTCTTCACCGTTGTAGCATTCTTATTTCATGACTAAAAACATGGCTGAGGAACAGTACACTTTATAGGCAGGGATTTCTCTTGTCACTACATTTGACTTTGACCAGAAGTTCAACTGGGAGACAGTTTTGTCATCCTGTACCATATACAACTGTTACCCAGGAGAACACTGACATGTGTTTGAATGAATACTTGAATAACGTAACCTAGGCTGTCTGCTCCCAGTGATAAATTGAGCCACAGGATACCCCCAAATTCTTGAGGGAAAGAGGCTTTGTCTACTGAAAATGCCAATTTAAACATTTGCAGCACATTTATTTGTAAATGCATTATCAAATAAATAACAGTGAGTGCCTTGAAACTTTAATGTCAAGTTGAATTGTTATTTTCGAAAGAAAACTACTTTTTATTGATTTTGCATCTGCTGTCATGTTGACGACCCTTTACTTTAAGAGCTAAATTGATTTTTTCCCTTTTTCTTCTAATGCATGTTTCTTTTAAGATAATCATGTTGTTGAATGTCTACAAAGAGCAGCTATTCACTGGGATAAAGCGCACTGTTTGATGTGCAACGTGGTTGAATCAAGAGAAAAGAAAGTCCGATGATGTGGAGCTTTGCAGCCATCTTTGATTTCCGACGCCGCCTGTCTGGTCTCTCCAGCTACTTCAAGGCTTCAGCTCCTCGGCAAACATGGGAATGTAACTCTGCAAAGAGTGGGAGCTCTGCCATCTTTAAAACACATTTCATCTTGCTCGCCCCTCCCCTTCTTTTTTTCTGATTCGACTCAGGGAAGAGTTGAGGTGAAGTTGTTGGGAGTGTCCATCAATTGCTTTTTTTCTGGCTCAGAAGGGGGAGGAGGAAGGAGAACTGGCCTGTCTGTGGGCAGGAGGCAAAGAAGAGATGTGCACCTATTTGGGATAGATCAGTCAGCTGTAATATACCAGAACCTGGATATAACCTTTATCGTCTCTATATTCTTTTAGAGTGGCTGAAATAGTTAGTGCTCGTGCACATACCTGTACTATGTTGCAAAACAGAGATTTAGAATACATAATAGATGATAAAGCCATTCAGAAACAAGCTTTTCATCATTATGAACTGCGTTAATGCCTCGGAAAGCGTCCATCCATGAGGTTTAAAGTGGATCTCCTTCTCCTTTCCACTTGTAATGTTTTGCCTGATGGACACACACCTTTACTTATTAAGTGATTATTGATGCAAATAAATCTCCATGAAACAAATGTAGAAAAGGTATTGGTGATTGAAGAAAGGTCACAACTATTTCTTTATTGAATATACGGTGCAGGGAATATCTTTTATGAGGTGCAGAATAAGATTAGGGGGAACAGGGAGGTCATTGTTTGCATCACTGGTTGAACTTGAAGGAATCATGAACTGATTTTCCTGGTTTAATGCCTTCATAATCAGAAATGTTGGAACATCTTCTCACCGTGATCATTCCTCCTGTGACTTGAAATATTGTGAATGTATTCTTTAAGCCAGCCAGGACACAGGGCTGCCACTGTGTCATACTTTTGTTTCAGTGGTCAATAGATGCTTTCTGTTAATAGTGTAAATGCAAGTGTTTAAGCTCTGAGTGCATCACTGCGTTTGTTTTAGGAATATTGTTATGTTGTGTGCTTTACTCACTGGAAGGATGTGTGATATAAGGCAGTATGAGGGCCATGCTGAGTGTTGTTGGAGTGGTAGTAGAATAGATGACATGTCTGGTCATGTGGGCAGGTAAGAGCTGATCAGAAAGAGAGACAGAGAGAGAGAGAGAGAGAGAGAGAGAGAGGGAGAGAGAGAGAGAGAGAGGTTGAAACTAGATCTCTTCTTCACACCTTTTTCATATTTTTTTCAGTCTAAAGCTTCAAGCAGGTCAATGCTGAATGAGAATCACTACATTCCACTGATAGGCTTTTGCAGAGTAAAGACTTAAGTGTTTTTATTCTAATTATATGAACTATCGATCTAAATGGTTTAGAAGTGTTGCAGAAATTCCCAGATGTATGAACAGGAACATACTTTTATTTGAACACACAGGTGGATTGTTTAGGAAGTGACTGGTGCGTGTGGTTTGCACTTGTGTGGAGAAGAAAATTAACAATAAATATGACACAAAATCTTCTCGGCTGCATGATGGATAAAGATGGTAGCCACGTTATAAACAAAATAACAAAGTTGCCACGACAGTGTCTTCAAAAGCAATAGAAGAATAAGGCTGAGATGGGAGAAATGTTTCAAAAAGTCCGTGCGTAAAAACGGCCCAGTAAAAGTCAAATCCAATAAACTCCAATAGATCAGCAATCATTCAAAAGATAATACTACACGTTGTCTAAAAGTTACTTTTCCCAATTAAATCCAAAGTGGAGAAGACTTGGCACTCTCGGTGCCAACTAATGCCCACCGACGTGCACTAAACCCGGTACATTTTACGCACAAACCTAAATTGCGCGCAAGGTTGAATACCCGGCTCCCGGATCTCAGTACTGACACTACGGATTCAATGCAACCCGTTAAAGAGGGAAAACGCGTAGGCCTTCTTCTCCCTTTTAAACGTCGACGCTGTCCACGTCCTCAAAAAGAATGGATCTAATTAAAACGTTGCACTCGTCATCATCGCCAAAGCTTTGCCAAACGGGTTCTGGTGGAGAGGAGGCTGGGAGATGCAGCACCACATGACTGAGTCTGAGCTGGAGAGGGATGGGAGTCAGATTGGGTTTCTCTTCTCTCATTGGCCGGTGGGCTGACTTTCGACACGCAGACCAGGGACCCTCCTGCCATATAAATAGGCCTGATAGAACTTTATTATTCTAGCATCACGGCAGCCGGTTTCTGCTCAGTTTGGAGTTACTCTTGTCACCACAACTGTATGCCTGCTTGAAGGAGGTTTAAAAACAGGGCTTAAGCAGCACAAGGAGTCTGCATGTCTGCGTAGACATGCTCAGCTTTGTGGATACTCGGATTCTGTTGCTGCTTGCAGTAACTTCATACCTAGCGTCATGCCAATGTAAGTTTGAATATCTGCTCTTTTCTGTGATGGATATTTTTTTCTCGGGTCCCACTGCTTGAGGATCTTGCGCTTTGGCTTTTGTTTGGGACTTACATGAAGGTCAACCTGAAGACAGCTCAAAGCGCTGCAGAATAAAGCTCAACGGATTGAGCTCATGCAGAGGATTTTTCACTTCTTTTTTTTTTCCAAGGATACAATTATTTTATATTTGATTAGTTTCCAAGAGAGGGAGAATTTGCACTCCAGAAAAAAAGGTTTTCTCGCATTGAAAGAGACCTCTAAAGTAGTCGGCCTAGTGTTATTTTAGAACTTTTAATGCACGTGGAGTCATCAAAATAGGCTAAATGTGAATTTTCTTTGAGACAGCATGAAAAAAACTTCATGGGGCGTTGTACATATTGTTCCATCCGGACGTCCAGCTAATGAGGCTTCAATATAGGAAACAGTAATGTCTCCCCCTGGTGGCCATGGGTGCAAACATCTACTTGGCACAATTTGATTTTCTTCTCTTTGAGTTAAGGAGAGATACATCTGTTTATCAAAAAGTAGAAATTAGACTAAATGCTTACCTATTATAGTATTTCTAGTTTTCTGATCAACTAAATAGCCTCGGCCATGACTTTCTGTACAGTTGCCGTTTACTGCCTAATGTATCATTATTTAAGTCACAAAATGATTTAAAGGCAAGATCTGCATTGAAGTTAAAGCTTCTTGGCTTCTTTTTCGTTATTGTAGTTCATTAAATGGAGAGATAAGTAGTCACACATCACATTGAATGTCCAAGTGCGCCGCCTTGTGGTCATGATTAGACGTGAAGAGTTGGAGTTCATGGGGAGGTCCCAGCTGTGCCGAATCCACCCATGACCAGCAGATGTCCACATGCAACCAAGTGTGGATAAGAGAAACAAACATTAGCCATGAATGAAGGATGCTCTCATCAGACAGTCAATCTACGCTAGTCTAGTCTATTTACGCTCAAATTCACCCCTTTTTGACACAAAATCAGATAACACACCTTTTAATAATAATTCAGCAGAAATCAGAACAAGCATCAATTACAGATGTCATATGTCCCTCAATACAAGTGGTGTAGTTCTAATCTTGTTTGCAGTAGCAGGCCAACTATTCCTGTCCCAAGGGCATAAACTACCTGTTCAGGCATGTTAGCAGCCGGATCCTTACTATCTGGAATGCTATTGAACGCTGAAATTCACATTTGTTACGTTTGGTAGACAGTTTAGAGACGTATAGCATGCAGAGATCTCAGCTACACTTTTAGGCATGAGCTGGGACTTGTGCTACAGCAACCAGATAGGAAATGAACAATGCGGGGAGGGATAGTTGTTTTAGGCATGTCAGAAGGAATTGTTCAACATTTCACATACTGGTGATAAGTGCAGTTATGTTCTGACAGTCCTGAACTCTGACACTTTGTTTAAGCCCCAGATGACGATTAAGGCCTTCAGAACACACAAGAAGTGCAGCTTTCTGTTTCACACTGAATATTTGCGAAGGAAATTTAAACGTGGGATTATTAGACTCAAACATTGTTACTGTGTTTAATGTCCTACATGAAGGCATACAGTGTTGTTTCTGCATAGTGTAGTTACAGTCCAGTGTGTACATTTTGATATACTTTGTTCTCATGCAAAGGAAATCCACAACCTTTTTCATTTGATACAGAAAGAGGTTAATTCAATTAAAAAGAATAGAGATAGATTTGAAATGACATTGTTTCTTTTTCAGTTGACTGTTCATGTTCTAACGGAGTATTCCCTCTTCTCTCCCCCACCCTCATTTTCGCCCTCTTCCTCCTCCTCATCTCTCCAACGCCACAGACTTGGTTAGTCCACATGCATGAAATCATGAAAGCAACATTTCTTAATGATAGCTTTACCTTGTCTCTTTGCTTCTTTTCTCTTCCAAATGCTGTGAAATATTCCATGAAAGGAAGACCTCTCGGTTGGTCTTGACCATTTGAGCAATCTCAACGATGGCAGAGCATTTCATTTAGGAATTTCTGCCCCTGAACTAAGTTATTTCTTGCAGTTTTCTCCCTTCCTGTCCATGAATAGGTGAGGGTCCTATTGGCTAAAGTTTGTGTCAATGAAAGCTAAAACCGCAGCTCTGAGGCACCCTTGGGGCCTGGTACAAAGGATCCTTTCTGAGGGGCAGAGGGAGGTTTGCCCCCAACAGCTGGCTTTGGGTCAGTTTGGAGTCTCCCTCTGCTCCTTGATTAGGATTTGATTTTGATTTACGAAAGCTGATCTCAGACCAGTAAGGAAAAGGCTGAGAATTTCAGCTCAGATAAAACTTAAAATTATTGAATTGTTATCCATCAGTGTAAGACTGAGGCCAGTCTAATGTAAGACAAACATAGCCTGATTCTGTTCCTAATTGAGATTGCCTAAATCAGCATGGTGTGTAGCATGTTAATGTTTTAAAGGTGTAGTACGCTGTGTGGTTCCGGTAACCTTTTAGAACTGTATTTGTTCCGTGGACTAACATGCTCTTAATGCTTAGAGGTTGTTGAGTCTGGCTTGGAGCCGATTCATTTAGCATCTTTGTGCACATGTTGATCATCTATATCACATGCACATTGCTCTGCAGTGTTTTCATTTTAATTCCTGTATCTGCATGAGCATGTTTTATCTCTCATTCTGACAGTACCGTATAATATTTTGCTTAGCTGCTTCTTACAGTGGCCACTCATCATCATGCTTATGCAAAAGATAAGAGAGCTGAATGTTCAATATAGCCTGAAAAGACTGAATAAATAAATCTTACATTTATTTATCTTCTTTTCTATTTAGGGAAGCGCGAAGGTGAGCACATCATGTTGTTATTGTCTGATAAAGGACACATAAAGCATAGTTTAGTTTGTAAAAAGGTCAAAGGGCATCTTAATGGTGTCTAGTCTAATCCCTGAAATGTGTTTTAACTTGCTTACCTGTAAGGTCAAGTTTGTTCACACACACATTTTATTGATATTATCATAGCACCAGATCTTTGAATATAATTCAGATCTGTTTTTTGTGTGCTTTTAGTTACATTTAGTGTAGTTTAGATTAGACGCCTTCCTCGCTAGAGGAACAGTTAGGAGCTCATGTTGCTAAAGCAGCAAGCAGAGTCTTCTGCTCTGTGTTTTGGTCTGACTGAGTGATTCTTCTGCTGCAGGGTCCCAGAGGAGACAAAGGACCTCGAGGTGACAGGGTAAGCTGAAGTGAAATTCTTCTTCCCTCGATCAAACAACTGTTACCAAATATGTAATTTAGGCATTTTAATGTGGTATTTATTTAACGCGAGTTTGGCGCAGCGTTTGTTGACGTCATTTGACTTTCTAACCTCAGTAGGCCACACCCCTTTGTTTACATCACCCATAGGCCCATAGGAGTGTTTACGGACAATAATAGTGATGTGAATGGATATGATTGGTACGATTTAAAACATTGACCTTATTTATTTTGCTAACATTTTTTTTAAAGTAGTTTCTCCCACTAAAGTTATGTCTGCTCATCATGTCTTATAATCACACAATTTGCTACATCAGTGGGCATCTATGTATCTAATGTTTCAGTTCATTTACTGTATGAATAGAATAATCTGAGAGTCACAGGAAACCATCTTATCAGCATGCTGTGTATTCCGTAGCAGTGTTGACTCACTATATCATCTGTGTTTTACAGGGTCCTAAGGGCCCAAATGGAAGAGATGGCAAACCCGGACTCCCTGGCCCCGCTGGCCCCCCTGGCCCCCCTGGACTTGGAGGAGTAAGTCCACTGTTCATACTCGTAAAATAAGCTGCATGGCTTCGCTGTGTATGTCCTAAAAGAGGTAAAAAAAACTATGACGATAAAGCAGTTCTAGCTGGGATTTTGACTTATTTCTAATGATGCAAACTGTGCAGGAAAAAAAAAAACATTGAAATTGTCTGATTGATGTGTGTATTTGACTCATTCGAGGGCTGCAGGCCGTGATTGTGTGCAGTGATCACAATCACCCTTGGTGCTCTGTTTGTTTTTATGTTGAAATGGAAAAGTATTGAATCTTATTAATGACGTCATTACCCGTGACCTTTGTCCTTTCCCATTTGTCACTATGGCTCAAGATAACATACAAGGTTACTATTAGTGTTAGTTCAATCTCTTGTAAGTCTTCAAACTCTAAACAAAGGACTAGGATGCTCATTTGCATTTCACGGTAAATCATTTTAATGTGCCACCTTGATATCATTTTCAGAATAATATACATTCATTCCATTCCACGTATTCATAATGAAAACTGCTCGAAACACTGACTACTGCTGTGTATTTGAACTGGATAAATGCTCTGCTTGTCCAATAGTCCTTATATTATTAAAAGTTTGTCATTATGACTTATTCATCTTGTGTTTTTTTTCTTTCTTCTGTTTATCAGAACTTTGCTGCTCAGTATGATGGTTCAAAAGCTCCTGATCCCGCCCCTGGACCCCCGGTGAGGCCCCTCTCTATCTGCCACACAGCACTATTCATCTATACCTTCATTCAGTAGATCCAGACTTCATAGTTATTTTGTGTGTGTCTTTACATCCTTACCTACACATAAATACTTATGGTCTGTGGTAAGATACTTCTATCTCACACCTGATTCCAGTCCTGATGCAGTTGCAATCACACTCATGACAAAGTGCACCAGCGTAGATGAATTTAGTGTTGATGCACTGAATATGAATATGTACAATTAACTTATTTCTCCTTTTCAGGGTTTGGTGGGCCCTAGAGGCCCTTCCGGACCTCCTGGACCCCCTGTAAGTTCACACACCCACAGCAAATTCAAACTATGGAGTGATTTGATCCAACTTGACCATTTGTTCATACACATAAGCTCATTCTGTTGTTGCTGTATATGAAGACTAATTGCCTCTTATCATCATTCAACAGGGACCTCAGGGACACACCGGACACCCTGGTGAGCCCGGAGAGCCTGGACAGACTGTAAGTTTATCCTCCAAAACTTTTCAAATTAGCATGTGTATAGAACCGCTTTGGAATCACTTCCTTGTCAGACTTACCCATGTGATGACACCATCTAAAATGGTTCTCAAATGTTCTCTGTTTTTCTTCCCAAGGGCCCCCTCGGTGCTCGTGGCCCACCTGGACCCCCTGGCAAATCTGGAGAGGACGTGCGTATACATTTGTGTTTCTACAAACCCTTTTCAGAGGCTACTTTTGTTCACAAGTCCTGTAAAGAATTAGTTTTTTCCCTGCTGTTTATAATGGATTTGAGTTATTACTGTAGATTATTGCAGCTACAATGTCAAACGGTAACACCTTATTTCCTGACTCGCAGGGTAACAACGGCAGACCTGGTAAGCCCGGAGACAGAGGAACCCCTGGCCCACAGGTAAAAGATGCTCTCCAAATCAAGGAGAATGAAACAAACAGATACAAAACAGAAATCTGAACTGTAAATGTGGAGCACGTCTCAGTAATACTTTCTTTATTTTGAATCGCAGGGAGCTCGTGGATTCCCCGGAACCCCTGGACTTCCAGGAATGAAGGGACACAGAGTGAGTGCTGATATTTTCTTCTGCTTGACCGGAACTTTACCTGCGTGGTTTACCTAATCACCTGAAGCCCACTGGCAGAAACTGCTCTAAAACAGAAAAAAAAAGAAATGGCAGAAGAGCTACACCTGTGCTGTGTGGACTAAAATTATTATTATTTGTGGAGCATTGGGCTCCATAACGAGCCCCACTGGGAGTGATTATGGACCTAACGTCCTTTTGTTCTGCCTCCTGAGATGCAAAGTGGACTTCATACAGAGCTTAATGGCTGCTGTTTAATATTTTTAGTCCCTATTTTGCATGAACACTTCAGAGCCAGATAGTAAACTTCCTGGTAAAGCATATTGTTGTCAATATGTCTTCTTTTGAGAGGTCAAACAAGCATATGTTGTGTTTATCCCACATACTGATTCTTTTGTTAATTGGACTTATCTCACAAGAATCTCCGTCTCCACACCTTGTCCCTAATCTCTTCCTTTTTTTTGCTTGTTTCTGAAGTAGCACATTTTAGTAGCAATAGTAAGAGTGTTAATAATAGTACTTTTTTTATCCCTTATAAACATCTTCCATCATCCCTCTCTTTCTGTGTTACAGGGTTACACTGGTCTCGATGGACGCAAGGGAGAGAATGGTGGTGCTGGCGCTAAGGTAAGGAGGTTCACCTTCCTCATGACTGCAGCAACAAACGTTCCTACTGAGTACTTTATTTCATGTAAGATCCCAATTTCTCTTCTGTTAATGTGGATATCAGCCTACTGATACATTTGGGGTTAGAATTTAGAGTAATGTAGTTTCCGAGGGTATTTCAAATAGGATCGTTTCTCTAGGTAACTAGGAGTAGAAAATTAGCCAACTGACTAACACTGGTGCATTGATTAATGTGCATTGTCCTAATAAATACATCTTAAATCTTAAATAATAAAACACACACACACACATACACAAGCCAAAATTCAATTTAGCTAGCATTATCAATACTTTGTCAGGGTTTTCCCCTTCCTTGTCACAATAGAATTTCTCTATTTGACCTGTTAATCTCAGACCTTGAGTCACTTTGCTCCAGATAACCCATCACTAATACCCCTTCTCCTGTCTCTCCTTTAGGGTGAGCCTGGTGCCCACGGAGCTGCTGGAAGTCCTGGACTGGCTGTACGTTTTTCATTGAGCTCAGCATTTATGCACAAAATATCATCTTTGCCGTTACACATCCGCAGTAAAGACACTTTTCTCATCTCTATTGTTTTTTGTGTATCCTTCCTTTAGGGAGCTCGTGGTATGTCTGGAGAGAGAGGCCGTGCTGGCCCTGCTGGCCCTGCTGGTTCCCGTGGTGCTGATGGCAACGTTGGACCCGCTGGCCCTGCTGTGAGTATTGGCCCTTTGAACTCAAGATGTATCATCAAGACACCTATCTAGAGACTATATACTTTGTGATTGGTATCTTATTGTATAAATAATAATGTGTAATATAATATCAGAGGAAGGAGTAATTATGCCACCGAATGTTGATTATATAATTACACCCGTATAAGACAAACTTTGACCTTAATGTGAGCTCTTATCTTTATTACATATATCCTGATGTCGTATCTGCTGTTCTTCTACCCAGGGTCCCCTTGGAGCTGCTGGTCCCCCAGGTTTCCCCGGTGGGCCCGGACCCAAAGTAAGTGTGATGTCACTTCCCGTAGCATTTACTGTCCTTTGGTAACACATCCTCCCAGAGATGTTCATGTTTTGGACCATAAAAGGAGACAATTCTCAATAGCATACAGTATAAGTATGTCTCAGACATATTAACCATGTCATCTGTCATTGTTTACCATCCCAATAGCTTCTTGCATACTATCCCCATGGGAATAGTTTGTACATGTAACATACATAGTCATACGTAGTCAACATAGTCACTCACAGCCGTTTATATTCATAATGCATACCAACACATCCATTATTATGATGTCATTATTTGATTATGGATGTATTTTTGTCTTTGACAGGGAGAGATTGGACCTGCTGGAGCTACTGGCCCATCTGGAGCTCAGGGAGCAAGAGGAGAGCCCGGTGTCAATGGTGCTGTTGGCCCCGTCGGTCCCGCTGTAAGTATATAAAGATGTTGCCACTTAGACTTCCAAGTTACCTTCCTGGAAAAATTATAAGCCACAACATGTATTTTATTTATTACTTGATTTTGTCTTGATTGTTGTGTTGTTCCAGACTACAAATTATCAATAAATGGTTTGCATTGATTTGTCTTTGGAAGCTGTGTCATTACTATCCATGAACGGATTCCTCAAGTTTAGTAAATAATCCTTTATATATTGTCATTTACTGTAGTTACTTTGGGTGATATTATCACACATATTCCATATTATGCTCTGGAGTGCACTTGTTGAATTTATGAAAAAGTCAAATGTAATCATTATAGCAATGGATTTTTCAGTCCGAATGTTTTAGTTGTTTTGATTTCCTAATTTCTTTTTTCTTTCCCTGTAGGGTAACCCTGGTGCTAATGGCCTGAACGGAGCCAAGGGAGCTGCTGTAAGTACTCAAGTTGTACTATTAAAGCATAAGTAGGTCAAAGGTCAATTAGGGTCAGAGGTTATAACAATTAGGCCAATGCCATGCTGCACACATAACACATAAACAGGTTGTTGTAATCACAGAACATTATTTAATTTTACTGATTGCAGGTGATACAGTTTTTATTTTTCTATTACAACTGAATATAATATAATCTCTTAATTAATTGTGTGTGTATATTACTGTATACAATATTAAAAAAGTATTTGATGATAAAGGCAAAACACCCGGACCTGGTGAAGAGATCAAATAAAGACGGTATTTCAAGTTAGGCTTGAGTGATGCTCACCTGTCCGTCTTGGTTGTTATTTAGGGCACCCCTGGTGTTGCTGGAGCTCCTGGCTTCCCTGGACCAAGAGGAGGACCTGGACCCCAGGGCCCTCAGGGTCCTGCTGGACAGAGAGGCCTTTCTGTAAGTACACAACCAACTCACAAATATTCACAAAAAAACATACATATCCAGCATGCAAATGTACCTACACACATAGCATACTGACACAGAAACACTCACAAATGATTGTACACAGATGATAGATCGTTTCAATAATTGCGTCTGCTTATCTCTTTTAGGGAGATCCTGGTGCTCAGGGTGTTAAGGGAGATGGCGGACCCAAAGGAGAGCCTGTAAGTTCACATCCTGATCCTGTTCTTTTTGTTGTAAAATTTCACCAAAACTGAATCTGAAGACCTCTGAATGCTGTGTTTATGACTGCTGTCCTTCAACTTCTCTGTTGCCTTCCTCAGGGTAACTCTGGACCTCAGGGAGCCCCCGGACCTCAGGGTGAGGAGGGCAAGAGAGGACCAACTGGTGAGCTTGGTGCCACTGGACCTGCTGGAAGCCGTGGAGCTAGAGTGAGTACCAGACCACCGTCTCTGATGGGTGGTGTTGTGCCCATACGATTCCATATTCAGAGCTGCGTTTCTTGGATCCCCTGCTAATGCCTGTGTGTCTCTTACAGGGAACCCCTGGCAGCCGTGGTATGCCTGGTAGTGAGGGAAGAACTGGCCCAGTTGTGAGTCTTCAATGAACAAGATCTCATTCCACCAACATTTAATTACACTGATGAGAAGCCTGACTATGTTTTACTTCTAAATATAGTCAGCGTTTAGTCACCAGACGAAACTTCCTCCTCATTTCTCTTGGACCTCTTTGTCTCCTTCTCGTAGGGCATGCCCGGTGCCCGTGGTTCCACTGGTGCTGGGGGACCTCGTGGACCCCCTGGAGATGCTGGCCGTGCCGGAGAGTCTGGCCCAGCTGGTCTCAGGGTGAGTCTTTTGCTAAGTTCTGTTTTTGTCAGAAGGATGTCATCTCTGTTTGTTCTCTGAGTCTAGTTTAAAGGCAGAATAAGCCTGTGGCAAATTGGAATAGCTAAGTTACAGTAGCTTGGAGCAGTAGTGCTGTAATGGCTTTAGTACAAGGCTATTGTGTGATGTAAATTTGCCTTGTGTGCATGATTCAACCCAAGATTTTGTTGAAAGGTAGTTGGCCCAAGGGGTCAGCTGTAACATTTCAAATGAATGACAATACATGCATCTTAATGACTGATGTGTACTTTGTACAGGGTCTCCCAGGAAGCCCTGGAAACTCCGGACCCCCAGGAAAGGAGGGAGCCTCTGTGAGTAAATCTGAATTTTACACTGAAACTTGTGAATTTAATATAATAATCTTCATAGCTTTTACTTCAGGACACAGACATTCCCATCAGTCTCATTCTGTGCTGTTAATGATATTAACCATACATAATATTTGCTCAAATAAATGCAATTAACATGACTTCCTGCTGTACTTTCTGTTTCCTCCTCCAGGGCCCCGCTGGACAAGATGGCCGCACTGGACCTCCCGGCCCAACCGGACCAAGAGGCCAGCCCGGAAACATTGGTTTCCCTGGACCCAAAGGACCTTCTGTAAGTAGAAATAAAGCCAAGACTGAAAGATGAGCATTTGGAACTACATCCTGTTTTGTTTTGTTTTTCAAGTTTGTCATGACCTGTGCTTAACCTACCTCGTACCTCCTTTAGGGTGACGCTGGCAAGCCTGGAGATAAGGGATCCACTGGTCCCACTGGTCTGAGAGTAAGTCATAACATACCCAGAATGTGTTTAATAAAGTAACGCATTGATAAAATGTTTTAACATGATTTGTCAGCTCTATTGTCAGTTGTTGTAACATGTCATTGTGTTCGTAGGGACTCCCTGGAGCTGATGGCAACAATGGAGCCACTGGCCCAACTGGACCCGCTGTAAGCATTCTTATATACATATACATATCTGTTTGGACAAATACATACAACATTTATGATGTGATTTTGGTACTATAACCCTCTTTGTGCCGTTTTTAACATTGGTCTTCTCTCTTCCTCGTTACAGGGCGGCCCTGGTGAGAAGGGAGAGCAGGGAGCTGCTGGAGCTCCTGGCTTCCAGGTTCGGATCCATAATCTATTTATAATTCTCTGCTCGTTGTAAACAGAGCTAAGAAAATGTTTTAAAAAAACAATAAAAACTAAAAACATAAAAGTGCCCAAATCAAAGCAAATTCAGTCTAATTGCAATTCCATTGTAGCTACACAACCTATCTTCCTGAGCTAGATAGCAGTGTCTGCAAAAGTGGCGCTGTTGAGTTCATTGGTCCTGATGTTGCGGCTTGATGTTTTCAGGGTCTGCCTGGACCCGCTGGAGGACCTGGGGAGGCTGGCAAGTCCGGAGAGAGAGTACGTAACACACAAACACACTTCCACCCTGTTGCACAGTTTAACCATAGAAATGGTAGAATAAGCAGTACATCTCTAACCCTCCTTGATGTCTATAGGGAATCCCAGGAGACCATGGAGTTGCTGGACCTGCTGGTGGCAAGGTGAGTACACCAGTCCATGCCTGTGTGCCAAGAGACACATTATTTTCTAGTAGCCTCACAGATTGTTTCTCAATTTTAGTAAGATGCAAAAACCATCAAAATAGTCAGAATGCAAACAGAATATATCTCTCTTTGTGGCAGATTACATTTGCATGCATATAATAAAACATTACAACAACCGGCTTTGAGTAGCCAAAGACAATACGCTGAACCCCTCTGTGTGTTCCTCCAGGGAGAGCGTGGTAACCCTGGTGCTACCGGATCTTCTGGTGCTCAGGGACCCATTGGACCCCGTGGACCCGCTGGAGCCCCCGGAGGCGATGGTGGCAAGGTAAGATGATGCCATGGCTGTAAGGTCAAAGATTATAAATAAAATGTTCTTTTGACTATAGTAATCCTGTAGAATGCAAAAAGGAGCCATAGTTTGTCATGTCTGTTTCCAGGGAGAGCCTGGCGCTGCTGGAGCTGCTGGTGCTGCTGGACACCAGGGACCAGGTGGCATGCCTGGTGAGCGTGGAGCCGCTGGTGTTTCTGGAACCAAGGGAGAGAAGGTAAGTTCCAAAAATCTACAACCTGCAAATACAGATTTTAGCCCTCAATATATCTCAGATTTGTTAATCAGAATGTCTGTCTTCTCTAACATTTCCTCCTCCTCTCTCTCCTATAGGGAGAGGGTGGACACAGAGGACCTGAAGGCAATGCTGGCAGAGATGGTAGCCGTGTAAGTAACTATAATTCTTCTTGAGGCATTTGATATAAAAGTGGTAACCACTCATTACATTAGTTTGAGTGTAGCAACCAGAGCCTTGGTCTGACTATCCTCTCCCCTCTGTTTCTAGGGTATGCCCGGACCTGCTGGACCTCCTGGACCCACTGGAGCTAATGGTGATAAGGTAAGCCTGGGATGTGTGGATATTATTTACCACAAAACAAATGACATAAATCATTAGAACGAAGGTGTTTTAGAAGTAAAATGTAACACATTAATTAAGGGTATGGAGATTTTGTTACGACCCAGAAACGGCTGCCTGCCTCGGACATTATTCAAGATGGCTGACAGATTGTCATAGCAGTGACCTACAGCAGAGAACCATCAAGATGTGTTGTTGAGATGAAATCACTGTCAAAAATGATCTCTTGCATGACCAACCCAAATTCATATCCTTGTATATCCCACTCCTCTGTAGGAGAACCCCTGCTGTAGCATTGGATCTGTAGCTAGAACCTCAACACTGCCATCTAATGACTGTTTTATAATATTATAATAATCACAGCAATGGCTAAACTACAACTTAATTTCAGATAGCAGTGGTGCTAATATAATAAATGCAGCAGACAAATGCACAACTTTACATTTTAAATATTAAGGTTATCCTTATTCCACAATCTTTCCTGCGTGTTGGCCTATGTAAAGGCAGAAATACAACAAAAACAATGATACTATATATACTATATTTGTGTATTTGTGTTGCCCCAAAAACAGACAAAACAAAACATTATCTTTTGTAGCACTCATATCAGCTGATCAAGTTTTCCAATTGACAGTTTTTTCTACTGGTAGTAGTACATCTACAGTACATAAGTTAACAGAAAACGTCTAAAACTATGCTGATGCTGACAAAGGATTTCTCATATGTGTGTGTATGAATGTATGGATGTATGGATAGAGTGACGGATGGATGGATGGATGGATGGATGGATGGATGGATGGTTGGATGGATGGATGGATGGAACAATGCTAAACTAAAACACTCACTGTTCTGTCCTCCAGGGTGAGAGCGGTGGCTTTGGACCCTCCGGCCCTGCTGGAGCTCGTGGAGCCCCTGTAAGTAGCTGTGACTGACTTCCTTCATTATAACAAAGTATCAGCTGTTTTACCATATTCACCCTAAATGAGTTGACACCAATACCAGTTGAAGATCTTAAGACAACATATAGCTTTGTTATGTGCAGCATAAACATTCTTCCTGACCCGCTGCTTGTTGTCCACAGGGAGAGCGTGGAGAGGTTGGCCCTGCTGGATCTGCTGGATTCGCTGGACCCCCTGTAAGCTAATCACCTTGCAATACCATATGTGATATACTATTTATATACCACAAAACAAAAACATACACATACACAATTGCCCACATATTGACCCAACCCCATTACTCTTGCTGCCTACAGGGCGCTGATGGTCAGACTGGAGCAAGAGGAGAGCGCGGACCTGCCGGAGTTAAGGGAGAAACTGGTGCCGCTGGCCCTGCTGGACCCGCTGGACAGTCTGGACCTTCTGTTAGTACTGTTGTTTACATTGGGCATACACACACTTGCATTGCTACTTGGTAAATGTAATCTGATTGGGATAGGTGTGCTTTACCATGACTTAATTTATCAGATATCAGACAGGCTTTAAAATGGGATCAAAATAATACAGTGAGAGCATTCACTTTGACACCACATAGTACTAGCTTTACATTTAGATTATACCCCTCTGGGATAGAATGTAGGATTGTACTTTATAAACTCAGATGAGATATGAATGATAGTAATATGGAATGGTGTCCGATTTCTTCATCTGTTTATCTAGGGTCCTGCTGGTGCTGCTGGACCTGCTGGTCCTCGTGGAGACAACGGCCCACCTGTGAGTATTGAAACATCATATGCACACATGCACACATTATGCACACATAAACACAGATTTCATCACTGTTGTACCTGTCACAAACACACACACACACTCACTTCAGCCCCAACAAGCCTAATTGGCCCTTTCAAATTAAGTAAAGGCTACTGGAGCATAGTAACTGGAAATTATATCAATAAGTTAATGTGCCAATTTAATCAGAAATGTCAAAGTTTTATTTTGAGAACGTCAAATGACGAATTGGCTCTGTTTTTCACAACAAGCGCCACAAAGATTTTTCTTGCAGCTTGAGTCACAAAATCATAATTGTCCTCCTTTTAGCCTCTCATAAATGGGGTTTCTTGCCTCTATTATTGAGAATAAATGAGTTTTAAAGGGATACGCCACCGTTTGTTAAAATAGGGCTTATCACGGTCTCCCCTAGCTGTAGATAGGTGTGCCAACGCATTTTTTGTGCATGCATTGTTTTAGTCTGGTGCAACACCAGCAGCGCCGCCGCTAGTTAGCTTAGCCTTGTGATTGGAATCCTATGTTGCCGGTTAGCATGTTGTGAGTAAAAGTGAGCCAACAAAAGACAAAAAAACAACCTAATTACTTGCACTGAGACAAAAAATGCGTTGGCCCACTTATCTACAGCTAGGGGAGACCGTGATAAGCCCTATTTCAACAAACGGTGGTGTATCCCTTTAAGAAAATATACCATATAGCTACAGCAGTACTCCTTTTGAAATGTCAACATTTGAAGATTGCCCAATTGAGCATTTTGTGTTCTTTCTGGAAATACTTTGTTGTACCTCTGATGTCCACACACAAACAGATACACAGTGACACCACACATTCTTGATGGCCGCTGTGTACTGTAACCTTTGATGGTGTGTTTTCCCGATGTCAGGGTCTGACTGGTTTCTCTGGTGCTGCTGGCAGAGTTGGTGCTGCTGGTCCCTCTGTGAGTATTGCTCTTATATTTACAATGATTAGTTAACACACACTCATCATGCTGCTTCTCATATCAGTGAAACAGAGTGATCCGAATTGACAAATAACACATTCTCTTCCTCTTCCCCTCTCAGGGTATTGTTGGACCCCCTGGCCATGCTGGTTCCGCTGGTAAGGATGGTCCTCGTGGTCTCCGTGGTGATCCTGGTCCCGCTGGTCCTTCTGGAGAGCAGGGTATGGTTGGACCACCTGGTCTATCTGGAGAGAGAGGACCCTCTGGAGAGTCTGGTCCCCCTGTAAGTTATTTCTCTTTTTCAGGTCAAAATTATGAGACCATGGAACACTGAAATGTTTAAAAAACAGTTGGCTAAATAAATATAAAAGCGTTTGTATCTCTATCATGGTCATATAAATCCATAGATCTCCATTGTCAATGCATTAATATGTGGCCTGTGTGTGTTTAGGGTCCTAGTGGTCCCCCTGGAACCAGTGGTCCTCTTGGACTTCAGGGATTCGTTGGTCTGCCCGGTGCTAGAGGAGATCGTGGTGCACCCGGTGGTGCTGGTGGTTTGGTAAGTACAAATTAATACTGATAGTACCCTCCAAAAGATTCACCTGCACTATGATCACTTCAGAACCATGTTTTTTTCAATACATAATTTAAACGTATAAAGCCTTCCTCTCCAACATGATGGAACTGTCCCAACTGGCAGTTGAATATTATCAGTTCAAACAATGACAACACATCTGTAAAATGTAAAAGAAAATAGAGGAAAATAAGAATTGATATTGAGCTCCATTTGTGCAGGGTTTTGAATATCCATGCGTGTTAAAGATCACACACATTTGTGAATAGTTTTCAGTCACCATGCCCATTTTGCAGGATGGTTTGAATGACACACACACATGCACCTTTGCTAAAGAACAGATCTACCAGAAGGTCTGTATAACATACAGTGTGAATCAGTATTTGACCCAGTGATTATCTCTGCATCCTATCACAGGGAGAGTCTGGTAGAGTTGGACCTGCTGGTCCCTCTGGAGCCCGTGGTCCCTCTGGCAACATTGGCCTGCCTGGTATGACCGGACCTCAGGGAGAGGCTGGACGTGAGGTAAGGATTCAACAGGCCAATAACAAGTACTGCAATGACCTGTTAGCGGTAGGGGTGGGAATCACAGGGTAACTCACGATACGATAGGTTACATGATGCATGGCTATTCTGCGATAATCAATATATTGTTTGACAATCCTATAATGATACATCACGATATCAGTCTAACTATGAATACAAAATGCATGTGAAAAGGTTAAGTGCAGGTTTGCTGTTTTTATCAATTGCAAGTCCAAACTGTTACAAAACAGCACTATTCTGCAGCACAAGTTTTTCAGTCTGTAAATAAAAATTACAGAACTATAGAGCAACTATAGGTCCTGACTTTGGACTTAGACATGGCTGAGGCATCTGTTAATTTTCTCAAACTGATGTCCGCCATCCTGTTGAAAACCTCTTCCTCTTCTGCTAGTTAACTTATGTTCAAGTTTCCCTCATTCATGTGTTGAGCGACACCTCAAGGAGCCATGAAGTAGCGACGCTGGGAGTAGGGAAATCAATTTAGAGCGCCTTATTTTATTAATTAAAATATTGATATTTGGCCCCAGCGTATCGATTATCGTATCGCACAAAGGACAGCAATATATTGCCGTTATCAATATTTACTTTAGTAGATTAACAAAAACATGGACTCACAAACAACCTAACATGATAGTTTGATATAAAGACAAACACATATGTCAACTGTGATATATTTCACCATCTACAGGGTAGCCCCGGTAACGATGGACCCCCTGGCCGCCCTGGTAATCCTGGATTCAAGGTAATGCTTTCATACATCTTAGAACACTTTGTATACAGAGTACACTAACATACGCTGTGCTCTGACCCACATCTTCACTTTTCCACCATGTTTAGGGAGACCGTGGTGAGCCCGGACCTGCTGGTTCCATGGGACTTGCTGGTTCCCCCGGACCTGCTGGACCCGCTGGAGCTTCTGGCAGACCTGGAAACCGTGGAGAGGCTGTAAGTATAAACAGCAACTCTTTTAAAATGGATTCACTACCAGACCATTTCAAAGTAGCAACATTGTGCACAACATCTACAATCATCTGCTTTCTTCGCTCATCCTTTTGTTCTTGTCTCTCGTCACTAGGGCCCAACTGGTTCCGCTGGACCCGCTGGTGCCGCTGGAGCTAGAGGTGCCGCTGTAAGTACAATGAACATGTATACTCATAGAACTAGTGTTCATCGAATAAAAGTACACAGATGTAACATGTGTGTTTGTATGTGTGTTCTATAGGGACCTGCTGGAACCCGTGGTGAGAAGGGAGGTGCTGGAGAAAAAGGAGAGAGAGGCATGAAGGGTCTGCGTGGACATGCTGGTCTCCAGGGAATGCCCGGACCTTCTGTAAGTGACAGCTCACCATCATAACGCACACAAAATATGGAAACGCACCCCTACATGTGCTGATATTCACTAATCTACGATGTCTACTACGATGCCATTCAATGATGCACATTCTCTCCCTTTAGGGACCCTCTGGTGACACCGGATCTGCTGGACCAAGTGGAGCTGCTGGACCCAGAGTGAGCGGAATCCTAATAACCTACGATACATTAATGGTTTTCTTGTTCCACCTGTATCCATAGAGGCACCATGTCAACAATTCCAATGCTTATACTTGAGCTAGTAATTAGCAGAGCTATTTTAGGTCAGCGTGGCACATACCACAGCAGAGAGAATATCAAGGAGTGATCATTGTAATGTGATAAACCCCATTCAGAGCTAATAACATGTCAAAAGATTACAGGGCATTTATGAACTTTCTGAATTGTCCCTGTTGTGTTGTGTTCTTTTCGTGATCACTAAACACCAAACACAGGAGATACTGTAATTTACAGTAACATGGGATGCAGGATTTCCAACAAAAGACAAATGTTTGACTGTTACATGTGATGACCTCATCTTCAGGGACCTGCTGGACCCCACGGACCCCCTGGTAAGGATGGCAGAGCTGGCAGCCATGGTACTATTGGCTCTCCTGGTCCTCGTGGACCCCCTGGATACGTCGGACCTGCTGTAAGCACAATACAAGTCTTATAAACCAGACAGTTTAGCTCCACTGTACAACCTCAAGGATTGTCTGCATAGGATCCAACATATAAATCCACTCTCTGATCCATATCAGGGTCCTGCTGGATCTCCCGGTCTGCCTGGACCTCCTGGCCCCGCTGGTGGTGGATATGATGTCTCTGGATATGATGAGTACAGAGCTGATCAGCCCGCTCTGAGAGCCAAGGACTACGAGGTCGATGCCACCATCAAGTCCCTCAACACTCAGATCGAGAACCTGCTCACCCCTGAGGGATCCAGGAAGAACCCTGCCCGTACCTGCCGTGACATCAAGCTCAGCCACCCCGACTGGAGCAGCGGTAAGATTGCACCCCTGGGGCATATATACCCCTACATTTAATAAGGTTTAGATGTCTTTTTTAGCCCGTATGAAGTAAAAGTAAAAGACTCTTTCTATCAATGTTTTTTTCCTGTCCTGTAGGATTCTACTATATTGACCCCAACCAGGGATGCATCAATGATGCCATCAAGGTGTTCTGCGACTTCACCACCCGCGAGACCTGCATCTATGCCCACCCCGAGAGCATCGCCCACAAGAACTGGTACAGAAGCACCGAGGGCAAGAAGCACGTCTGGTTCGGAGAGACCATCAACGGTGGTACTGAGGTGAGCGTCGTAGACATATTTTACTTTATTTAAAATGAAAAATGGTTTTAACACCACACAAGACCAGGAAATAACAGTAACAACAAATGTTATATTTTTTTACATTCAAAATATTGACTGTCATTCTTTCCTTCATGCAGTTTACCTACAACGATGAGACCCTCAGCCCACAGAGCATGGCCACCCAACTTGCCTTCATGCGCCTGCTGTCCAACCAGGCTAGCCAGAACATCACCTACCATTGCAAGAACAGCAACGCCTACATGAGCGAGGAGACCGGTAACCTGAAGAAGGCTGTGGTGCTCCAGGGCTCCAACGATGTAGAGCTAAGAGCTGAGGGCAACAGCCGCTTCACCTTCTCCGTGCTGGAGGACGGCTGCACTGTGAGTGTCTCTTTGCTTTTTTCGGTTGTTTTCTTTGATCATTTCTGTTACCTTTCGTTGCTTCAGTGTGATTTGTAGTATTTTGCCACTATTCTAAAATGGGGTCTCTCCTTTTCTTCCTTTACACTTACAGAGACACACTGGTGAATGGAGCAAGACAGTGATTGAGTACAGAACAAATAAACCATCTCGCCTGCCCATCCTCGACATTGCACCTTTGGACATTGGTGGAGCTGATCAGGAGTTTGGTTTGGACATTGGCCCAGTCTGTTTCAAATAAATAGACTCATGATAAATTAACACCCAAAAAGAGAGAAAGAACGAAAAAAAACAAAATCTCTGCCCTTCTTTCTGTGTTGTTTTTTTTATACTGAATGCTGATTTCTCTCTGCGCATCCACTTGCTTAAGATGGGCAACTATCTGAGAGGACTAAACGGACTGAACGGAGCGTTTGTGCAATGCAAATTAATACAGCAACCCAAAGGGACGCGGGAAAACAGCTTGTTGTGGGACATCATGTCATCGTTTTGTAAAAAATAAAAGAAGTGAAATAAAAACGCTGAAAGTATGCATCACTTTGTGGTCTTTGTATATCTTCCAAAGAGGAGGTTTAAAACCACAATTTCCATGAAAAAAAGGTTTAAGCTACCTCATGCCTGTATACCTAAAGAAAATACTTTTGACAAAACCTGGGTCCACAACCGGGATGTTAAGACTTCTAATGCTTCAAGCTTTGTCATGTATCGGAAGGTGCTCAGTTACTTGAAGCAGAGATCTATGGTGCTAATATGCAGCTGTGGAGCAAACCACTTTTTACTGTATTACTTTGTATTGACATTTAAGGAGTCTTGCATTCGTCCCCTGATACTCCCCCAATTTAAGCAGGTGGAATGTTCCTAAATCTGATGTCTGGTTTTTGATTTGTTTTATTTTGTTCTTTTTTTTGTTTTGTCTAGAAGGTTTTTTTTTGTTTTGGTTTTTTGTTCAGGCTTTTTTACTTTCAAACCCCACACTGAGTGTTCATACTGACAGCACATATTTCATCCAATTCTGAATGGTTTTTTAGGCGGCCTCTCTCTCTCTCAAAAAATGAAACCACAAAGTCTATTGTACCTATTTTGTATATGTGAGATGTTTAAATAAATTGTGAAAAGTTCTGAAATAAAGCATGTCCAATGTTCCAAAACACACTGCTCAGTGACTTAAGTGCTTTCATGTTTTAATGCCACCATTGAAGGTTTGTCACTGTATTTTGGTTCTAGATTTGGATGATGACAACACATCTTTATTAACTTAAACATCTTCCTATTGTGGAAGCACAGTCATATCCTTATTTACCCCCCCCCCCCCCCCTTTCTTGCTTTTCAACGGCATCCAATTTTAATGTACAGTAAATGTCTGTTGACACTGTCCATGCCAATGTGTGATTACTAACGTGCATTGTTTCTTGTAAATATGCATCCTCTGATGTTGCTTTTCCTTGCATAATACAGCTTTTGCATCCAAATAAATGTCTGTGGTTTGGATCAAGGCTTGAATTGCAGTGATAAATGCATACCAATTAGTTAGATTCAATATGGGTACATGGCATTCCTGCAGAAATGACTTGTTTTGTCACTTTGTCAGAGGCTGAGAATCAGTGTGTTGAGGGAACTGGAATATGCAAGCTTTCTGAAAATTTGGATTTAATTCTACCTCCACATGTAGAAGCAATTCTGTTTAGTTGGAGATGAAGGCATCAACACATTAAAGGTCACTTGCAGCACTTTCTATAACCACTAGGGGGCAGTTTGCCACACTTTATTCACATCCCTGCTCTAGGTACAATGCATTTGGTCAAATAGATACAGTATCTGTGACCACTGAGCAGCAAAGAGTTGGATGCCTTGGACACAAGATGCATTTTGCATCTATGGGTCTACAGCATCTTTTATGCATACAAATAAATGATGAGGCGAGGCAGGGGCCTGGGTTCAAAACTGACCTGCGGCCCTTTGCTGCGTCAGCCCCCCTCTCTCTCCCCCCTTTCCTGTCTGTGTACTATCACTATATAATAAAAAATAATCTTAAAAAAAAAGATATTAAAACCACAGATTGGGCCTTTAATGATAGACATCATGCTAAAAACATAAACACAGATTTTATTTTGAAATGGCATGGCTGAAGTGACACTTTTGTTGATGATGATGTATAAAATACCAGTAGTCAACTATAATACTTCTACATTTCAAAGGGGAATATTCTACTTTTTGTATTCTTCTTCACTACATTTCTCTGACAGGTAGAGTTAATAGTTACTTTGCAGATCCAGAGATGGGAAGTAACGAAGTACAAATCTTGGGGGCTTCCGTGGACCTGGATCTGACGAGAGGTCACTTAACGTTACTAAGCAACAACAAGTTGCAACAACAAGTTGCATTCTTTGCGCGGTCCTTCCTTTCTCGCAACTAGTTAGTTACCTAGAGTTTGAACTAAGTTTTATAAGTAACGAGATATGAAACGTTACTAAACAGACCTAAATAACACTACTTCAGTGTTTTCTAAAGTCTGTCCCTGAAGCTGCTGCCACGTCGGGTGATACTGCAGCTGCCACCAACGTAAGCCTACTGTTACCTGGTGAGTGAGAGTAGTTTATATGATACCGCGTATGTGTGTGTGTGTGTGTGTGTGTGTGTGTGTGTGTGTGTGTGTGTGTGTGTGTGTTTGTGTGTGCGTACGCGCGTGTGTGTGTACGTGCGTGTGTGTGTGTGCACACGCCTGTCTATGTGTGTGTGTGTGTGTCTGTGTGTCTATGTGTGTGTGTACCTGTGTCTGAGTACAGCAGTAAACAGAATACAATGTTTATATTTCCTTGTTTCAGATGATGAGAGACAGTGAGAACTCCTGGCCTTCATAAGGTCAATGACTATGCAATATTAGAGTAAATTCTTAAATCTTAAATATGCATTGCTTTACACAATTAAATGACTATATGGTAATGTTAGTTAGCAATGGTCAGATAATTAACTAAAATAGAAAGAGTGGAACTTTTTCTCCTTTCGTCTGCTTTTTATGCATTTGTTAGCCATGGTGCTGAAGATTGTAAACAGTTTATTAAATACCTTTGAGTAAATGTAGGCCCTTATCAGCAGATTTTACTGCTAATCGATACAAAAGTTGTATGATGATGCTAATTATTAGTCATGGTTTTGTGTGGCAGTGGGGGGGTGTCGGTTAAATGGCTTATTTGTGTGATGTGATGTCCTGTTGCGTTCAGGTTCGGTTGCGTTTCTCAAAAAGTTAAATCTGTCTCATCTTTTCTCAACTCTAAGTGTTGTTTTTCCAGGACTTTAAATTTACGCCATCAATACTTAAACGTCTGTTGCCCATGTACAGTTTGTATTCAGAAACGTCACAGTACAGACTGTCGGGGTTGTCGCTCTGGGACAGTAATCACAGTATACTCACTACAAAAAAACAGACTACACCACTGGTTAGTTGTACTCTAAAAGTATGCAGAACTTACATGTAGATTCATTTAAATGTTGATTAAAAATGGAACTGGATCTGTGAATTATTACAGAATCACAATTGAATTCATATCTTACTACTCAGTCAGAATCTTATTAACCTGGAGTCCCAGTCTCTGTCACAATAATCATATATGTGATGTTTTAGGCCTTTTGGCAGACATCCATTTAAAATGTAGACAATGGCATATATAGATAAAGAGCCTTTTCTCCACGTCTACTGAAGTTTCTCAGCTTGCGCTATAGTAACATTTGTGGTCCAGGTAGCTTTGCATAAAAAATGGTTGTCATTCGCAAGGCTACTTTTACTTTTATACTTTAAGTACATTTCCAAGCCTGTACTTTGTTACTTTTACTTGAGTAAATAAGTTAAATCAGTACTTCTACTTTTACCAGAGTATTTTTTAACACAAGTATCTGTACTTCTACTTAAGTATGAGAAGTGAGTACTTTTCCCATCTCTGTGCAGATCACATTCTTTTTTTAGACACATGATTGTCAGTCCTAGCAGTCCAACCTCTTGGAGTAGCTACCTGGCCCCAGGCTTTCAAACACATATTTAAATAGGGATAAGCACCATCCTACAAGACAAGGGCACAATAATAATGCAATACCCACCTTAGTTTTATATTGTACATTAGTAGTGCAAATTCCTAAACAAATTCCCAAATAATCAGATTACATACTACCCATTGGCACACAGTGAACCTGGGGCTGCTGGGTCCATTTTTGCCCAAATGGTAATCCAGCCTTGCTCAACAGTATTGTCAAGTAGTCCAAATTGGCTCCATCTTGACCAACTACACTGAAAATCCTGCTTACATGAACATTAATAAGTAGCCTAACAATAATGGTATGCATAACACTATTTGTGTATGTATTTGTTTTACACACATAAATACAAATCACACTGAAGAAATATAAAATACATGAGGGTGTAGAAACCTCTAATGGCTTATATAAAAAAAAACACACCCCAAAAATAGAAGAGAAAATCCAGAGAAACATAATTGATTGCCATAGGCCTACTGTATCACACAACTTAAGCATCTTTCACCCTCCTGGGAGTGGTGATTTTCACACATGCAGGCACATTTTCACAATGCCAAAATAGATGGGGGAAGGGACAGCCCAACAGTGCGTATCCCTGCAATGTTCCTGCTTGCATTCACATCATCAGGGGCGTAGCATAACATTCTGGGCCTTGTAGAAAGGTATTTTCTGTGGGCTCCTCCTCCTCCTTTACAAATCTTTAGCCAGGAAGTTAAACTAAACCACTGTCCTAAAAATCCGTACAGGAAAAGGCTACACAGGCAACTTCAATATTATGTAAGGGTTTTTGCCCAAGGAGGTGTCCATTGTCAGGTATTAATGGACAATGGCGAGGCCGCGGCGTCATAGTGAACCGTCCCCGTCCGACGGTATAAAGGTCATTATTATACCACACCAAGATATTTTTAGCCTACACTTTGCTCGGGAAGTAAACAAAGCTGATCAAGTGCTTTTGTAACTCTAAACAGGTTCAACAAGTAACCGAATACCTTTATAAAAAACAGGTTTGTTTAGCTTTTACTGCTGCGTTCATATCCACACTAGGCTACCCAGTGATTACACTGAACGCTGAGATTTCTCCAGCAAGGCTGAAGTTTTGTTTTCAAAAACAACGTATTTAACGTATTCCGATACATTATCCTAAATTGAGTGTGGTCTGCGTACATAAGTTGGACTAACTAACTGAGACACTATTCATTTACTTTTTTTATGCACCTGTTTTGACCAGTGAGGCGATGAAGCTGGAAGCGGCGTCGCAAGACCGGGCAGATGGTGCACAGGGAGGAGCGCCGCTCTGCTGTAACAGCACAGATACTTGTTGTCATGGAGGAGCAAAGATGGCGGTCCTGGCCTATAGCCTGGGCAAACGCGAAGTAAATCAACATTTTACCATAAAAAATGCCAAATTGATATCGATAGTAGTCGTCATTATACTCCTCGTGTTTCACACAGCTTCGCGGTACTATGGAGGTAAGTGGTCTCCCGTTTCTTAAAGTTACTGTTGATGCAGCCAGTGAAACACTTGACAACAGCTATTGCTAATGATAGCTAGCTATCTGTTTGTGTCTGCGAGTACTTCTCTATGCGTGTCGGTGCAGTGCCGCTATTCAGTGTTGCTTTTAAAAGGTGAGACATACAGGATGCTAGCCGTAGAATGCAGATAACGTTAGCTAGATGGTTGCATATAGCTATAGACTAAATTCACCAACGGTAACTTAAATTGGCTTTGTCTGGCTAGCTTAGCTGAATAAAGCTAACACTGCATTTAGCTGTGTTTACATGCTCCTGTCAGGGCACGCTTGGTTACTGCTGGGGGAGACGTGTGTAACGATAGGTTGATACTGCCAACAGTTGACTTAAATAGGCCATTTAAATCGCCTGCATATTCCGTTTATACACAGATAACGTTACATGACACACTATCATATAAAGCTCGTCAGTAATGTGGTAAAACTGTAAAACTCTAGTGTTAGCTAGTGGTTTTGAACAGTATAAGCAGCCCGCTTTTTGTCTCAGGTCTTTCACAAGTTTGCATAGGCTTGTCACGCATAGATTAGTTAACCGCATCGATCAAGACAAGACGCACACCATGTTTTACAACAGGATCTAATTTTGTTTGTCCCACACCCTAGGTTGACAGCGATGCACAACGCCCAGAGTTTGGTTATACAAATATATTGGCATGGACATGCATACGCCTACCATACGTGTTACATAGAGTCGACTTTGTTCATGAAAAGGAACCACAAACCTCTGTGTACACACTGAGAGCAGCTGCTTTTGCTGGCGATGACACTACATGCCCGTGTATATCTAGACAGCCCGCAGACCCTTCATGTTCCCCTGTTTCTGTGGATTTATTATTTTGCTGATAACTCCATTCATTTTGCACACAAATGAATAGCTGGAGAGATTTATGGTTGAGCCAAATTTGCTGATGGCTTCATGTTGTACTATGGCCCCTAGCACAGCCCTAGTCTTTTTACAGCAATGAATGAAAAGCTGGGGTACTATAGAGACAGCAGGTTTCACTCATAGTCACAGAGAAACTTTGAGTGAAAGCAAGAGAGCAGTGCTTTTTTTGTTTGGTCTTACTGGGGGTTTCTCTGTGTCTTGCCTCCAGGCGGAGACTCATGTGAATGGCTGCTGTCCAGAGGACGTTACTTGGGGGAGCACGTATGGCAGCCGTATGGCTGCATGATGCACAAATACAAAAGCATGTGAGTCACGCTAGCAGTATGTGAGACAAAGATGAACAAAGAAGTGTGTAGCATTGATAGATGAGGTGTGTGTGTGTGTGTGTGTGTGTGTGTGTGTGTGTGTGTGTGTGTGTGTGTGTGTGTGTGTGTGTGTGTGCGCGCGCAGATAGACTATATTAAATAAGATCTGCTTCTGATGAGGTTATAGAATGCAATGAACCAGTACCCAACACATAAATTGTTGCTATCTGCAGTTTCAGTATCATTACGATTTTCATTTATTTTTGTTTTACAGTGAAGCCAAAACTTGCCTTGCTAAAAAGCGAGTGGCCTTTGTCGGTGATTCACGAATCAGACAGCAATTTTACTCCTTCGTCAAAATTATTGACCCTGAGCGAAGAGAGGATGGAAACAAGGTAAATATGAGAAGAAGCACCATGTTAACCCCGGGGCTTTCTTTGGAAAGTGTTCACAGAGGTAGCAAGACTTTTGGGACAAATACAGAAGTGTTGATGGTGCACACACAGCCTACATATCTAAAATGTGAAGCACACCTCCAGTGTACACTTGTATACAAAATAAATGACATTATTTATTTTACAGACATTCCTCTATTTACTCTCCACTCGCGTGTCCTGAGCACTGTCAACTGTCTGTAAAACTAAAAGTATCTGATGAAAATGAGTGATTCTAATTTCTGTCTGCTTTTTAATCTACCTTATCTCACTGTATATAGCCAAAGTCATGTTAAAAAGAGCAGACAGAGAAGTACAGCAGCATTTGTCACAGAGCCGATTGTGTCTCCCTTTTAAGAAAAGTTTGTTCCTCACACACTTCTGATTGACCACAGTCCTGCAGCAGCTGTAACTATTTTTGGTCCGATATCAAGCAGGGAAAAAGAGGAACACTATTTGCCTAACCGACTTTCTCTCTGTCTGCCCACATGTAATGTCTGAAGCACGAGGACATTCCCTTTGAAGATAAGAGTTCCTCAGTTAATGTGGTAAGCTATTTCCAGATTAGTTTTTATCTCCTTTTCTCAGTCTGTAAGAACATAGTCTGATAAAACGTCTATGTCCTCTTTGTGTGTAGGACTTCCTGTGGTATCCAGAGGCAAATAATTCAATGAAGGAGCGCTTAATGTCATGGACACACGTGAGTATACATGTTTAGATCTGTTATTTACAAGTTGGGAGCATTATTAATCGAGGATGTTTCAAAATCTTTACATTGTTCAGTGGTGGACATGGACATGTATTTGCTTTTCTAACTGCAACTTCTCGTGTTTCAGGAAGGTTCAGCAAAGCCAGATGTTGTCATCCTTGGAGCTGCAACAGTAAGATGTTTAAAGGAGTGCTTAGCCATGCTTGCACATTTCACAATAGACAAAAAAAAACAAGCTGGCTGAGTTATGTCAATCTTAATCTCATCTGTTAACCCATTTACCACAGTGGTCCATCAAGTTGCGCAGTGGCAGCAGGGAGACACTGCAGCAGTACAAAGCCAACCTGACAGCCATTGCTGTGCACCTGGAGAAGCTGGCTGACCATGGCGAGGTCTACTGGGTCCTGCAAGGTATACTCAGCGTCAAGCTTTTTATGATCTGTCATCTCAGTCAGGTTAGTAAAGTATTACTGCCTGTCCCCTTCCCCTCAGGGATTAGTCTCTGATGTGCTGCATTCGGGATTACCATTAGAACGGCTTGATGGTTCAAAGTAGGGGTGGTTATTGTATGTCTAATGCAATCACATGATAGATAGATAGATAGATAGATAGATAGATAGATAGATAGATAGATAAGCTTACAGATATCACACACAACATACATCATAACAGGATGTTACAATAACAAACAAATCCACATGAATAATATGGACAATAAAAGATACTAAATAAAAAATCCACATAAATGTACTAACGGATGTGTATGTATGTGTGTATATGTATGTGTATATATGTATGTATGTATGTATGTGTGTGTGTATATATATATATATATATACACACACATACATACACATCCGTTAGTACATTTATGTGGATTTTTTATTTAGTATCTTTTATTGTCCATATTATTAATGTGGATTTGTTTGTTATTGTAACATCCTGTTATGATGTATGTTGTGTGTGATATCTGTAAGTTCACACAGATAAGATGGTTAGTTGCCTCAGTGTATTTTAGGTGCTACAGTGTCATCACTAAATCCTTATTTCCCAAGTAGTATTTTTTTACTAAAAAGTTTACATGATTGTAGGGCTGTTCAATTAATTGAAATTTGAATCACGTTTACGATTTAGGCTACTAATGATCACAAAAACAGAATAATAGAGAAAAATGATTCTTTTGCACATTACGTTCTGCAAGTCAACCCTTATTTTGTTGTGTTCTGAATGGAAAATTGTTTTTCAAATGGGAAAAGTATTAAGTGAAATTTCACACTTCAAGTTGTTTTCACTGTTGATTTGTTTTGTTTTTGACTTTTTCACTGGTTTTGTGTAAGTTCAATAATTGCAAAATCTTTCCAAAAGTCCATGAGTAATCGTGTTAAATAATCGTGATTTCAACATTGACCAAAATTATCGTTATTATGAATTTATTTTTTCCTGATTATCGAGCAGCCCTACATGATTGGTAATTTTGCACGTGATTGCGGAATTTTGTGAATATCAACTTCTCATACATGCACCCTCTAAACTAAATCTCTTTTCCTATTCACGCTTCCCAAAACACCCATCACACCTCTGTCCTCTAGACCCAGTAAATGAGGAGGTGTTGAGTGACAACAGGAAGATGATCACCAACCAACAGCTGGAGCTGTACAATGAAGCGGCTGTGGACGTGCTCAACAGCAGCAAGCGTAACAGCAGGTCCCGGGTCAAGCTGTTGGCTGCGTCCCGCCTGGCTGCACTGGAAACCATCACCCAGTCAGACGACGGCTTGCACCTGCCTGAGAGCACCAGGAACGTGGTAGGCAGGATTTCAGTTATTATATATATTCAATGGTTCAGATTCAGCTATGATGGCAGCACAGTCCTTGCATTTTATCTTAGAATCTTACTCACCCAGTGGAATTGTCCTGTCAGGGAGCCATGATCCTCATGAACTCTGTGTGCAACAAGCTACTGAAGCCCATTGACGGCTCCTGCTGCCAGACGTTGCCACCCCCAAACCTCCTGCAGAAACTGTCAGCGTGTTTCTTCCTGGGCTCGGCCCTGGTCTTGCTGGTCCTCCATGTCCTTGGCAACAACCGTCACCGCCGGCCTGTGCCCTCAGACGTGGAGAGCCTAGAGGAGAAGAAGCCAGCAACTGCAGCTGCCCCCCTGGGTCAGAAGGCGCCGTTTCAGGCCCTTTGCAGGATGGGCCTCATCATGAGTTATTTTTACCTTTGTGACAGAGCAGATGTGTTCATGAAAGAGCAGAAGTTCTACACTCACTCCACGTTCTTCATCCCGTTCATCTATATATTTGTCCTGGGAGTGTTCTACAATGAGAACAGCAAGGAGGTGAGATGGCGCTGATAAGTGCAATATTTTGGTCTAGTCGTGTAACCGTTCATATGCTGGAATTGACATTATTCTATAAGTCTAATTTCCTATGGCCTCCTTGAGTTTTTCAAGGAAGTAGGAAATGTACAGTAGTAAGTTTGATATCTGGTTTACAATTCAATATGTTCTTGTTTTTCTTTGTCAAACAGACCAAATTACTCAACCGAGAGCAAACGGACGAGTGGAAAGGCTGGATGCAGCTGGTCATCCTCATCTATCACATATCTGGAGCCAGCGCTGTGAGTCCTAAATATGTCATCTACACATCCATTTGAGAGTAACCTGCTTTGAACCAGCGCATATTGATATTTCATGTAAAGGCATACAATATAATTTTTTGTCTTTCAGTTCATTCCAGTCTACATGCATGTGCGGGTGCTTGTGGCAGCGTACCTTTTTCAGACTGGCTATGGACACTTTTCCTTTTTTTGGCTCAAAGGAGACTTTGGATTGTATAGAGTGTGCCAGGTGAGGGTTACAGTCAGTTATACTTTAACCAGGATCTTGCGATCGCTCTGTATGAGTTAGCATTTTATATGAGAGTCTAAGGTGAAAAATTATTTTGTGTGACTGTTGTTACTAATGTTGTTGTACTTCAGCATGAAGTACCATTATTAATAACGATACAAATGCAGTTTTTTTGGTTTGGATTATTATCAGTGAATCTGTTATTGATTAATCTGTGTATGTTTCTGTGTTCATTCCACTCTAGGTGCTTTTTCGTCTAAACTTCCTGGTCTTGGTGCTGTGCGTGGTAATGAACAGACCCTACCAGTTCTATTACTTTGTCCCATTGGTCACCTTCTGGTTTGTCGTCATCTACGTAACGCTGGCCATGTGGCCTCAGATCCTTCAGAAGAAGGCTAACGGTAGGTGTCAGAATTAATGCCAGTTTAAAAAGAAACTGTTACTTTTTTATTTATTTATTTATTCACTTACATGCGTCATACCCTTGGAAAAATTCCTGCACTGTGTGAATTAACGCACACAATTAGTTCAACACAATAAATGTAAAAGCTGTCATAAAAATGTCAGCAGCAGGGTTGCATTCAGACACACATTTTCCCTAATGGTTGTCCTGTTTTCTGAACAGGTAGTGGCTTGTGGCACTTCGGGGTCTTGGCCAAGTTACTGGGCCTCCTGCTGTTCATCTGCATCTTTGCCTTTTCACAGGTGAGTGAATAAAAAAATATTTTAATCCCACACTAGTCACACTTGCAACCTCACTTTAGTTTTAAGTTGTAAAACTTTAAATTCAAATTTGAATTGGATTTTATGTTTTCATATGAACAATTTCAATAATTATGTCCTTAAAGTGCTCATATTATGCTTTTTGGCTTTTTCCCTTTCCTTTATTATGTTATATATCTTTTTTGTGCACGTTATAGGTTTACAAAGTGAAAAAGCCCAAAGTCCACCCCAAAGGGACCATTCCGAACAGAAAACACTGTTCACTAACTGCTCCAAACAGCTCTGTTGTAGTCCAGCCTTTACTTCCATGACGAACGTGCGTCACTTTGTAAAACACGTTATAATGCTCGCCTAGCTGCTAGCATGGCACGACCTCATGCTCTGCAACTGACGAGCTAGCAGTACTTACCGCGCATGTGCGACTCACAACAAAGATGGAACAGAAGTGAGATGCCTCACTCTGTAGCTAAAACAGAGAGCTCAACACACAGGGGGAAAAGAAGAGCTACAGCAATGTGCAGTACAACAAATATATGGTGTTTTCTGAAAATTAAACCACATAAACCTATTCTGGTACAACCTCTAAATACAATTTTGAACCTGAAAATGAGCATAATATGAGCACTTTAAACATACTTTTAAGTAACACGTATGTTGTATTTGATCACATGTACAGTATGTTTTCTAGTCCAAATGAAGCAAAATGAATAAATATGCATTAGACTTGTGAATGTGTAGTACATTTAATTAAACAGCACTGTCTATTTTTAGAACTACTACGCTATACTATCTTTGATATCACACATTCGGTCCTTGTTTGAAGCCCTGCTTGTTTTAATATTCATGTTTTTGGTGTTGTGACTTCAGGGTTTCTTTGAGCGTATCTTCTCTGTGTGGCCCATCTCCAAGCTCTTCGAGCTGGACGGAAGCGTCCATGAGTGGTGGTTCAGATGGAAGCTAGACCGATTTGTAAGTCAAATGTGTTTTGCTCCAGTTGCAACCCAATTTAGTAGTCAGTCTTTGCATTAAACATTCGTTGAAATGTAATATGTGGCAGAGTACGTCAAAAGCTTTTTTTCCAAGTGGGACCACATTTTCCAAACTTGTTAAAAAAAAATGCTTTAATGTGGTAATGGTTCTTTTGCAGGCAGTGATACACGGCATGTTATTTGCCTTCATCTATCTGGTGCTCCAGAAGTGCCAGGTGCTGTCGGAGGGCAAGGGAGAGGCTCTCTTCTCTGCCAAGATTTCCAACCTGCTCCTCTTCCTCTCCGTCGTCTCCTTCATAGTAAGACACCTTTACACTTGGGTTTCTACCAACACTGGGGTTTAGACTTATTATTTTAGATTGCCGTCATCTTCTCCGTCTTTAAGGTCCTTTTCTTTCCAAATCGTATTTGAGTTGGGGCGTTTTCACACATACCTCATTTGGTCCAGACTTTCGGACTTTTCAGTTTGGTCCGAACCAAAATTTCAGGTGTGAAAGGTGCCTCGGACCACGGTCCGGATCAAAAGACCAAATTGTGGTCCGATTTAAAAAGAGGTGGTCTCGGTCCGGACCGTTTATGGTGTGAAAGCATTTTTTTTGGATGGTTCGGACTTTTGGACCAAACACAAGAAGCTCTGGCAGGCTCTCCCCGTGTTACAAGACCGGGAAAGCATAGCTCGGTTCTTACTGTGTACATGAGAGAGTGTGTGGCGGTTAATGCGCTCAGAGCAGACAGCTGTCGGCTATCAGAGCTGAGAATAGGCCTTCATCAGCAGTTTACTTGCTAAGTGGTAGTAGATGTACAGTGTAGGTTTCCGTTTGTCTCTGAATAAATGCTCCAGAAAGAAAGTTCTCCCGTCTTGCTTCTCAACATCACAACAAAACAAAAAGAGGCGCGGCAGTAGAGGAGATGAGCAGCAGTCAGCTGGAAAACCTCCTACACAGAGAGAGGATACGAGAGGACGGGGAAGCCCGTCTACAAACCAATCAATAATAAGTATCTGGAGACGCAGCTCACGTATGTGATGACGACAGGACGTAGTTTTCGTATAGATCTTTTAGTGCGCTTGCATAACTGCAGCGTGAAACCAAAACTTACCGGATCAAATGTATACAATGTAACAACCTTGGTTCGGACTTTCATGTGTGAAAACGCCCTTAATGAACAAAATGCATGCTGACAACAGCAGCTTAGGAGAGAACAATTACACAGGAAAGGTGGGTACTTAACTGTACGTACTGTACATGGCACACCTGGTAACTGCCCTAACAGCCACAATGATCTGCTCTTAATGCTCTTGTGTTTATCTTGAGAAAGTTCTTGTTTTGAAAAAAGGCCTGAAGAAGGTTAGTAAACTCCGTATAACGACAATCTATTGGTCTCACATGGAAAATGTATATTGTGTGGCACTGAGGCAGCTGCAGCTCTCTGTTCTTTGTTGACTCCCCCAAAGCAGTTGGGGATTACAGTAGCTGCTTTGGTCAAGGTCTCATCAAACTAAATCAGCCACCTCCTTGTTTTTGTTGCAGCTGAAGATCAAAACATGTTAGTGTAACTGCTCCTTTTCCCCATCCTCCTAGACATACTCGATATGGGCCAGCAGCTGCAAAACCAAAACGGAGTGCAATGAGATGCATCCTTACATCTCCGTTCTCCAGGTAAAATTTTGTATCTGCCCTTTTTTCTTTTCCTTTCACTGTCATGTGGTTTTACATAAACAAGTCTTTTGTTGTTTTTTTTATAGTTATAACCAAGTTGTAATTAATTTGGATTGGCCTTGATATGCCATTATCCTAGTCACATGACAGGATGGCATGAGTGTAGCAACAAGGGAGTTTCCTTCTTTCATTGCTAAAGATAGAACTGGTATTATATAGAACCAGTCCCCGCTGGGAAACTGTTTGAAATGGTGCAATAGATAAGTTAATAAAGAACATAGTTAAGCTTATTTCACCTAAACTGGCTGATTTTACACCTCACATTTGACTTACAGTAGTGATTGTAAATTGCTCTAACTTGAGGGATTACAACTTTGACTTCAGCCTGCTACTTCAAATGATACTCCAAAGAATCTCATAATACATTGTGCCCTAACTCTCTTGTCAACAGATTTTGGCTTTCATTCTCATCAGGAACATTCCTGGCTACGCCCGCTCTATTTATAGCTCATTCTTTGCATGGTTCGGAAAGATCTCCTTGGAGGTAAGAAGAACCCGACTTGATACCCGAGTATGCAATAATATAATAACAAGTTTAGTTATATAGTGCCACAGTGAATCCTTCTATTACAAATGGCTTTTCAAAGGTTACCATAAAACAATAAAATAAACGAGTAGTCAGTAGCTAAGATGAGGTAACAGTAAGTTAAATTGCACATATGATATTACATACTATTGAAAATGCTTTCTTTGTCTTCCCCAGCTGTTCATATGCCAGTACCACATCTGGCTGGCAGCAGACACCAAGGGAATTTTGGTCCTGATCCCAGGAAGCCCTTCACTTAACATCATGGTCAGCACCTTCATCTTCGTTTGTGTGGCTCATGAGATTTCCCTCATCACCAATGACTTGGCCCAGGTGGTCATCCCCAAAGACACCGTGTCCCTGCTGAAGAGACTGGGGGCTGCTGGGCTTTTTAGTCTGGTTGTATTGCTGCTGGCCAGTGACAGCCAGCCCACACCCGGCGCCTAATGGACACCTCTTGATGGGGGGGGTCGTCGGGTGGGTAGGGTCACAGCAAACCCGCCAAGCCCCCTGCTGAGGTTGAAGTGAGGTCCAGATCTAAGCCAGGAGCAGACCCAGCGTTAGCCTACTGGAGGCCACAGGAGGCGACCTCAGTGGTGTTAAGTGACAAAACAGGGAGCCGTGGGAGAACATTGTCTCTCTGCTGGCCATGTTTGAGTCTTTACGTTTTGACTGTGAAAGTCGCACACTGAATAAAAGAAAAAAAAAATGCTCCCAAAAAAGCAGCTGCTCCTTTCAGGGCAAATTGCAAGAGAGAAAAAAAAAGAACAAAAAGCTTAAAACGTTTACATTATCTGGATACAATAGAAAAGCAGAGGAGAGATTTGTAATATTATTTAAAATGAAAAAAAGGCCCTTATTTTAAGACCTGCTTGCTGTGTGAATTTTTTGCAGCGTTGCTACTATTTAGCCAAACACAGTAAGACATTTATTTTGTCACATACAGTACTTCCTATTCTAACTTCACTCTGGAAGGGATCACACTAGGCACACACTCCGTCCACATGGCAGTAGCAGTTGAAGGTGTTTTTATTCAGGTGGATCCATAATCTACATATTCAGATATCTAAAAACAAATATTTAATTGTGCTGCATTTTGTTATCAACATTACTTTGTACAGTATTTCTGGTGACTTTAAACTATTGTTAGATATCTAAATGTGCAAAATATGGACCAACAACTGGCTTGGGCGATCCAAAAAAAAAAAAAAAAAACTGTCAACTGACTAAAGTTTAAATTTGGAGTGCAATTGTTAAATGTTGGATTATCCCTCAACATTTATGCTAATGTTTTTGTGAGTGATTTTAGAAATGTTTGCCTTGTGCTGAAAGATAGCGTGATCACCTGCTGTAGCTCTGAAATTCTATGTGATATGTACAGTATTTAATGATTTAAATTAAGCTTATATTTTATACAGTTTTTCCTTTTTTTTCCCATTTGTTTTATTTTGTACTTTGCGCTCATGACTGCTGTTTGTGAAGGAAATATTACATGGATAATTTTGTACCCATCCCAGCATCTCATAGATGATCACTTGCCTCAGACGCATTGCGGAGGTTGAGCCTTTACAGTCCCAATACCCGTCTGTCTTACTAACTCACTTCGTAGTCTGTGTATATTTGTATGATAGAGTGAGAGACTTTATTTTATACAGCAATGCTTCAGCAGTGTTTTTAGTCCTATTGTATGCCTCTTAGCTCTGTTGGAAAATGCACTGGCTTGCACATCCTCCATCTGCTGTCACAGCCAGTGAACCTTTTGGTCAGTGGAAAAGTGATTTCTTAGACCGAATGCCTTTGGACATACGGTGTCTCTCATTGGCTTATAGGTACAGCACATCTTCAGATATATACGTGGTCACATCTGTGGTGTAGCCTGTGATCACAATCTTCCGTCTGCTCTGCACTTTGCATAAGGGCCACATCAACATTTAAAAACAACTACTAAGTGATGTGCTAAAAGAGCTAAGAAGACATACTGCTGTCGCTTAAAGGAAAATATTGTACATTTTGTCAGCTGACAAATGGGTGACGTTTCTTTGTCGATATATTCTTCACAGACATTTATGAGAGATTAGCACTTTCATTTTAAGACCTGCATTTTCTTTCCATCTTTGCAGTGAAATACAATGTTCAACATGGTACCAGTGCAGATACTTTCTGTACTTTAGCACATTTTTATTGCTAAATGAAATGTATTGTCAAAGGTCATTTGGCAGATACAAAAAAAATAATAATATAATGTACGATTGAAGCTGTGTTGCTTATGGATTTTCAGTTGCATTTTTCATCTACTATGGGGTTGTAAAAGATTGTTTTGTTAATTGTTTTCTACACTAATGTAGCGTCTCTTTAAAAGAAAAACACGGGTCCACAAAGAATTAATTTCTTCTTTACAGTGGAACAATTTGTCTTCAGCTTCGAGGCTTCTGGTGTCATTTATCTGATGATGTGCACTTTGGGTCAAACTGAATAAGAGCCAAGTAAATTTGTTATTTCTATAACCAGTCATCACCTCACTGTATAGATGAGAATGGCATTTCCATGTTGCAATCTCCATTGATGTGTGAAGTTTACTGATCCGTTTACTTGTCTATTACTGATCAACAGCTATACATTTGGTAATCGTTTCAGGCCTTAATAGATCTTTTTGGTCTGGTAAAAGCAACAACTATTTATACCTCTGTGCAGGGGCCTCTTTGAAATACCTTACATGTAAAAAAAAAAAAAAAAGAAAGGAAAAAAAAAACTGTCTTAAAAATGTGAAATGTATCCATATTATTTATAAATGCCTTTATTCTGTTGTACATTGTTAATAATACCTTCATAAAACATACTTTTTCTGGCTTTTTTTTTTTTAAAGAAAAGAATATACCTTTCATGTCATTCAGATATTGTCTTGTTAATTATTGAGACAAAGGAACTTGCTGTAAAAGCAAATTATTTTGAAATAATTTATTATCATGTGACACATGTTTAATAACATGACAACTAAAGCATTTCCATGTAAAACTCCCTTTTCCTCTAAGAGGTGCATTGTGCAAAGCAAGTAGAAATACAAACGTAGTTACAAATATTCAAAAATATTCTAATGTATTTTTTTATAATCAGCTAAGCTCTAATGATCTCTTTCACACTCACTCTTCAACGTGTAAGTGCATATGGACGATACATCTTTGTAAAGACACTTCTGAGGCATGCAGATTGGCACAAATATTAGAAAAAACAAAACAAAGATATAGACATAAAATCAAAGTCGGCTCCAACGCCTGTTGTCTCTGGTCACAAATTCAGTGCCTCGGCCACTTTTCTCTCCTCAGGAATACCATTTACCTAGAATGCATATGAAAGAGGAATATTAAACTTTATTGGCAGCTACTCTCATTGAAGTTTTGATATAATAGTCATTTTAAGCATTAGAGATGAACTGAAATAACTGTTAAAAAAAACAAGCCATGAACTTTCTCTACACTAATTCATAAACAGACTGCGCCACCTACCTCCAGCCTTCGAAATGTTGACATGACATAATTATCTCCTTTGTTAGCAGTGAACAGAGAGAGCAGCAGGTTAGTGCTAGAACGGTCATGCAGCTGAACACTATGTACACAGGAGGGCGCTCGCACACCAACACCAGAACTGCAGGGGGTTGAGGCGCCACTACACGAAGACTAAAGCTCTCGTGCCGGACTTCTTGTGGAGTCGTAGCAAAATGATTTGCTCCCAGTAATCTGTGTCCAATTGAATAAAGTCTGGATGCTTGTATTTTTACAGTGATGCAAGGAGGGAGAAAGTCTAAGGTCAGACTGCAAAATAGCTGACTGCAAAATGTTTATATATATATATATATATATATATATATATATATATATATATATATATATATACACATTATTGTCTGCGTAGAGTCATCTTATTCAATAAAGACATGTCAGAACACCCTCATAATAACTCCTAAATAGAAGTCTATGCAAGCATCTATATTTGTAATTTATTATTCTTTATTAAATAGTCACATCACATATTACCCATTCAGATTAGGAGTAAGACAGATTGCTTGACTACTAAACAAAGGCTGAAGGAAATACTAACCTGATGGCCGCTGCTGTGGTATCGTAATCTGGTTTTGCAGATTCCTGAAATTATGAACAAAAAATAAACAGACATTTTGCATACATTGCAAGAGCCTTTAGTATCATGTGCTGTACTTATATTAGCACATTTTGCAAGCCCATTAGGAAAAATCATGGGACAGCTTGAACCTCTTAAGCTCTAGTCGTAGGCCTGACTGGCTTGCTGCAGCTTTAGCTGTAAACATGGTACCGTTAGAAGCACTGAAAACAAGATTAGACAATAATGGTATTGTTTTTACTTATATTTCCCCCTATATAATTGCGCCTGTAAGCCAATCATCTGCATGCCTGCTAATGCGCACCGTTGCACGTGTGCATCTCGTGTGCACACAAATTAGCGTGTGGATGTCCACACGTGCTTTTCTCTTCACCCAAACCGAATCATCTTTCAACTCACGTCTGTGTCTGCATGAGGGGCATGCTGGTGGTCTCATAGTTGTCTGGGTGGATGGGCGGCACCACCTCACCACTGACTGGGTTGAAGACGGGCAGGGTGGAGAGGGGCCAGGAGATTTCCCGGTTCTTAGACATGTTCCGCAGCTCCTTGGTGGACTTCTGGATGGAGCTGTGGTGAACCAGCTCGATGCTGGAGAGGGCAGAGGCAGTGAAGTTAACATGTATTGTAGCTTGTGTTGGTCATGGTTGGTGGTGTTATTCTGTCTCATCTGAAACACATTTAAAACATCTGAATATGCAATCACTTTGTATGTGCTTTGATGACTTCTGCACTCAATTCATGCATGCACAACAGCAACACAACCTCCACCTTTACCTATCTCTGACTGACTTCTGTTCTTCGTCTGACTTATGGTGCAAGATATGCTCTTAGTCTTCAAGACTTCTGTACGTTTTAAGCATTAATTACCTACACCTGGCCATTGGATTTTTGAGCAGCCCATTCGATGAATGGATGTCAACACACGAATGAGCAGGTGAATGGATATGAGAAAGCTGTCTATGACAACATAGATGACAAAACTGCAAACCAAAGAGAGAGGGGGGGGGACAGAAACAGACCCAAAATAAAGAGAAACACAGGAGAGGTAAAACACTTACTCTGATGTTTGCATGTTTCTTTTTTCCCTAGAAACAAAACAAAATGGATGAATTAAATACTAGTATTAATAGTTAAAGAGACATCTACACACAAGTGAATGGATTGTTGGGTAAGACAGAGTGGGACTGGCGATGGGGGTGTGGAACATTGAGTGAGCGAGGGGGCACGTCTCTCCCAGCCTGTAAATGATGGAGAATGATGGACGGATTTATCGTGGATGAATGGCTATCGATGTCGTTGGCTATGCTTCAAAACATCAAGATACATACGGTATGTACGTGATGAAATTAACAAAAAGCTGTGACAGACAGTCATGGGGAACTTAATAGAAATGGACCATACAACTGGATGGTAATGACAAGCTGCAATTCCAGTCCAGATTGTTGCTCATATCTAAATATCCTGCACTATCCACCTTGTCTCCCATTCGGTTCTCATATACTTAAGTAGCAGTTTCTTTGCTTTCCTCAAATGTTTGTTGGGGTGTCTGGTGCAATATTTGCATAAAAATATAGAACTGAACAGACTTACACCCCTTCCCGACGGCAGCACATAGTGTAGCCGAGGATGAAGAAAAGAACTAGTGCCACAGCGGAGGGAACAGCCAGTGTGATAAGGAAGTCTGAAAAGTAGTTACGGCCCATCAGAGACTCAGAAGGGGGGCTGTATTCCCCAAATTCAGGCAGGATCCCGGTGCCCGGGTCGGGACGGGCAATGTATACGGGGACCACTTTGTGGATGTCAACCTGAAGAAATAAGGTGTGTGTCAGAGATGTGATTGTAGTTAAGTATAATGTTTATTCAATGACAGCATTTAGTCACAAACATTGCTCATGGAGCAGAAAGAAGAGCCTCGGCATTAAAGAACCCGCATATTTCAATTCAGGGGAAATCTGTACAAGACAATCCTCACCAGAGAGATTTTACACCAATCAATGTGAAACTGAGCCCTGAACTTCTTGTCACAGCTGATGACCGGCTCCATCTCCTGACTGCAGCGCAGCTGGTTATGTGGGCTTTCCACCTCCCGCAGGCACGATGAGAAGGCAACATCAGCGCCAACCATCACATACACTCTAGGGAGGGGAAGAGACATGGAAACACAAAGCATGGGAGAGGAGAAGAGAAGAGAAGAGAAGAGAAGAGAAGAGAAGAGAAGAGAAGAGAAGAGAAGAGAAGAGAAGAGAAGAGAAGAGAAGATGCAGCCACAGGCTTGTAATAGTCAAAGTATTTCTCCTCCACCGAGTGTTCTCCTACATGCTTTCATCTTCCAAAATGTCAGCATGAGTCTTTGATGCACAACTTATGGCAGTACATGTGGGCAGTACTATTCCCCTCTGTACTACACCAACTGACAGTATCTGTTAGTGCTGATGGCCAAGTGTACTCATCTAATTCGCTGTGAACTGTGGATCCCCAGGGCCCCAATTAAATAAAATGTCAGCATGATGTGTGGGCTGAAAATATAAGCAATTGAAGAGAATCATTAAAACTGTTAAACCTCATGCTTATTGTGTATGAGTTATCCAGAGAAATTATACCTAAACGCTAATCCTGCACTTACTTCAGTTTTTGAAATACAAAATCAATGCAAAGTGCTATAAAATGAGCCTGAAAAGGAAGAAAAAAAAAGAACTCTGATTTAGCTGTAACTGGATCATCTTTCCTTCAGTATAAAAAAAGTACTTTGTATTCACAACTGTTGTAATACAAGTCCGGCCAAACCTTCAAAATCCTTACCCTTCCTTAAGGTTGTTGATGGGCAGGGGCACACGGCCGCCACGGTCCAGCGCAGAGGTGATGTTTATGGCGTTGAGGCGCTCAGGCTGCCATATGTTCTTCACCGCTCCCAGGAAGTCCCCCAACACCTCGCTGGTCAGCATCTCCTCTACATTCATGTTTTTGATGTAAAACTCGGCCTGGTAGGGCAGAGGGAACTCTGTGTATAGAGAAGGAGAGAGAGTTAGAGAAAAAGGTGAATGGCAGTAAGAGGAGGGAGAAAGAAGCCAGGAGGGCAGCCAGAGTGGTCTTCTGCTGACTAAGACATCATTAATTAACTTTATTACTGCTGCATAGTTGATACTGATTTCACCAGTCTGCTCTGTTACGACTTGGCTTCCTTCTGGGGCCAGATGGCCGATGACATCACAGAAAAGGGAGAGTGATGTCACGTTAGCACCCCGAACATCTGCTGAGCGTTCAACCAATTCAGTTCACGTTGTACTGCATGTACAGCGACTGGTCGACAAGCCACCGAGCAAACGTACAGATGCACAGATGTGAGGTGCAGTCACACAGATGACGAGGAACAGCTGCTTCCTATAGTTGTATCATAATAATTCATAGCTGTAACATATTGTACCAATATGGGACTGTGTGTTCACAGAAGTCACAACATATGCGGATTTATGACAGCCAACCTGTGATATCTAACTCATCTAAAAGACTGTTGACACCAAATTCTCACTACAGTGTCTTCAGCAGATAGAGTTTGGAAATTGTCTATAATTGTTTATATGAAACGCATGGTTGGATCAACACAATATGTTGTTTTTCTTAAGAAATGATTGATTAGTTCTCGCTCACCAAAGGCAACATTTTCTCCTCAGGGAGGTCCATTACATCAGTAGTACTGAATGTGCTCTCAGGATTTAATCAGGGAAGTTGCATAGTCTGATCTCTGTTTCCTGTACGCTCTCATAGGCACCTCTTACCTTCTGTGGCCATGATGTTTATGACCAAGTTGCGCCGCGCCGTCTCGAAAGTGCGTCTGTTATAGGCAGTAATCTGCAACACACAGGGATGAAAGTTTAAGCCCAGATCAGTGCAGCTTATATTGCAGCCGCCCTCTGGTCAAGGCTGAGCTAGATACACTATGCAGCCCCTGTACCCAAATGAGACACCGTATAGAGGCCCATGTGTGCCGCTGGGAATGCTAAGCCTTTTGGGAAAATCATTTCTACAGTAGCTTATGGGGGACAAAGACAGCATGAAAAAACATAATAAAATTCAAGTCTGAAGACTCGTAGCGTAACATTGTACTACGCTATTTTCTACATGCATACAAATCAGATGTGCTTAGTAAAATCAACCCAAATGTGTTCCTACTTCATTACCTTCATGTGTGTATGTTTAATGCTTTCATGTTGGTCACCTTTCCTTCCTTGACTTATTAAACAGAAGCACAAATGCCTTTATTTTCCTTTTCTTTACTTTGAAAGTGGTCCAACCACCCACCTCTATGACCGAGGGCTTGCCAACATGTTCTGCGGTGGGGGAGCCGTAGAGCACTCCGTCGCTGTGCTGGGTCCTCTGGATGTAGCGCAGCCAGCCTGGCCTGTCGGGGTAGCCCATCAGGTTGGTGTTGAAAGTGATCGGGTCGCTGCTGGCGTCACCTGTTGGCAGAGCTGTTTAATGAGGGGTGACCCAATGATCTGTTATGGGTCAGAACCAATTCAGTAATGTACATTTAGACCCATTAGCTGAATTGTGGATGTGTTGCCAGCAGCTGCTAAGCATTTTCTACTAGTGCAATGTGATGAATGGACAATGCACTGCTGCATTTTTACAATGACTGCGCCAACAACTAAACTGTGCAAATGTTTTCCTCATTTAGACAATGACAAATGTCAACACAATCAGTTGTGCAGAACGTACGAATGTGATGGTGTTATTAGAGCTGCAAAGATTAATCGATTAATCGATTAGTTGTCAACTATTAAATTAATCGGCAACAATTCTGATAGTCAATTAATCAGTTTGAGTTATTTCCAAGATAAAAAAGTTAAAATTCTCTAATTCCAGCTTCTTAAATGTGAATATTTTCTGGTTCCTTTTCTTCTCTATGACAGTGAACTAAACATCTTTGAGTTTTGGACAGAACAAGACATTTGAGGACGTCATCTTGGCCTTTGTAAGATACTGATCGACATTTTCTGACATTTTTTTATAGACCAAACAACTAATTGATTAATCGGGAAAATAATCAACAGATTAACCGACATTGAAAACAATCGTTAGTTGCAGCCATAGGTGTTATACCTGATTTTGGGTAGGCAGGAAACTCTCCTTTGAAATGCTCTCTCTCGAGAACATGGACGAACAGAACTCCTGCAGATGGGTAGACGTCATGGTCTCCATGCGATCTCGACAAGATGGTGACCACTGAAACACAGATTTTGAAAAGAAAAATTAGCTCCTGAAAGCAGAACGTTTTTGTGTGTGTGTTTTGTTCGTCATTAATGACCTGCCAGCAGCACTAATTAGAAAACAAGAGAATGCGTTAATAGAGAACAAATAAAGCAAATGTTTGGGTTACTAGCACCTGCTAACCTACTTGACACTTTGAAAATCAGTACTGCTCGCAGTGATAGATTTGTCCAGATTTCTTGCCTGGGTTCTGCATTCTCTTGAAGATAAAGTCATTCACTTCACGCAAAAACAGCCAAGCGTGAAGGTGTAATCTCAAATGATTAGGTGCCGGAAAGCCATATAACGAATTTCAGGGCCAAGGAGCGGAGGTACTGCGAGTAAAAGCAGCAGTAATGAGAGTCATTCAGACTGTACTGAGTTGTTTTCATGTCCTCCTTCCACTGTGTCTCCATTATGCTCTCTGTTTAGCCCCATTTCAAACACAAACATTTAGCCTTTATTTGTGGAGGGCATTTTCTTGGAAAATGGCAGCCCCCTTACAAACGTTTACACAATGTAAGACTGGAGGTGATTTGCAAAGCTCACTCCTCTTTGCATCTTTCCCTTTCACTATTTCCCCTTCACTTGCTCACTCGTCTTCTTTCAACCTCGAAGCATTTTTGCACAGTGTGTTTCTATTCTCACCTCCCCCCTTCTCTCCCTCAGTGGGTGGGCACTCCATTTTTAATCACCATGGGAGACTCACAGTGTACAAGGAGGAAGAGGAGAAGGAGGGAGAAGAGAAATAGCAAGAGAGAGAGGAAGGGAAAACTGGAGATCTGTTCTATTAGGTGTGAGAGGAGGAGGAAAAGAGAGTTTGAAGTGTTCTCTGCAATCTGCAGACAACTAGCCTAACTCTTGACACAGCTACAAGAAGGCATGGGAAAGCTGCGTGTGCCTGCCCGCTGGCAAAATGTTGCACATTTGCACCATTGTTTATCTCCTGCTTCATCTTCTCATTAGCATCAAACCAACATATGCTACATAACTATCATCAGCATCAACAGGAAGTGAGGCTCTACTACTGTACTTTGAGCCCTCTCATTGAACAGAAGCTGATTTCCAAGGAGAGTCTCTGCTGAACAGAGTAATAGAGCAGGATTTACGTTTTAATCCCAAAGAGGAAGTCAGTATGTGATCTTTGGTTGTAAGGAGTTATCTATCACCAGGGAGCACAAAGGGGTTGTAGAAGATTAGGTGACACAGTAAGCTGCAGATTAGTAAGGAAGTCCACATCTACAAGACTAAATTGCCTAACTGCAATCTAAGCGCACTGATGAGCTGCTGGAAAGTTATAAAATGGTCCCATATGTATGTTAAACTGGGCTACATCTGTGACCACAACTGAACTGGCCATATGTCCGATGTCCCCAAGGGCTCAGTCACAGCTAGATACAATCAATACCATTTAACGGCCACTAAATGTGGTGCTACTTATAGAAACCTGAGGTTATATCCACCACATCTCTTTCCAAGAACAGACTGAGGGAGCCACCTGAGCATGACTAATCCACGCCACAGCTCCTCTCCCTGCTACTACTGTACCCATGACATTAGGATCTAGGTTATTCAAATACCAAGAATAAAACCTTATTCAGTTTCAGCACACCAGTGGCGACCTCGGTGATGACTTGAGTTGATCTGCAAATCCCACTCTGAATGCGCACGCTTGGATTCTATTACCCGACCCGTTGGGCCTCATCAATTCTTTACAACACAAAGGACCACAGTCACACGCTCCTGGTCAAGGTCATGTACTGGCTATTCTGTTCTGCTCAGAGACCGACTGGTTGCGGTGTAAACATTCAGACAGGCAGGGCGTACAAGCAAGCCCAGATGGCCTGGTCTCATCTAACGGTCTGAGAAATAAGAAATGACCTATGGGATTTGAAATGTGTTTTTGGCCTATCAACATTAAAGCTCTGATTCAACAACAAGCGTGTAGGCATAAGACACACACTCCTGGCAGCCTTATGTTGGCTAGTCTCACATACAGGACCCTATTAGACTGTTTTTCAGACTCACCTTTGAATTCAGTCACTTTCAATTTAGAGAACAGCCAGTGAGTGAATATCACTTACTAAGCTACACTGAGGCTCTGCTAATAGCATCAGATCTGCTTATCTGTGACTGGCTGACTTTCTGCCAGGCCTTCTTGAGATGATAGACTGCAGCGCTCTTGTATATAATACATCACCAATTAAAGTTAATACTAGACTGCCAACTGAAGACTAACTTGTCAGCTCCCACTGCAGGACAAATGTAAAATGCATGCTGATTCACACAACAAGCTACACTTCCCTGATAATTGGGCTCAGATACAAACTAGCATTCAAGTATTCTCTATACATTGCACGCAATCATTGCATTTGTTAGTATAGCACTGACAGTAACTGTCAGGTGGAAATGCCTAATCAGGTTTTATGGTTTTCTGGGCTGACCTTGGTACTGGCTGAAGTCTCAGGAGTGATGCCTTACTTAAAAATGCCATTGGTAGCATAGAGAGGGATATATACTGTCTATGGATACACCACCCTTGTCCCTCTAATGGTCTGCTCTAGCTATGGTAACTGCAGTCCCTAGCTAGCTGAGGCAGAGGCAAGGGAGGGATATCCTTTAGTTCTGTTGAATCAGCTTTGTATGTGAACGTGGTCCAGGTCAGGAGGAATGCATGTGCTTCTTTAGTGTTAAGCAGGGAAGCACAGACAACAAGGATTGCTACTGTTTGGACCGCAGCTTTGGTATTCTGCCTGCGATGAGTTTTAGCCTCGTTGTTCTAAACACAGACCTGGAAGTGAAAGTAGTCGGTGTCACAACAAGCACAAGGCTCTGGCTAAGGACAAGAGTGGACATGATGAAACAGCCAGTTCAATCTTCTAGCGCTCTGTAAAGGTAAGTAAATCACTGATTTGTCTAAAAAACAATTGGGTTGACTCAGTGCAGTAAAGTATCAGTATCATGTTAAACACAAGATATAGCTTTGTCTCATAGTTAATGCTTTAGGATCACTTCTACTTCTAGCAAGAACAAGGTTTAGACACAGTTTTAATTCAGTAAATTGCTGTTACAGGAAACGTAAGTGGGCCAAGTCTTGTGGGAGAGCAGACAACTGAAAACAATAATGCCAGTATTAATGGGGAACCAGTTGAGCGTGTCACTGTGTTATGACAGGGGGGAGGGGACAGCGGGTCAACACATAAAGTGCACCACTGCACACACCCACTCACCATTACTGTACAGGGCTGTTCTCTGCTTCGAGCCAATGGATCGCTCCATATGGCCATTTCTCTCATGAAAAGCGGTATGTTTGACATCATAGGCATGCACACTGTAAACTATTGGATCAATGAATAAAAATAATGAATGGAACAAGTGTGTCTTTTAAAGGCGTTGTGAACTATAAATTTGGTGTGTTGCCAATGTATTAGATACACTTAGCTAAAGGTAAAGCAGCCTAATACAACAGCTGTGCTACTAAGTCTTCCTTTATGAATGTTCACTTTTTTATTGTTTTAGAAATGCAGATTCAAGTTTATTCATGCTGAGATGCATGCCCAAAATGTTCCTTAAAATGTAGTGGCAGACAAAAACGTCTTCAGCCTTGATTTTAATGAACTCCAGTTTGTTGGGAGCATGTTTAAGATATGTGGTGCACAGAAACTAAGAGCGTCTTAAATGTGAGGATTTGATGCTTTTCTTTGTCATATATGATAGTAAACTGAATATCTGGACTGCTGGTCAAATAAAACAACACATGGGTTATTGGGCTGTGGTGATTATAATTATATAGGCTATATATATATATATATATATATATATATATATATATATATATATATATATATATATATATATATATATATATATATATATATATATATATAAATCACTATTAATCAACAGATTAACTGATGATTAAAGGAATTGTTAGTTGTAACGTTACACCTAGATAAAAGCATGTACACATGTTGTCTTGCTAAGACATTAGTCCTTTAATTCCTGTTGTATTTTAAGGTGATAGTAGGCTGATTTTGTAATTGTAAATGGATGTTAAAATTCAGGTATGAGTCCATATGACTAATTTAAACCAAGGTTTCTGACTCTAACATTAGGCTTATTGTTATTGAAAGGCTTTTGTATTAGACTGAATTAGTTTTACCTTTGTGTACTTAACAAACTGGCAACTGCAAGTATATTGCCTACAAACAATGAGTGCACCACTAGTGATGCAGCTGTAACAAAACTGCAGCAGTGTAATATCCTCTCATCTATTCCCCAAATAATTAAGGGTAACCTGAGCTGCTAGCATTAGCTACTTAATTAGGCATTCATAATACACCTGGTCTGCTTATTAAATACAAGCCTGCGCAAGAGGAATAACGTTAAGGCTATTTTCGGTAATTGAAGCTGAATCAATGGCAAGAAACATAACTAGCAAGACAACGTTATATTCCTCGTTGGAGATGTAAGGTACTCTACAAACGTTGAATATATAGGCACTCCACCCGTGTAACGGTATGTCTATTGTTAGCCATTTTTCCATGTCTCCTCCTCAGTCTCCTGGAAAAAATGAGCCCAGCAGCTTAACAGCAGCATGCTAACTAGTTAGCTAACTAGCATGGAAACCGCATCAAAGGCAAACGCGTAAGAAATCCCCGGATATTTCCGAGTTTGATCGATACGTACCCGTACCAAGCCATACCGCGACAGCTGCAGCAGACATGGTGCATAGCATCCTCGTAAATATGTCATGAAAAAGGCAGTTTTATCTAATCGCCACTGGGTTTGACAGCCATAATAATAAGCATCCTGCAGCATTCCTTTCTCCGCCTCCTTCCTTCACTGGAAACAGCACGACTTCTCATTGGCTCAACATCTGGATGGAAAAAGATGGCTGTCTCGTAAAAAAAGGGGGGCAGAAACACGGTGTGACTCAGAATAAGGAGCGTCACGCCTTTAGAAAATGTTTCTGTGGGATGTTGGTCGAGTTAGACGGGGATTATAATTGTGTCTTCATGTTGCCTATATCAAATCCAAGGAGTGTCTGTCGTATTGCTGCTTTTCTGTTGACCTCTCTCCTTCTGCTCTAGGACAGCATGCAGATGTAATTTCATTATCACTAGCCTATGTAATTCTCTAAACGCATCTTTTCATTGTTTGCTAAATTCATTAATTTACTAGAGGCTTTTTTGATTGCTTTTTGATCTTTCGGCTTGATGATTTCTTGATGCCTCCAAAATTTGGATCAGGAGTTCGAAACACTCTCTTAGTCGCATGCACATAGACAAACCAGAGCATGACCTCCTAAGCCCAGCTGTTAGAGGGCAGATACATGTTTGAGAAGTCTGCTCCAATCTGTCCAGACCCCCTGTAGACAGTCCTAGCAGACAGATGGTCATGTTTTGGCCCTTTGGCTCCAAGGCCTGCTAAAGGGCTGTGGGACCCTCAATTCACCCCTCGTGCTCCCTTGATGTCAGCTAACACTAACACTTTGATCCTGCAGAAAAAGGATCCTAATTCTGGCTAATATACTGACAGTGGTCACTGCATGGCTGTTGTTTAAGGCAAATTTGAAACTGGATGCATGGCTTCCTCTGGTGATAAACATGATGCTATATCCATCCTCTGTGCTCTGCAGTGCAAGGCTGTTAGTATGCTCTCACCTTCCCTTTATACATTTCAGATTATTTTTATGTTGCTTAGCAACATCTTCACATAGCCAATGATTGGACTGGGTATGAATGTATCACAACTATTAGGTCAATGCATGTGCTAAGATGCACAGTAATGAAGATTTAAATTATTGGCAATCAAGATTAAGATAGTGGAGAATGTGTTTGATTTTGATTGATTTCTGTCCAATTTTGTTTCAGTATAGGCTGCAGTGAGTTTCAATTTACACTGTAATTGTCCTGAGTTTGCTTGTTTTGAGCAGTGAGGCGAGATGCAACATTCCCACTCTCCTCAGAAGTGTTGCTAGATGGGGACAAACTGTAGCTCATGTGGGTCTGTTTCTTATAGTGCAGAAGATATAACAGACCTTATGGCAAATACACTCTTTCATATAATATTGTACTCTCTAAATTCAAGATGCTAGTACTGAAAAATGTGAAGGACCACATTAAAAATACAGTAGCCCAGCAGTCTACTGAATAAAAAAGTACAAATGTGTTGCTTTTAGTGAGTTCAGTATGGACTGAAATGGTTACATAATAATGTAAATCGCATAGTTTTGCAGATTATATGACTGCACACATTTATAAAGCAGATTTACTTTTAAAGGTGACAAAAACAAATCCAAACTCACAAATACCTCATTCCCATGAATGCAGCATCCATGCTTCAATCTGCTTAATCACACTTGAATGAATTATGATTAAACTTTGATTATAATTTGAATTAATATAACTTGTAATGTGTGTGCTTACAAAATATGCATTTAAGCAACAATGCCGTGCATAACACATCAAAATCCATGATATAAATGCTGTTTGTTAGGTTAATCACATATTTGGATGTTGACAAAGCTTCTTTTCTAGTGATTTATCACATGAATTCAGTCCCGTGCTTCAGGCGGTTTCTGCTGACTCCTTTGTGACCCAGCCAGCCAGCTAGAATTTCTACACTGATCTTCTTATAAGACTGTTAAAATATTGAAAATATTGTTAAAATACAAATGTGGCTGAACATGTCTCACTCTCCAGACTGAACACATTCCCAGTTGCACCTGTATGTAGATTAGGAAGGAGTTAATGTTGTTATCATCCTTATTGATCTCAGCAGACTGACAGGGACTTTGAATTAGTGAATTAACAGTCAAATCCATCTTCACCTCATTTTTCTGGCTCCACCCCCTTAGGCCCCCTGGTGGCCCTCACACCACATTTTGAGACACCCTAATTTGAACCCTCATCGCATAGCCCGAGTGGTCCTTGCATCTGTCTACCCCACCCAAACTCCACTGATGAACAATAAGCAGCGAGTAAAGTTACAGTCGCTGTGTGTTGGTATTCACGCCAGACTGCAGCTCAGTGAAACCCCCTCCGCACAGCGGATTATTGGACCAAACCAATGCCGCAGTTGAGGTTTTAGCACCTGTCACATGAGGCTTTACATTTGCAAATCACCGGCTACCATTAAAGCTAAGTATGTTTGCTTTACTATACTGCGGACGTATATCGGACAACCCTTGCAAATGCAGCCACAGTGCAGCTCTCAGTGACACGAGCTGCCAAATTGCACACACACCCCTATAGCGCGGCTGGCAGCATCACCCGCTGCCTGCAATGGCGTTGTAGAGGCTGGTGTGTCCAAACGCTCCTGTAGTCCCGGACAATTTACGAGCTTGGGATAGAAATGTTTTTATTTTGTTTTTCGAAAGGTTTTGCCGCAAGAGCATCCATATTTCCCACGAGTTTAGCCTCCGTATTGCAGTTTATTCGTATCACGCGTCAAACGAAGCCGGAGCCATGAATGTAAGTCTGACTCTTTTGTTTTTGTAACATTGAAGCAACATCGCTGTGGTGTGTGGTTACAGTTAACTTATTCTTTTGGTATATTCGCATAGGAAGGTCAGTCAGTAATATGTTTGCCCCTGCATACATATGCACAGGAGGAAAAAAAATGTAGATAAAAACATGTTTAACAGTGTCAGAAGGGTGGGGGGCAGAGCTGTCATGTTGTGTGCGGCGTGGCTGATGCTTGTTTGACTGATCCCACTGACACAATATTAAAGCCTCAATTTCACCTTTCATCTCTAACTTTATTTGTGTGATATCCTCCGAGGCCGATGTTACTCAAGTTCGAATTTGTTATTTTGCACAAGGTGTAATCACGGACGAGCAAGACTCCAGCATGGTGAATTTTGAACCAGGACATTTAGGTTTCAGCCACTGCTGCCGCTGCTGATGATGCTGATGCATCCATACCATTCGGCACAACCGAGATTAATGGATTATCTGTGTCCCAGATGAATGTTGTTTTGTGTCATATTTCATCTTCGTCTTTGTGGAATGCATTTCCAAACAAGATTAAACATGGATGTATAGAATAGTTAACTACTACACTAGCTATCTACCCTGCAGTAGTACTGCAAACAAGTCTATCAGTATATGTAATGGTTTGTATTTTTGTCCCTGGAATGATATCAACACACTTTTGGTGCATTCAACAGCATTTTCTTAGTGCAGTAAAGCGTGTATCTGCCATGCAATGCTCTGTTTGAGGGCTGGCATTTAGTAACCAGCATAATGTCAATGATGGTTTAGAGAGCTCAGCTGTGGGATGTGGCAGTGTGCAAGGGTCACAGCTTACTATAGAAAACAGAGGGAGTGGGAGAAGGAGAAGAGAAGAAGACAACATTTCCTCCAGTATAGCACCAGTTTAAACATCAAGAGCTCAAACTCTGATGTCTACCGTAAGTCTTGATTTGAGAAGGTAAACAGTGCAGCAGTGCTGGAAAAAAACCTAATCAGAGTGCTTGTAGGGTTCAGTTGGCTTTAATAACTAGTCCTCTTGTGCTAAGAGCTTTCATGTCATACATCAGTTTCTTTGGCTCCCATTTTTTTGAATAGTGTCATTAATGTCAGGTGAAAATGATCTCTTTTCAAGCTTTGTAATCATCATTTTTGATGAAAAAGAGCCACTTTCAGTTTATGTGAAGTAATTGTGCGCATGTTTAAACGGTTATCTCTTTTCAACTCACATTATCATGCAGTGTTACAATATGTTCTTATCTTCGTAATGTCTCTTTTCACCTCTGCAGGTGTGAATGGGCCTAAAGGAATTATAACATCAGGTGGATCCGATTAGGCAGGATTGCAGTAGGTTAAACTATACTCCTCAAACCCACATTCTAATGAGGCCACGGCGATGCTGAGATCCCCTCTGAATCCAAAGACATCATCATGCTGAAGACGGAGGCCTCGGGGGAGAGGACCAGCCTCCGGAGTTCCTCCCCCCACCGTAATGCTTACCGGGCTGAGTTTCAGGCACTTAAGAAGGCCTTTGACCAGCCTCGGATCGATGTAGAATCCAAGCCCAAAGACCTAGTACGGGTGAAACAGCCAAGGGGACGCCAGTATGGTGGCCATGTCAGTCGCATTAAGGACATGTTCATGCAAATGGGCTCAGAAAATGTGCAGGCTAAGGCCAAGGCTTGTGATGATTTGTCGCCACAAAAGCTGGTCAAGCCCACCAACTTCATCAACAAGGCCGATGGATCAGTGATAAAACTCCAGCATTCTGCATCAGCTGACAGGGTTGGAGGTGCTGGAGCAAAGTTCTCTGAAACCAGGAGGCTGTTTGAGCAGCAGTTACGTGACCAGTCCCAGTCACCAGTCTTTCCATACGGACGGGATAAACGAGGTTCCCATGAGCATCTAGATGACTGGCGAGGTGCAAGGTCTAACCGAGGCAGCACAGACTCCTTGGACTCACTTTGCTCCAGGACAGAGGCGTCCTCGCCAACTGTCAGTCAACTGAGCGCTGTTTTTGAAAATGCCAATCACAACAACCAAGGTGCGCCCTACAAAGGAGTCAGCAGACGGGCCCTCTACTCACCAGAGGGATTCCAGCGCCCTGAAGGTGATGTCAGTGAAGATGATTCAAGACAATCTCCAGTTCGTGGAAGCTACCGGGGCAGGACAGGGGGAAAGTTTCCCACATCCTTGTCTTCTGAGGACCTTCTGAGCCCCAGTCCTGGCACAGAGACCTCTGAGCTGAAACCAGAACCACAAGAGGAAGAAGCCCAAGACAAAGCAGACAAGGTTGAGACTACGGGAAGACATAGGCAGCGTCTCTCTGGGGTCACCACCAACGGAAGCCAGGTCAATGGTTCATGTGAAGAAGAGGAGAAACCATCAGAAACAAGAAAACATATTGAGGATCTAGGGGTGTCCAAAGATTCAAAACCTACAGATAATGTTGTGATTACCGACAAGACTTTTGAAGATGAAACCCCTGAGCCATTGCCGACCCCAACTACACCTGCTGGGGAAAGCCAGGAGGATGGGGATGGTTCAAGAGAAGACAAGTCCTCTGAATCTCCCAAGGACCAGGTGGAAGAACCTGATGAGGAATACATTGGGAATGAGCGGGTGATTTTTAACGCAGACGGGGATGCCTGTTACCAGGGTTGGGGGGAAAGCTGCACGGATCCTGAAGATGACCTCTACGGAGACGATGAGGATATTGTCTACGACCCAGGCTCTGATCTGACAGAGATTCCTGGCCTACCACACGAAAACAAAGATGACATCCCTCCAAAGAGGAAGATTCGTTTCAGCATTGCCCCCATTACAGTAAGTTGGGCACTGAACAAAACATTGTGGAAGCCTTAATTGTGTACACACACTGAATACAATCCAACATAAAAGCTCCTGTGCAGCTCTTATCAAAAGTAGGTTAAAACAACAGAGAGGTAATATTGTACTCAGAGCTTCCTTTTTATGGGCTCATATTTATAGGTACGGTTGAACTACTCATTATGGTGGCTTTTTTGTTTTTACAAACATTTTTATGAGGTCATATGATCATGAAAATATGATCTGACATCAGTAATCTTTATCCTCATTAGACATTTATAGTGTGGTTTCATTTCACATGTAATCTTCCTTGATTACAGTCTGTGATATGGTAGATAAAATGGCAAATTTGTTGTTGTAGCTGTTTTGTGATGCAGAGCTTGAGGGTCAAAGCATCGCCCTCCTCGAAATTGACGTGTTCATGAGCAGAACATCTGTGCATGTGTTAGTCATGCTGGTTCTGCACCCACACAGTTTTCACACATGATACAGTCCCACCTCTGTCGATTTTGTACATTTCTATGACAGAGTCCACACGAATCTATCAAATATACTGTGTATGTTATGCTCAGTGATATTAGCAGATGTATAGCAAAAAAGAGATTACATCTTTTTTTCCATCCCACAGGGATTTCAAAGGGGCTGAACATGTCTTACTTACACCCCAATAAGCGGTGTAAAAATGGTGATTGTTTCCGGTGAATATGCAGCCATAATGGCCAATTCCCACAGAGTTTAATTGACCTGGTAATTTATTTCTTTTTTTAATCAGTGGAAATAGCTTTACCATAGTATTTGTTGCATCATCTGCTGTAAAGTATTTCAATACTGTTTTCAGTGCTGATTTGGACACAATGCAGCCAGTGTTTGTTGATTGGGAAGATAGAGTTGAAAGATTATTGGAAATATTTTCCAGTCTTTATCCTCAAGCATTTAGAGTAAATAAGCTTAACATTTGCAGTATACAAGCTTAACATTTGCAGTAAACAACATGCTTTAGGTTGCGAGTTTTCTTTTTTATGCTATTTCTTTAATCAGTCTATTTTTTTTTTTTCTTTGATTTTCAGCCTGTTGGCATGAACATGATGTGTGTGCTGTGTGTGTACACTTTTAAAATGTGAGGGCAACAGTGATTTGTGAGGTTCATGTTTAAGAGATTTGGAGCCAACACAAACATTCCACAAGTTGAGGATCAATCCTATTAACATGCTGTAACGAAGCAGAACAATTAGCCCAGTTATTCTGAGGAGAAAATGTGATGTTGGCTGACTCATTACCCTGCACTCTGCAATGTCTGTCCTTTTGCATCTTTCTCTTTTCCTCCCTCTTTAGGACTCACCCCGTGTACATGAAAGCACACACAATCACAAGTATACATTTTCACCGAGGAAATGAGTTCTCACATTATCCGGCTCATATATAGCATCGCACGTGATATATTTTCTTGAGATCAATTTAGCAAATTTTATTTTAATCCTACAGTGAAAGTGAGCACTACAGAGCTTGTTGTCCCATTTCAGTCGAACAGACGGGGAATATGCTCCCCTGTTGTCTGTCATTTCAAGGCTTCTGTTTTCTATGAAAAGGACAGATGCTTGTTGATCATATGGAATATTCAAGAGAGCCCCCCCCCCCCCCGTATACACAGACGCACTCACACAATTAGACATGCACCCCTCCCACTTCTCCGTCATATGTCCCCCTCCTCTCAGCACACGAGGAACAAACAGAGTTCTGTCTTTTGTTCGTCTTTATATTAAAAGAGACAAAGCTATTTTCTGAGCCCTCGGCCCCTGCACGAGTCCAGCTTGACCCCTGTGGGAGGAGATGGCAGAGAAGACCTTGGAAAAAAGAAACTGCCGTGTTATAATCTAATACTCAGCGTTCCCTCCCTTTCATGTAATATTTCTTGGTCCTGCCCCGTAAAGCGGATAAATATAATTTCAACATCCCAGCTTTGAAAGCTTAATTAATTTTAGTAATCACCATGTCAGCCACAGGCAGAAGATGACACACAACCAGCTTTTGGCAACATTTTGTAAACATGCACACTGACTTCTGTTTGATATAGCGAATAACAGGTCCAGATGCTCAGAGAAGCCTGTCATTGTGTTGACTTCACTAGTGTTGAGTTCATAAATCCAGTTTTAGCCATGCTAGCAGCATGTGTCTGTGGATGGCTGTCGGTTGGTGTGGCGGTCCACCACTTTGGTCCAAAATGAAATTGGAGGGATTGTGTGTGCAATCGTGGTCCCCAGAGGATGAATCCTACTGACTGGTGGTCCTCTGACTTTTCATCTTGCACCACAATGGGTTGAGATTCTTTCAAGTGAAGTGTCTTGACGACTATTGGATGGATTCCCATGACATTTGGTTCATATATTTATGCCTCCCTCAGGATGAACTGTAATACTTTTGGTGATCCCATGACTTTTCATTGAGCAATTATCAGGTTGAGATTTTGTTTATTGGTTCATGCCCAACCTGCAGAACTAATCAGACTCAGTTGTGTTTATTGCTAATTACCAATTGTTTGCAGCTCACATGGCAAACTAAGATGGTGCACATGGTAAACATTATACTTTTTTTTTTTTTTATCAATGATTACTTCCACGTCCTTTCACTCATCTGTAACATCCTGACTGACCCAGTGAGAAGAGATTGCTTTGAGCTGCCCGAGGTGACGGCAGGCTGCTCTCCCAAAGGCACTGACCTACAGAAGAGAATCAGATCTCATGTTCATTCAAGCAATTGATTTTATCCTTGACATTTGAACCTTTTTTCAGTCAGAGGCATATAGATTGATGTAGTAGTATTGAAGTAGGTTAAATTTTCTGTCGCACTTTTTATGTCCTGTTGTCCAAGTATGTTCTATGCAGTTGACAGCTGAAAGGTATGGCACACATCTCAGCCAGTGTTCAGTTCCCCTGTGTGTTTCTTGATCACAAACATATCCCAAAAGCTTTTAACCATCTCACACGTGTTGCAAGATATCTTTGCACGCAGTGTGTTTTCTCTTTGTGGAACCGCACCCCAGGAGTTTGACAGAAGAACGCGTCTTCTCCCTCTGCACGCAGTCTGCTGTGTCAGTCTCCTCTTGTTTTCCCCTCTCCCTCTCTACATGAATGGCTTAGGGGTCATTTTTTTTAATGATACCTTTTGTGCCTGTTGGGAAACTGCATGTTCATCAGACACATCTTACATCTTAATGGAATTAGGCAGATGTGATGATCTGAGCACCAGTTCACCAGCCACTGAAGTGGTTCTTTAATCAGCCCCTCCACTTCACATGCTGTCTGTGACTGTATCACAGAGACTGCCGTTTTGTCCATTAGATTCTGCTATTGCACCGTTAGTGGAATGCTGAGTAGCACGGATCTGAGCTCAGAGCCATAATCAATATGATAGATGTGTGTCGCTCCTCTTCTCTGGGGCAATGGTTTTGGAGCCACAAGACATTTTTATGAATGTCTTTTTCTAGACGTTTTGACTGGAGTGGTGTTCTGTAACAGGGATGGTTGTGTTTATTCTTTTTTATGTACCTTGCAGATTTAGTGTTCTGTATTTAAAAGGATGTGAGTTCAACACTTAGATCAGTGGTTCCCAAACATTTTCACGTCAAGGACCCCTAAACTGGCACCAAACCGGACCAGTGACTTCTGCTTTTAGTCAAAATAGTCATACATTCTGTCGTTGTGTTACTTGAGGATGGAATTATAGTGAAAATAAATCATTTCCCTTTTTGCTGGGAACCCCCTCAAGGACCGCTGGGGGTCCCCGGACCCCACTTTGAAAACAAATGACTTAGGTGACTCATTTGCCTCAGGGGCGGGGACCAGAGCAGTCGCCAGGGGTGGCACGGGCCCCCCTCAGGAATCTGGCCACCCCTAGTGCCCCCCATTTCAGAGACAGAAGGTGATAGGTAGTTGGCTTGTTAGTATTACAGGCCTACTAGGTACAGGTCCAGGGGCCCCTGGACCTAACCTGATGCTTCAGATGGTTTGTTACACAGAACCAACTGAGAAGCATCATTGAGATTGGTGATTGGATGAACCATCTGTCTATCAAATTCTAGCCAAAGCTAGTTGGGAGAAGAGCGAACACATCTTTGCCATCGGTGGCGTTCTTTGCTCATCTTTCAATGAAGAAATACTCTCCAGTTCTGATATAACTGATGCTATTGCAGCATCGACGCTAACCACTTTAGGAGCCGCCATCGTTGTTTTAAACAAACAGTCACCTCTCTGTGTCGTCACACACCTAAACAACGGCCATAGTTGCCAGTAGCTCAGGACGCTGATCTAGGTGTCTTCCTCCTATATTGGAGGAGTGGGGGACTTTGTGCACGTCTGGGTCCATGGGCCCATTGTCTCATAATCTATTCATGGCTACAAGCTATTTGGAGTTACAAATTATTGATATTATTTCCTATTAGAAAATATAAAGTATTATATATTGCAGTATATAAAGTTTGGCATTCAGTTATTACACTCATAAACAATGTAACTATTAATAATGTACAGTGTATTATTGCTATTACTGCATTACTGTATCCTCAGTCTGGCACAACCTTCTAAACCCACCCCTCCCTCAGACTGATTTAAATCCCACTATAGACACTTGGTTGCAAAGACAACCTACTCACATTTCCCTTGTGTACTTTCTCTGTATGTGAGTTTGCAACTCAGGCGGCAGTACATCAAACCAGTTCAGAGACTCATCTTGTACTTTACTGGAGCATGAAAGAACATAAAGACAAAGTTGCTGATGCTTAAAAACAGAGAAAATGCCAACTAGCACCCTGCAAGTGCCGTTCCACAGACTTGCCAGACATTTTTGAACCATTGGGAGCTTGCTTAACTGCCCTTAATACAGTACATGACAACAAAGAGCCTAACCTCCCTACTGTGCATGCCTGTTGAAATCCAACTTACATGCATCAACAGTAAAAATGTGATTCTAACATCATCCTTATCTGGAGCATCACCTAATACAGTCTTGTGCTTCACAAGCTCAAATGAGATGGCTTCCAGCCAGGGACTTTCTGACTGTGTTTTTGATGGATAGGATTACTCTACTTAAGGGCAGTCTGTCTTTCTGGATGATGGTATATGTGTAACAGCATTGCTCAAATTTTGGAACCAATACTGACATGGGTTTTGGCAATGTCATTTGTAAAAAGTATTTGAGGCCTGAAGCAGCTTCGCTACAGCTTAGCCACCTTCAATATAGTCTAGTGTTGCAGTGGATGCCTTTTTGGCTAAAAATTAGAGCTGGGCAATATATCGATATTATATTGATATCGTGATATGAGACTAGATATCGTCTTAAATTTTGGATATCGTAATATGGCATAAGTGTTGTCTTTTCCTGGTTTTAAAGGCTGCATTGCAGTAAAGTGATGTACTTTTCTGACTGACTGTTCTAGCTGTTCTATTATTTGCCTTTACCCACTTAGTCATTATATCCACATTACTGGTGATTATCAAAAATCTCCTTGTGTAAATATTTTGTGAAAGCATCAGTAGTCAACACTACAATATTGTTGCGGTATCGATATCGAGGTAGTTGGTTGTGATATTTGATTTTCTCCATATCGCCCAGCCCTATTAAAAATCAATTTTGCAGATATGTAAGTCCTCTTTGTGTTAATCATTCTCAATGATTGAGGCAAAGTCTACAAAACACTGATTAACTGCTGCTAAATGGTATTTTGCCATATTATTTGCAATACAGATATTTCTGTCTCTGTGTATCTCTTAATTACTACATTCTTTAGCACCCAATTGGTCTCCTTCCTGTCCTGAAATCTGATGTTTTCCCTCTGCGAGCTGAGTGAAACTGGTTGTCAGCTTCCTAATTATGCAATCTGTGGCTGGTCATAATGGGAGAGAGCAGGGTATTGTTGGGAGAGAGTTCCGACACTGCTTCAGCAGCGATGTAACGGCTGACATTTTGGTTAGACCAGCAGAAACAGCAGCTGAGCTATGTCAGACTGACAGTCATGTATTTTGGTTAAGCTTCTTTTTTTGGGGGGGCTTATCCTAAACATTTTGACTAACAACTAGATTCCTTACAAATCATCTAGTTGTAGAGAAACTTGTGTGATGGCTTTATATGTTATTATGCAGATATCCAGCCAGTCCAGCTATGAATGGAAAAGATTTTTCCTTCCTCTTTTATCTCTGACAGGTACAACTACTCCAAACTCGGGTGTTGGGTATGTGCTTATTTGTGCGTGCCTGTAGCTTAGTCACTCCATTATTAATGCAGTGGTGTTTTTGTTTGCTTGTTTCTGTGCCACCGGATCCTCCCCGGGGGATGCATTTTTAATGATCCAGGAAAGGTGAGACACGCCTTGCGATTTCTGAGGATGGTCAGTTGCCCCACAGTGGACTGTGTCATCACGAACCATGATACAAACCCCACCCAGCCAATCTCGTCCCCTACTAATGATGGCATCAGCCTGCTGCCAGTTTTTTTATTGCCGTTAAAAAACTGCACAGAACAGAGTGTCTCAGTGGCACAATGTTCTCTGTGTTTGCCATTGCTAAAGACAGTTCAGACTGCTGCGCTGTCACCATGTCCTTGTTTGTAGTCAGGAATGAGATTAAGGTGAACTTGAGGTGTCTGAGACAGAAATCACTTGAAAGGGTTGGTAAGTTTAACCAACCCTTTCAAGTGATTTCTGTCCTGAGATCTGTGCCACAAAAAGAATTACTGCAGATCACACAGTGACTATTATGATGTGTAACAATATGAGTACTGACTGTGGTCCCAAACTCTGCCAAGTCATTGTTGCAGCATAATGAAGAACATATCGTACAGTAGCAAGTGGGCATTAGAGCATCAATACTGTAACAAGCAACGTGTTGTTATGTTTCCTCTGATCGCAGCCTCCTACTCACTGTACATGACCAAGACATAAAATAAAGCAGGACATTGTCTGCAGCCATTCAGTTGCAGTTGTTTACTATGCTCTGCTGGCCCCTCGCTCTCTCTTGCCCTCACTCGCACTCACTCGCCCTCACTCTCTGTGTCCTTCATCCTGTAGTTGGCCAGTGGCTTGATTTGTTAGTGGGAGTCATGGAACCCAGCGGTATTGTGCCATAAACAGTGGACTGTAGTGCATTTTTTTAAGGGGGGGGCGCACAGAAACGGCAGCTGAAAAAAGCTCTGGAACTACTCTGAAATTAAATCTTAATTACATTATGAAAAGAGTACATATTAACAGTGGATATATCTAAAAGATTTGGAAAAAAAGACCACTTATAATAACAGTATGTGTGTCTACTTTGTATGCAGAAGATACTTCGGTTAAAAAAAGCAATTGCTGACTTGTTAGATTTTGGCAGTCCCCGACATGTCAAAAGTCAGTTTCACTTCCTGAGACGAGGGGCGATGTATGCCAAGATGACAGACAGGTTGTCCTTGAATTGACTGTAAAATCAGTATGTGTTCACTTATCTTTATATAGAATGGGTTACTGAATGTTTCTGTTTATTTCTCTCTTTTTATCACTCCTTCCCATCACCACCTCTTTATATCTGTCTCTCTCTGTCTGCTCTCGCAAGACATGAATTCATTTCCATCATGAGCAAGTGTCTCGTCCCCTCAGCATCCAGACACTTTCTTCAGCACCTGTCAGCTCTCCAGCACGGTGTTGTGTGAGTGGGTCGGTGGCCACAGGTAGAAGTAATGGAATGCAAATGGACTGAGCTGTCGCAGCAGAGCAGACTGTGTGTGTCTATGTGTGTGCGTGTGTCAGGCTGTAGTTAATTCACTGCAGGGTTTGCCGGTCTCGTGCCACAGCAGTAGGAACATTTCTTCTGGGCTTTCCAGTCTCGTATTGCCTTGGGCAGCGTCCGCTGTATGAAAGGCGCAGTGCGGGCACCTCAACTGGCACGAACACACCGAAGGCCCAGTTTAATACCATCAGAGGCAGTGGGCCGGGCATGGGTGCCATGCTGTGACATCTAAGGCAGGGACTCAAACAACCCTGGAGCAAATTACCCCAAACCTTGCCCGCTTTTAAGCTTTTCTTCTTTTTTTCATTTTCTTATTTCTTTCTTATTGCCTGTTTCACTCTATAATAGCCTCACTGTCTGCTGATGCTCTAACCCATGAATCCTATGAGTCACTCTTTTTCTCTCTGTGGATATTGCTTCCCATCCTCTGTAAACTCGATTCTTCCTGTTCATTTACTACTCCTTCATTTTCTCACCATGTTACAGCCTCCTGCAACTCTGTGTCAACTCATTTGTCCTCTTTTTTTTTTGTGTGAGTCCTCCATCTCCGTGTCTCATTTTACTGCCCCTTCCTCTCCTCCCCATGTACTCCCCAATAATGCTATCTCCTTTTTATACAGTTTTCTCCTCCAGCCTTACCCCCATGCTATGTTGCTCTCTTTTCCTCTCCTCCCCGTGGAGCTTACTGGGCCCTTGGTTAATCCCCGCTCCTCTGTCCCGGAGGCTGGGCCAAATGCTATCCAGACAGAATGACGGACATTATTTAGCTGACAGGTTGTCATCTAGCACCATAGGCAATGAGATGCATCTTGATTCAGGAGGGTTAGGGTTAGGCTTGCATGGGTTAGGGTTTGCATGCATACTCATACTGTTATCACTCAAATACTCTATGTGCAATTTTAGCATACATACTCAAGCACCCATATTCAAAAACAGGGAGAGCGAGAGGCACTTGTACTGAGTGAGAGGGCTCAGCTTTATTAAAGTTATAGTGGCTGAGAGCATCCGGGGGCCTCTGCAGAATCACAGCAACTGCAGCAGCAGCATCCACAAATGACATTGCATTTCAGAAGAGTCAAACCAAATCCCTCTATGCTCCTGCGAGGCCTGGAGATCAGATAGCAACACTGCCAATCTGTGGATGCCCAAACAGAACTGCTGTCTGCACTTAAGTACCAGTACCTCCATTGTAAGGGATCTGATTACTGACAAAACGCAAAATGTGTGTGTTTGGTATCAGGGGCATTGATCAGTGTGTTTCAGTGTATGGATTAAAGATGAGGATTACCTCAGAGTCCATAAAATTATTTAAAACCCTACTTTATGATTTTAAGTTATACGGCCAGCCATCTCAAAATAAGGCGCTTTTATGCAAATCCTAAAATTTTGACTTTCTGTTGACACAAGCTTTTTATATCCAGAGTGCATTAAACCTAAAAGAAATCGCAGGCAGTGTAGATGAATATATTTACATTGAAATGGTTGTGTGTCATGTTTAATCTCTCAAAATGCTAATACAATTCAATTCCAGGGGGGCACCACATGGGTATACAGCCCATTATACTTCCATATTCAGTGGTTGTCCTTGTGCGCTACCTCTTCAATAAAAACTAAATTTAAGTTTGCGCATAATGACCTGCCTCAGCACACACCAACTGTGCTTGAAAGTGGAAATTTGTAGGTGTTTGTCATCTTGGCGGTTATTAATGCAGATAAGGGTGAAGTGCTGTGACATTGCTGTTCCCAGGGATCCGTCTATTGGATTATGTGGGTAAACATATTGATATGCGTCATATTAAGTTTGGTGGAGTTGTCAAGATTTATATTGTCTCTTGAGTCTGTCCCTACATATAGACAGTGTTGGTGCAAAACTTGACAGATCCGACAGTACCTGTTTTTGTTTACCTCAGTAGGATTCATCCTGTGGGAAACATGAATGTATCTAGCAAATTCCATACTTGTCCAGACATTTCACTCAGAACCAACAATGTCACCCTGCTGGTGGCGCTAGAGGAAAAGTCAGGGAATCAACAAAGTCAGTAGAGGTCACCCTTTGGGCACCATGAATGTCGGTACAAAATGTCATGGCAATCCACCTGGTAGTTGTTGAAATACTGACCGACAGACCTACAGACCAACCTTGCCATTCTTAGGTCCATGCAGCCAGCATATATGTATAATGTCAATGTTGAGTATAACCATTATTAGGGGTGTGACAAGATACCCAGCTCACGAGACGAGACACGAAATTGTTATATATATGTGTGGTTGGCAGCAGTCCGAACTGTCTGTTCCACAGACTTGTGGTCAGACTTGTGGTTGCCAGCTGCGGGCCTGGTCCTGACCTGTACTCTGGCCATTTTTCAGCTCCCTATAGTAAAACACGCAGCAGGCAGCAGTATCCATACTGCCAAGGTTAAGCACAGTCACAGTATCACACATTACTGTCTGTTTTTTTGCTCTTCTCTTGTCTTCTCTTCAAAAAGTTTTTTTTTGACAGAACTAAATCCAGCTATTGTCAGAGAACAAGAGTATAGGCTACATCCTAATGTAACAACCTATAGTCATAGTAAAAATGATTTCCATTCGAAGCTACAGTCTGTCTCTTTGTTTCACTTTCACCCTCGTTCTACCTATTCTTATTTCCCCTATGCATGCTCTTTTTTCTATCTTGTCAATCTATCTCTCAGTCACCAATGCTCTCTTGTCCATCCTTTGCCTTTTCAGTTCATCTGTCTCTCACATTCTTTGGAATTCCCTCTTTTTCCTCTGCCTTTTTCTTATCTATCTCCATCACTGTGCCTCCTATGTCTCTTCTTTGCTTGCCTTCTCTCATGGATCCACACTCATCTTCCTCATCTCTTTCCATGACCTCTCTCTCTCTCTCTCTCTCTCTCTCTCTCTCTCTCTCTCTCTCTCTCTCTCTCTCTCTCTCTCTCTCTCTCTCTCTCCCTCCCCTCTCAAGTGACTGGCCACATGCTAATGTGTTTGTAGATAGCACACAGTGAGTTAGAGGGGCCATTAGAGAGTGTACTTACTGCCAATGGTAGCATCGCATCCAGGACGTCCCGGACAAGGCAAGTGCTGGTGTTAGCATTCATTGCGTGCGTGCGTGCGTGCGTGCATGCGTGCATGCGCGCGTGCGTGTGTGTCGGAATGATTGATGGCAGGGAGGTCATGGATAGAGCTCACGCAGGCTCACAGGGGAAAGAATAACAACCAACTCTAGCAGTATCAAGCTACATCAGTGTGCCCAAGCTGTGTACAACCGGCACAGAGTGCCATTATTCACTGTAGTTTGTTGCATCTTTATCATGTGGTAAGATATTAGTCAAATCCATGCCACAACCCCTACAGCATGACTACTCCCCAGCGCTGTGGAGATAGGTATGGCAATGCCAGACTAGAGCATGACAGCATGTGTAACTAAAAGCACAAACATCTGGACTGACAATAAGTTTGCCCTCATTATCGGTAACTTTCACAGTTCCAACAATACTAAAATGTTGATGAGAGAAGCCAGCACGGAGATAGGCAGTGACTGACTTGCTCAGTGACACTACAGCAGGGTGGATGTAGTAAAACTCTTTGGGCATGCAGCGTTGTTTGGTGATTGACTTCATCAAACTAAATGTGTAATATTCCTACTCTGAAATCCTTGCTTGTAGGAGACAGCACTATGTGTCAAATGTAACTAGTTTCTCAGATTTTAATAACAGCAGCAGCAATCCGTGTGGGTGTTCAGTTGGTGTCTGACTGAGAAACAGACAGACTGGTTGACGCCTATATCATCATCCAAGCGTGCCTATGCACATATCCGCATAAACACTCCGCATACCCTTGCACCGCTTTATTCTGCGCCAGCATCCAGCTTTCTGCAGAACCCTGAGCTACAGATGTGACAACAGCATGCATGTTCGAGTCTGCTTGCGCACAGCTTTCTCACCTCCTCCCCCTCCTCTACGGTGCAGAGAGCAGTGGGAGCGCTTGGCAGGGATGAGATGTGAAGTGATGGTTGACTCTTGCTGTGGAGGAGAGGCTCCTACGAGGACCACACATTATGTTTCTCTACACTACAGTTTCCTGTCGGTTAAGTGGCTGCTTTGTGGTGGTAGTTGTGTTTTGTTAGAAGGTCCAACAGTGTTGTCAGCTTTGTTGTGTAGATAATGCATTGGTTTGGAACATAAAAGCTGTACTCACTGTTTACTCATCAAAGAATATAAGTGCCTTGTCATATTTGTAGGTACAATATCTCCTTTATAAAACTTCGTTAAGCATCCAGAATCACGCTGCTGAGGCGGTTATTTCTATCTCTATCATGTGAGCCAACTTCTATATTTGATTTTTGTGCGCTAAAGTCCGTTAACTCCTTGTGCTCCGTCTCCAGGTGTTCAACACCTACTCCAACGAGGACTATGACCGTCGTAACGAAGAGGTGGATCCTGTGGCCTCCTCCGCAGAGTACGAGCTGGAGAAGAGGGTGGAGAAACTGGAGCTTTTCCCGGTGGAGCTAGAGAAAGGTGGGAAAGAAAATCTAAGAACATCGTAACGAGGAGGTGGATCCTGTCAGTTACCCAATATACCCAGTAGATAGAATCTGTCACTTTTCTTTAGGTATGATATTTCTATTTTCGCCTTTCTATCAAAAAGTTTGTTTCTTCATTTCTTTTCTTTCAGTATTTCTTTATCCATCCCCCCCCCACCCCCTATTAATTAACGATAAGATTGTATTATTTTCAAAACCCTTAAAAAACATATTTACTGCTTTTCAGCATCCTGTTTAAATGCAGTTCACTACAAATCTCCTTTGATCACAATACAAGATATTGTAGTGAACAGTTTGTCCTAATTCCCCAGCATGAGCTGTTGAGGTTTTCCTGTGTTGAAATCCAATATTGCCAAGAACCTGAAATAGAATGACTTTACATCATAGGATTTCACCATCCACTCACTGTTACGTAACCCTAACAACTCGTGAATAATTAATGCAGGATCGAGACGGACGAATGCTACGCTGGAAGGGAATTTCCCATCCAGCACATTTCCTAATCATCTGAAGGCCACCCTGCCTATAGTAAATGTCTCCTCCTCTTCTCCATTAATACATCAACTGTTCTTTTGTGGAGTGTATTCATTCATCCATCCATTGTTTACATGCATCCCTCAGTCCACCTGACAGCAGTTTACTAGGAGCCATTTTGGGATTGATCCAAGCTCATTGGAAAGTTAGAAAATGGAGGCTCTTAACCCATCACACACATTCACACTCACGCTTTAAGTGTGTGTGTGTGTGTGTGTGTGTGTGTGTGTGTGTGTGTGTGTGTGTGTGTGTGTGTGTGTGTGTGTGTGTGTGTGTGTGTGTGTGTTTTACCAGATGATGACGGCCTGGGGATCAGTATCATCGGGATGGGTGTCGGCGCCGATGCAGGCCTGGAGAAACTGGGCATCTTCGTCAAGACCGTGATCGAGGGCGGAGCTGCTGAGCGGGACGCCAGGTGAGATTTTGTTTTCTTATTGGACATCACACATATTACTGAGTGATAAGTGAGTCTGGAGACACAGTAAAGCAGATTAGAGTGCATGAAAGCTCGTGTTCTTGTTTTGTGTCGGCTTCCATATTCTGTGTCACTAGATGATGTGTGCGTGCGTGTTGTTGCGAGGGAGAAACTGGTTTGTATTTGCGCATTAAAAAGCGTGAACAGGGCAGAGTAAACCAGCTGTAGAGGAGGAGATGACAGCTTCCCAGCAGGCGAGCTGTGGTTTTCTGCCTCTAAACTGTCAGCTTCTACCTATTATTGTGTCTGTGTGGTTCAGGTTCCTCAAAAACAGATTTAAAAACCGAAAAGCACTTCCACTCCATTCTGTCTATGTATGAGAGCAGTCAGGTTCAGGTTCAATTCAGTTCTGAGCTTGTAGAGCTGATCCCTTGTTCTTCTCATGTGAACTAAGTTTTACTGTTCTTAGTTCTCCGCAATCTGTCCAATGCATTTGCTATTTTTTTTAACGATTCTAGCAGTGCTCTTTCGAGGCTGTTAGAATTGTTAACAAAACAGCAAATACATTCTAGAGAAACTACGCTTGCTTACATTTTCAGCCACGCTAGCGACGAGGGTCCTGGGATGGCAATGTCGGTCTGTCGGTTGGTCCACTGCTTTGGTCCAGACTACCAGGACATTTGGCACAATGACATTAATTTAGGGCCATCCTGCTGGCCGTGTGGTTAAGAAGACGCAATACAGCTGCAACGTGTCTGGTTCGGTTCCAGCTGGAGACCTTTGTTGCATGTCATACCCCTCTTTCTCTCCACACATTTACTGTTTGGATCTACAGTATACTGTCATCTATTCAATCATGCAAAAATCATCTAGAAGATGTATGTTGAATAATGACTAAATACAGAAACTTGGACAATTAGTTAGATATTTGGATTGGACATTTATACAGTTGGACTCTTGCGTACAGTAAGTAGACATTAGTGTTCTTTAACCCACTCGCTCGGTGATCCTGCAAGTTTATTTAGAAAAAACTAGTGCACTAGTGTATACATAATGAATCCTTTCCAAAGTGCGTGAAATACTGTGTATCGTATTTTACTGTGTAAAATGCTTCCGAAGTGGACAGCAGTGTTGGTGTCCCAGTGTTGCTCTCAGTGATGTTCACTATTTAGACTAACTGTAAAAACAATCCATTTACAGTTCAGCCAGTTTCAATCTTGAACCTGTTTGCTGCTGACCTTTCCACAAACAGAGCAGGAGAGGGAGGAGGAAACAAAATCCTCTTTACTTGTTTTTTTTTTTTTTAAATGTTTTGATAGTGTAGGTCTGGGTCTCTCTCTCTGGGTCGGACTTAATGGTCTGACTCACAGGCAGAGAGATAGATGGGCTTGGCTGTGGCTCACTGTCTGTACTGGGGTGAGATGGGGGTTATGAGATGAAGGTGTGTATGAGTTTTGCTTTACTGGTATGAATCTTCCTCCGTTGTCATTCTGTTTTTTGTTTTTTTTCCCTGCTGCCTATGCTCAGCAGCTATATGTCAACCAGCCTCAGCCACCTGAAGCCAAATTGAGATGTTGGATGCCGTGCAGGACAAAAAAGTGTCTGAGCTGCTGACTGGCAGACAACCAGCTCGCTCTCTGTCTACCTGTCAAGCCTAATGCGTCGCTATACATCCATGTGGCAGCTCTAGTTGATGTGTTGGGTGTCACAGCTATAGAAAATCCTGCTCTGCAGCTGCTGTATGTTGGGACAGACTGAAAGAAGGAGCTGAAAGGACACTGGTTACTGCAGGTGTTGATGCAGCCATCAGAGGACATTGCTTGATTTAGATTGTGAATTTGCAGGACATTTGCTCAAATATTAAACTGCAATTTGCAGAGGTTTGCAATGGAAGGAAACTGTGTTGAGTTGGGAGCTCAGCCTGTTCTAGGGACTAAAGAAAGGATATCTCTATTGTGAGTCCCTCAAGTTTTCTTTTTTTTAATTGGGTCTATGGGCCCTTAAATTGTTCTTCCATCATGCAAATGTATTTCATATATTTAGCAATTGTGCGTGAGGCAGAATTTGTTTGTCTAAAGGCTCAGGGTAAATGGAAGCCGTAATGGTGCACGCTTAGTGATCTCTGTAGAACTGAATAAAACTCCCATGAAAGAGTAACTCATTATCCTCTCAATTATCCTGAGTGTCATCACTTGGATTGGATCGTTTTATATCATAAAAATGTGATGATTGGACACGATTGAAGTGTTATTAAATTGTCTATATTGAAGAGATTGGTAGAAGTCCTAGATATTTGCATGTTGTTATTACTTGGATCAAATAAAAGTAGGGCCTCTACAGTGAAGACCAGAGTGGTTTGCTGTAAAAGAAAATGATGAATGAACAATATGCTGTTTTGTTGACAAATAATGAGAGCATTATTCAAAACTCAAAGGTTTTTATGCAGATTTCCAAGTGGATTTATTTGAACATTTAGCAAGGACGTCTCTTCTAAGTGATTTGTTCTCTATTCCACTCTATCTGGAGTTTTATTTCAGATCAAGAGCTAAGTTGACCTCTCATCGTGTGCAGAGCAGATCAGTGTTGTGTTGTGGCTCAGGGCTCAGGGCTAGCTGGCCTCCATGTCCTCGGTAGTCCTCCCAGTTTGTTTTGAGCCTCATCTCTTCTGTCTCTTCTTCAGCCAATAGTCTGAAGTTATCACAGTGGAAATTTGTGACTGCAAGAAAGTTTGGCACTGTTGTAATCAAAAAACAAAAAGTGAATATGCGTGATAGGCCAGTTTGTTTGTCGCTTGTGCCTCTTACAGTAGTGTTGCTGCATAAGTCATAAGTCATGTAAATTTAGCACAAAAAAGAAAAGATTTGGCAAATATTTCATGGGCGTAACCCGCATACATACATTTGAAAGGGAACTGAACAGGCTTTCCAACAGTATAAGATGTATTGCCAAAAAGCATAATCTACCAAACACAAATTTCTTTATTTTTTGTGCTCAGTTTATTTTTTGAGACAAGTCAGGGTATTGTGTATGGGCTATATCAGCTTTTAGCTCACATGTACACACAGATTGTGAACACAGACTATCACACCGGAATCACCAATAAATCAAACACAAAGGATGGTTGCACAAAGTGTTTAATGATGCTTTTTGTGTGTGTGTGTGTGTGTGTGTGTGTGTGTGTGTGTGTGTGTGTGTGTGTGTGTGTGTGTGTGTGTGTGTGTGTGTGTGTGTGTGTGTGTGTGTGTGTGTGTGTGTGTGTGTGTGTGTGTGTGTGTGTGTGTGTGTGTGTGTGTGTGTGTGTGTGTGTGTGTGTGTCAGGATCAAGGTGAATGACCAGATCGTGGAGGTGGATGGGACCAGTCTGGTGGGCGTCACCCAGAGCTTCGCTGCCACCGTCCTCAGGAACACATCAGGAGTGGTCAGGTACGAAAAATGATTAGTCCCGCATGTAATCTTATGCTCCTATATTTTAGTACAAAAACAACTCTGCTACTTAGTTGAGATCATTTGAATATGGACTTTATAGAAACAGGACAGAGTGATGCCAGTGACTCCACGACTGTTATAAGAGTGAATTTTCATTCAAGAAAAGCATCAAGGTCAATTACATTGGAAGTTCAATTATGGTACTCCAGCATCGGTTGTAGCTTAAATATAAAATGAGATGTTAAGATCCAGCGCTTGATTAAATCCTTTTTTTTTTTATTACATTCACACATAAGATTTGTATGTTTTCACCCGCTGATGAGGATCTTTGGATTACCATAAGATTATAGAAGTGTGTCAAGCAGCTATCAGCCCCAAGAACCAGACGTACCATCGTACAGTATCAGACATAATTACGTACAAACTAAAGCCTCCTTTAAATTCAAGCAATGATCAGTGAGCTACAGTGTTCACTTTTCATTACCACTGGATGATACAATTCGAAGTGCTGCTCGTCCTGCTGTCATGGTGCAAAAGTTGCAAAACAGCCGCTTAAGCAGCCACGCTCAGTTAGATTTTGTTTGGCAGGCCCCTCAACGGCATTACCATATCTGAGATACTTAAAGATGTGGGAACACAATATGTGACAAAAGTCTGATGTGTTTGACAGTCAAGCAGTTTTTGGCAGGGGTTCGCTTAGAGCAGTGGGGAGCGTGCACACACACACACACGCACGCACGCACACACACACACACACAGGCACACGCGGCAGGAAGCCTTTAATGTGGAAAGCCAGCGCTGTCCTTGGCAATGTTGTTAGACTGCCATCTTTCACTTTCAGTTGGTTCTTGCTCTTGTCTTTGTTTTTTCCTTTTCGGATGTTTTTTTATTATCTTTACTATTTCTGTTTCATCCCCATCATCTGATAGTGAGTATCTCCTGTCCTCCTCTCTGACTTCTCTTCTTACTCATTCTCATCTTATGTGCTGTTTTCACCCCTCTTTGCATTCTCGGGAACCTTTGTTTATCTTGCCATGCTTCACTTTCTTTGAATTAATTGATCCGTCCATCCATATACACACTCCACACGGCAAGACAGCCGTTGCATTGCTGTTATATAATCCAAACGCTTCAGTGTGGTTTTCAACCATTCTGGTCACAATGTTCACTCTGGGAGTTGTGGATAGATGGGTGTGTGGAGAGTACAGTGCCCAGGGAAAAGCTGGTGGCTGAGCAAAGACGTGTCCGACGGTATCAGAACAAATGATGTTTGCTGAACTAATATTGACAGTGTGGTTTTTCCACATACCAGGATGTGGCACTACAGGTAAGGCAGCCTTGAAAAGGATCCATCTATCACCTGTCCATCTGTCTAGCAAGTATAGATAGATAGATTGAAATGAACAGTGCAGAAAGCTTTATAGTCTAATCTGCCTATTTAAAGATCTAGAATTACACTGAACTACTCATACAATATAGGAAATGCACCACTGCGACAAACTTATAGCCAATTGTAATGCTAATTACACTCACTGCTATTTCTCATGGAATCATCAGACCTATTTTCACGCATCTCTCCCTCTCTGCTCTCACTATTTCTGTCTTCCTCCATCAAGTCTCACCCACTCACTCCTCCTCCTCATCCTCCTCCTCCTCCTCCTCCTCCTCCTCCTCCTCCTCCTCCTTCTCCTTGGTAAATCCTTCTCTCTCTGCCTGATCACCAGAGGTTTTATGGCCAACTGTCCTAGATTTTCCATTTTAGCTATATTTAACCCTGACTTCCAGCAGCATATCCTACAGGTTTTAGTCAGAAGTTCCCCCCCAGTGTGACAGTATAAAAGACAGACAGAAAGTTTTAAAGGCCCACTCATATAGATCACTTGTGGGTAAATGTAAGAGAAATATGCACTTTGTAACATAATATGGATAATAGACTGCATGGCTTGGTCTTACTTATGGAAGACAGCTGCTAAATTTAGACTGAATTTTAGCCCAATATGGTTTGATGCACCTTTATCGACTATAAAGGTACTCAGACTAATTGTGCGAGTTGCATTAACTAATCTTGAAATCTAAAAAGGCCAAGCTGACATGAGTTTACAGCAGTCTTCCTTTACAAAACACTCTAAGCATAAGCATGAACTCTAATTTTATGCACCTTCTTCCATCGATTGTCCTTTCCACTTAAGGTTTGCAATACTATATATTTATTTTACCCCATGAAACGTCCAAAACCAACAATTAATTCATCCTCCATACTAAGAATTTGCAATAATCTGATATAGCTTGTTCCTTTGTGCCATATATCTCAATGATTGTACAAAAACTATTAAAAACACATAAATGAGCCACACTGTTGAACTGGGTGACATGGTCCTTCATTATGATGGTGATGTAGTTTATTTAGAGTCATCCAAATGAAGCATCCTACTCCTGTAAATACTCACTGGCGCACCACATCATGTCTATTAGTACACAGCTGAAAATAGTCCCCAGCAAATGCACTACTTACTTTTCTTTGGGTTACATTTACTAAAAACTACAGTGGCCAGCTGTTTTAGGAAACTATTAGTCTTTTTAAAACAATCAAAAATATATTTGCTGCCTGTTTTTTTTTAATACATCTAACAGGGCTGAATGCCACAGACAGGGAAGTCAGAAAATAGTGACACAAGGACTTCCTTTCTTTTAATGGGATTCGTCGAAAAATAAGAAAAATATAGAATACCATATTCAACAGTCATGATGCACTAAATGTTACCAACCTACAGAAAAAAAAAGTTTAACAAAAAGAGGAATTCTCTACATGTCCCCACTATGGCCGACCAGTCATACATATGTAATGTGTGAACTTGCACTGACGTCCTTACAGTAAATGCCTGTTTCATCTTTCCTTTCTGCATTTGAGCCTTCTTTTTCACTTGCCCCTTCAAGTTCCTGCACCATACTGTATGTTTACCAAGAGCTTAACAAGCATGTATTAATTGGAGTAAATGAGATCAGTAGTGAAGGTTTCTGTAGTTGAATTGAAGCAGCGCTGTGTGTGGCAGCCCCAGAACAGTGGGAGGCAAGGAGGAACCAAGACAGACTCCCCATGCGTGAGGAGAAATGCTGTTTTCAGGTCAGCTGCTCCTCAGATCTCCCTGCTGTCCAAAGGCGTGTTCCAGTATAGTACTTAGCTTAACCAGGGCCCTGTCTCTTTTCCTTTAAAAAAAAAAAAAATCCATCTCTGTCCTGCCCTTCAGTTGTTTCTTCACATGTAGATCAAATACGCCTCTTTGCTGGAGCGTAAGGCCTTTTCTACATCGCCTTTAGAAATATATGAAAGAGCTCTCAGGAACTGAATTCACTTGATTAGACCCTATCTCGAATCCTCTTTCTCGTCTTTAACAAAAACACTATGCAATAGCTCAGCAGCACCTCTCTCTCTCTCTCTCTCTCTCTCTCCTTCTGTGTCTCCCTCTTTCAATCTAACACTTCCTTGTACATGTACAGTAAGTGGGAACATGCCTTTCACACACACAGAGACACACACACACACACACACACACACACACACACACACACACACACACACACACACACACACACACACACACACACACACACACACACACACACACACACACACACACACACAGCCTCTGTTTTGTTTTTAGATTCATGATCATTTAAACTATGTGGTCTTGAATCTAATCTATGACTATATACTTCTTTGTCCCTGTCATACGACAAACACACACACACACACACCTTGCAGGGAGGCAGGTTATATTTGGGACAAACCTAAACTTTTTTAAACATAATTTGTGCTCTTTCTCCTTTTCTTTCTCACTTTGTGTATATGTTAATGTGATATGCATTGTTGGTTGGTCCCATGTGTAACTGCAGTAGTTAGTCAGTAGCTTGGAGGCACAGCCTGTGGCTTTCTTCATTTAGTTCTTTGCCAGACTAATAACAGGCTGCCTCGCTGAGCTGACTGCCTTCTCATATTATTATGTGTCCCGTCTCCCAGCCCTGCCCTGATACGTCAGCAGATATCGCTGTCATTGCTATACGGCTGTAGGCCTCTGCTGCTCTCACAGAGTGCCTGCTGTGGTCATTTCACTGTATAAATACACACCAACATGAGAAAAAAAAAGTAGCAGAAATTTGGAAAACATGTTTATATTTGCCCTAAAAAGGACATTACTATCAGGTATGATGTGAAAATAAAAATCTCTAAAACAAAAACAAATTATGTTGATAAAAATAATGTAATGTATGTAAAGATGTTGTCTGTCCCATTTTTAAACTTCTGTTTGACGTCATAAAATGAATTGTTACCATAAACAAATAGGGCTTAGATGAATTGGAATTTTTTTGTTTTTTTATATAACATTAATCAGAGACTAAATATCCCATAAGTCCTTTCACATCCTATTTTAACCCTTTGCTACAGAAGCAGATTTTCAAAATATATTATATATATATATATATATATATATATATTTTTTATATATATATATATATATATATATATATATATATTTTATATACATACATACATACATACATATACACTCACACTCACTTATCCATTTCCATTTGCAATTATGTAAGCACATAATGTAATCTGAAAACTGCTGCCCTAATTAAAAAAACAATGCAACTGATCTCAGCTGGTATTGTGTCTGTTATGGAGTGGAATGGAAATCCCTTAGTGACCCCAAACTTTTGACCAGTAGTGTATGTAAAAGCCAAACTGATGACACGGTGTAAATTATAATTTAATGATGATTTCATACTTACAATTGTGTATTCATGAAATCAAAATACTCAAGTAAATGTCAGTTTAAAAAAAAAAAAACAAGTACAGTAACTGTTACGTAATCACACGCTGGTTGACCCTGTGTATGTGTTTCCAGGACTGTCTACACAGTAACAGTGCATGCCTGCGTCTTGTTGCAGGTTTGTGATTGGCCGAGAGCGTCCGGGCCAGCAGAGTGAGGTGGCCACGCTCATCCAGCAGACCCTGGAGCAAGAGAGGAGACAGAGAGAGCTGCTGGAGCAGCAGTACGCCCAATATGATGCTGATGATGACGAGGTAATGACCGCACACAACCACGGCCACTGTACAGGGTGTCTCGGAGGTGCAATAAAGGATTGTGCATACATACAGTACATATGAGATTATGCACCTTATAGTGTGGATCTTAAAATATTTCAAATATTATTGCAAATAGGGTAAGATGCCCCCCCCCCCCCCCCCCCCCACACACACACACACACACACACACTTAATAAAAGAAACGTTATCTCTTATACTGATTAAGCTCATTATATCTACATTCATTTCATCCGCTTTTTCATCAAGTTCATCCGTTGTCAGTACACACACTTCTTATACATGACACTACATTGGAAATTTGAAGCTCCTAGTCATGACGGTTTACTGGAAGTTTTAGCTTATTAACTCCATAAAGCTGACTGACAGTGGGCTTTGATGCTGGCACACAAAACACACTTTTTCGCACGCACGCATGCACGCACGCACACTGAAGAGGATGCCATGTGATATTCAGTCCTAGGAAGCATCACTCTGCGTTTCCCTCTCTGCTGCTGCTTATTCACAGCATGTTTAATCCACCAGCCACTGAGCTCATGGCCCTGCAACACTCACACTTTATAAATACACATGTAATCACACTAAACTAACATAAATCAATGCGTAGCGCGTCCTCACTAACACACACAGGAACAGATTTACATGCAGACACACTCACTCCATCAGTGTTGTTTGAAGTATTTCATTTCCTGGTGGATCGAGAGCCTTCATGGATAAGAAACTCCTTGCCAGGCCCCAGAAGCTGATCCCAGCGCTCCCATAATCACAGCCCCATACACACGTAACACTGTCAACTCCTATTAAAGTTCCTATAGAGAGTTGAGAATTCAGCCATTAGCAAAGACCTCACTGCTTTGCAGAGTCTGATTTAAACACATAATAAAACCTCCCTCAGCCACTTCTATCCTCTCGTCATTTCAGGTGGCATATATAATAAAAATCAAAATAAACTTGAGTTTTTTTTATTTTATTTGAATGAACACCCTATGTCACAAATCCCCGGAAAGACGCATCAACATAAGAATGGTAATTGTATTAAAATGGTTAATCCATACATAGATTACTAAACACACTTGAAATCTGCCACAATTGAACACCAAGCCATCCATAACTTCCTACATAACTGCCGATAGGGTAAACAATTACAAAGCTATTGCAGTGATCTATGGGGCAATAAAGAAAACTCATCAATATTAATATCTCTATAAATATTAGACCAAGTTCTCACCTGGGGGGGGGGGGGGGGTTATTTCTCACTCTGAGTGCTCCCTGGGTTGATCTGACAGACAGCTCTTTAGTGGTGCTGGGGCTCCTGTCCCAAGAGGAAGAAATGCTCCTTCAGTTAGCTATAGACATCACACACTCATGTCGGTCCATGCGCGGGTTTGGTAATCTAACACACATGCATGCCCATCTGTCAGCAGTTAAATGTGAACACACACATGGGAAAAGCATGGAGACGCACACACACACGCTTCTATATAAGTCTGACAATTCCCATTTTCACTTTTATTGCTACTTTTTTTTAATATGATTGTAAATTAAATGAATTGGAGTTTGAACTGTTATTTGGTCAAAACAAGGATTTTAAAGACATCTTCTTGAGCTCTGGGAAATTGTGGTCGCCATTTTTTTGTGTTTTATGATATTATAAACATTAAATAAATAAAAAATATTATTCATAATAATTGTTAATACAATAATCATTTGTTTTTAATACAAATTATGTAGAAACAAATGTGAAGATACAGAATAAAAGGCACATTGTTCCACTTAAGTCAACAAAAATTAACACATCAATCAAGAATGAATAGAAGTGGCTGATTTGCAACACTGTGCTGACAGATCTATTCTCTCATGTCAGCACCAACATGGAGACATGTGACCACACACACGCGCCACATTTACATCATAATGGGATGGATGGCAGAGATGGAATATATTCCTATTTGTCAGGACAATTGCATGTTTGCAGAATTGGTGGTGTGAGGGTAAAAATAAAGCGTATTGATATTTTAGCGCCACATCCATCCAATCTAGGTTTTATAAGGTTGAACAACAGCTGTTGGCTGATGTAAGGCATTCATTTTATTTGTTTATTCAGGTTCTTATTGCTTCTTATTATTTAGCACCGAGTCAGATATATCAGAACTTTAATGACAAATTGAGATGATATGAATGCTGCAAGATAGTTTTTTAGTTTATTGACTTAAATTTAAAAATACTAAAATATTAAATACAACTTTTTAGTAATCAAATTTTGCAAGTTCCACCAGTTAAACAAACAAAAAGCAAGATAATATATGAGGGTGGTATATGATCAGGGCGTGGTGGTATTTTGTGTGTGGCGTGGGTAGATGCGGACGATTCGAATATTTTGCGTCATACATCGTACTCATTTTAGACATTCATAGTGCAGATGGTCACACGCTGAGCACCCTCTAAACAACAGCAAGATTTCATTTCATGCATGTGGTAGGAGGTGATTCATTTATCATATGCAAATAGGTGTTTGACTTCCCTGCCATGGTCAATGGTTAACTCCACCTTTTAGTGAATGGGACCTTAATGTAGGATGCTGGTACCATGTCAACAAGCAAGCCTATTATGGAAATGGAAGCTCTATGTCGGTCATGCATGCAAACAAATCAGGCCTGAGATCTGCTATCTGGGTAGGAGATAGATGGAGGGAAGTGCAGGGAGCAAGATGAAGAGAAGATATAGGCCAAGATGATGGTGTGTGGGTGGGTGGGTGGGTGGGTGTGACGATGGAAAGAGCTTTTAGATTAGACCAGAGAAGACAGAGAGAATCACAATGTAATGTGGGACTATGCAGTAGTGACGTTAATATATACATTTAGATGATAAAATGTATACATGCAAAACAATCAACTTGACTGATTGATAGGAAGAGAGTATGTTAGATAGGATAGGATTCTTGTGTGATGTTAAGAGGGAGACAGAGACGTTTTCACACACAGTAATAGCTCCACTGGGAATATCACGCTCTGCTGGTCATCAGCCAGAAATATACATGCAGCATAATTACCTACATTAATGTCAATCCACAAAACGTTGAGTGACTTTTACTAGTCAGAGAATGGGGCTCCATAAGCGGATAGACGTCTGCCGTTTCTCCCTCTACTTCTCCGGTCAAATACTTGGAAAAAATCCCACTAAAACAGCCTTCAATTTAACCTGAGGAAGGGGCTCTATAAGCGGATAGAGGTCTGCCATTTCTCCCTCCTCTTCTCCGGGTTAAATTGAAGGCTGTTTTAGTGGGATTTTTTTCCAAGTATTTGACCGGAGAAGAGGAGGGAGAAACGGCAGACCTCTATCCGCTCATGGAGCCCCTTCCTCGGGTTAAATGGAAGGGTGTCTTAGTGGGATTTTTTTCCAAGTATTTGACCAGAGAAGTAGAAAGAAGAAACAGCAGATTTCTATCCGCTTATGGAGCCCCATTCCCCGGGTAAATGGAAGGGTGTCTTAGGCAAAAAAAAACTAAATCCATAAAAAAAGAAAAATCTCAAGAAAACAACAAAAAAATTTTCGAGAAAACAAACTTTGTTATATTGAGATAACAAATTAATAAGTCGTTATTACGAGATAACAGTGCATAAAAAAATAAATACAAAAAAATTAAAAATCCATGGCCGTCACTCACATCTGTACACTGTGCTGTTCGTATGAAGTGCATCTGCAAAAAAGTGGACTACATGACTTGTCTTTGTGTTTCCTCTTACAGCAGACAGGAGAGTACGCCACAGATGATGAGGAGGCGGGGACAACGGTGGCAGGCGAGGACAAGAGCATCGAGGTGTTTGACTTGCCAGAGTCAGAGGACATTTTGTCTCCCTCGGAGTTAGACGCCACTAAACTCTACCAGAAGTTCAGAGAGGTAGACCTCGATACTTTTTCATCTATAGTTCAATCCCTACTTTTGAATTGCCAATGTGAATAGAATTGATGGAGCCCACCACATTTTTCTCTGTCGGTGCTTTGAAGAATACAGTAAAAAGCATAAATCCCACACACCCACTAGAATAACTTAGCCACAGAAAAAGGTAAAACAACAAAGGATGCCAACACAATGGAATCTAGCACCCCTGCTTTACTTGGCAGAGTTAAATTCTTTTGTCAAGATCTAAGATCCGCTTACTCTCCCTAATTCCTAATCTAGATGATTAGAGGCTTGAATACAAAAGCACTATAAGACATATGCTCATTACGTCTCTAATTACCCATGTTTGGTGAAAACCCACAGATGAAGAGAAAGAGCTTTAACACTTTAAACTTGTATTTGAATCAATTTGTATCCTGATTTTGGCAACTCTTCATACGACCAGGCTTTGAAAGTAGAAAGCCACTTTGTTGAACTTTTGCTCCCATCGCTTTCCACAAACTCACCTTAAAAACTAAATGGTTAATAAATTCACTGGCTGGTAACTCATTTCTGCTCTATATGCTGCTAAGAAGCTGCTAATATTGATCGAACACTCCCGCACTGTTTTTGGCGCCGTAACAATTGGGCCTTTCTGTAGACTGCCACAATAGCTGTGTGACACATTTAAGAAATGGCTTCAGCTTTACGTTTGAAAGGGCTCTCTCATGTCCTACTTTGCTGCCTTTTAAACAAGTTAGGAAATAAATAAATATCATTTAAAATGATATATTAGGGCTGGGAGACAGGGAGAAAATCGGATATTATGATATTCTTGACCAAATACCTCGATATCAATATTGCGGCGATATTGTAGTGTTGACAATTGGTGCTTTAACAAAATATCTTCACACTTAGATTTTAGATAAATAATCATCAGTAATGTGGACAAAATGTCTAAGTGGGGAAAAGGGAAATAATAGAACAGCTGGAACAGTCTGGTAAGTTCAGACTGTAAATGCAGCCTTTAAAACCAGGAAAAGACAACACTTATGTCATATTACGATATCCAAAATCTAAGACAATATCTAATCTCATATCACGATATCGATATAATATCGATATATCGCACATCCTATTATATATACACAAAGAAGGTGTGATAGTAAAATTGCTCTTGTACAACAAATCGTTCTTAAACCTTTTTATCATCTTAATGTCCTGTTTTAACATAGTATTCTCTACTAGGCTGCTGTTCGAGTCCATTTACTTTTTGATAATGTTTGGAACTATGTTTTGGAGCCAACAGTAAGTTAAAGCCTCAGTCAACACAGACGCGGAATGTACACACGCACCACTAAATGCTTTCTTTACCCCAGTCTTCGTTTGCTCACCTCAGGAGGACGTAAAAACCCACCCGCTTCACATTAGAACGTGTTAATGAATGCTCCACAAAACTTGGTCTAATCATCAGCAGCTGTAAAATAAAAGTAACATGTTGTATTAACACAATCAGCATTGGGACCTGCACTGAATTTAGTATGGTATTTATGTTGTGCGTAGATTTTCCAAGCCTTTGACCAATTTTCAAATTAACATTTTGAAGCAGAGTTATTGCTTAATTCCTGTAACCTGTCGGACCCCAAAAAAAGCCTGCACCATGGCCAAATATTGTTCAAACTCACAGATCCTATATTCTAATCCGGATGTCAAGATAAGCTAAACCCAAATATGCCCTGCTGAATGTGTTTAAAATGATGCCAATGCATCTACAGTAGAATAGTTCTATTTGATATAATAGGTCTAAATGACTGCTTATCTCAACTTCAGTGCATAACTCTTTTGTCGCTCTCTCTCCATTTCCAACTCCATCCATCTTATGTGTTAGACTTCAGGAAAAAAACAAGCCCTTTTGTCTCAGGATCTTATCCACTAACAGTTTTAGATATAACATTGAACAAACAAGTACATTTCCTGAGAAACATTTGTGAATTTTTAGATTTAATATCTCTATCTGTCTATCTATCTATCTATCTATCTATCTATCTATCTATCTATCTATCTATCTATCTATCTATCTATCTATCTATCTATCTATCTATCTATCTATCTATCTATCTATCTATCTACCTACCTACCTACCTACCTACCTACATCTCTTGCCTCTCCTCTGAGAGTGTGTGTCGGTGCTGGAGCTGGGATGCTGTCAGGAGGACAGGGTCGGCTGCCTCTGTCCGTCACACTGTATCGACAGCAGAGAGAGCCTGCGCAGCGGCAGCCATGCATTTGATTATCTGACCGCCCTCTCTTTTCTCTCCTGTCTTCTCTTTTCTCCGCCTCTGCTCCCAACAGCTCCAGATCAAACACACAGTGACCGAGGCCGAGATTCAGAAGCTCAAAAACAATGTAAGAGATTAAAACTGTGTGCAGTTGAAGAACTTTTAGACCTTTTGGAAAACTGGTCAGTTTGGATGTGGGTGCAAATGACAGAAGTTTGTCGGAGTTCAAAGGGAAAGCCGAGAAAGGAATAGTAGGAAAGTGAGAGCAAAAGCTTTGTGCATGCGTGTGTATGTTTACCTTTATACACATCTGAAGTGTATAATTGATATGCTCTGTCAAATGTTAATGGCCTAATTTGATCAATTCCCAAATTATTGTGCTGAGAGTTGATATTAAATTCCATAGAAGTGGTGCTTAAAAAGCTTTTTTTAGGAGTAAGGATAGATCCCCTTTTATAAAGAATAAACTGATTTAATTTGTGCTCTGAATACAGACTTTGCTCTAAAAAGAATCTTTGTGAAGCATTTATCTTTGACCAGCTTTGTGAGATGTCATTCCCAGTTTTGAAAATATGGCTTTGTTTTGGTCTCGCATGTTTTCATGCAGTTGCAGACAGTAAAAACAACTACTACTCTAAAAAAAGTACTACTATGCTCTGGTTTGAGGGACAAACTGTTTAAGATGGTGAAAAACGTAAGCTTTTATTTCAAAACACAATATAGGAAACTTTGCTCTCCGATAAAGTCCCGATGTTGTAACTGGGGTTGGTTTTGTCCCCTTCCAGTTGGCATCGGTGGAGAGGGAGAAGCAGCGCTGGGAGAAGGAGAAGAGCCAGCTGAAGGCCAGCATCGAGGAGAACAAGGAGAGGATGTTGAAGCTGGAGAGCTACTGGATCGAAGCGCAGACGCTCTGCCACACGGTCAACGAACACCTGAAGGAGGCGCAGGCACAGTACCAAGCTCTAGAGAAGAAGTACAACAAAGCCAAGAAACTCATCAAAGACTTCCAGCAGAAGTGAGTGAATTTGGGTTAAACTGGTCATCCTAATCTGGGATTGAAGAATGAGGGAGGAACATTGTAGCAAGACAAAAAAACATTCTGTCAAGAAATCCCACTTAGTTTTTTTTCTTCTTCTTTTAGGATTATTTTTTGGGCATTTTCAGCCTTTATTTCGATAGGACAGCTGAAGGCACGAAAGGGGTGGGGGGGGGGGATGACATGCAGCAAAGGGCCGCAGGTCGGAGTCAAACCCGGGCCCGCTGCGCTGAGGAGTAAACCTCTATATATGGGCGCCCACTCTACCAACTGAGCTATCCGGGCGCCTGAGATGAGGGGTTTAACCACAATTTGACCTTAAGATGCAATTTGTTTTTTGCTGGTTCAGTTTGAAAATGTATGTATGTAGCACTACAGTGCTGTGCATATAAGAGAACAGCGGAGGTTGGATTATAACCCAAAGGTAGTCAAACTGATTCTGCGTTCTCTAATTGAGTTTATTTATATCTGAAATTGATTTCCTCATTTTGTTGGGAGAAGGACTACAGAAAGTCTCCAGACCTTACATTGAATACCACTGGCTGAAACAATGGCACCCTAGAATCAGTAAAGTTCATTAGGATGTACTAACAACCATTTGAAAGGCAATTTAAAGCCACTATGTGAAGAATACGTATGTGATTATAGCATATTTCAGTCGAACCATTTCAGATCCTACACATAATGCCTGTGATCTAAAGCAAAAGGTTGGTGAAATGTATTAGTGACTTCTAGAGGGACTAAATTCACTGCAGGGCTAAAGCTTCTTAACTCAAGGTCCACTCGCAAGCTTTTTCCAATCACATCTTAAGGTCTTCATCAGCAGATAGAGTTTGCTCGTCTCATTTCTAATGTGAGCGGCCTCCTAGATCTCCTCTTTTAACCTGTTTAGATTTTGATCCAAGGCAGCTTTCCCTGAACTCACCATTGATGCTTCTTTCTTTTTTTTGTTCTGAGCGTTCCAGTTCAGACCAAACCTTTCTGTTGCTTTAGTTCTCATAGTTTAATGCTACTCACTTCTTCTTTTTAACCAAACTCTGTCTCCATGACTTGCTAACTCCTTCACTTGAACCATTCCTTAAATGATGTCATTGCATCAATCCTGCCATTAAACGTACGCTTTAATAATTTAAAGATGACTTTCTTCATTATTCCTTTCAAATGCTTCTCTTGCTTCAATGAACAGAAAATAGAAAATTTATTGAATTTCCCTCCGTGAGGCAGAGCGCCTCTATTTATAGCCAAAGTCCTTTCTCATTTCAACAGTAAGAGCCATGTCTCCGTTCTCATGCAGTGCAGCTCTCTTGCTTTTCAGTGCGTTGATCTCTTTGGTCAGTCCCATCACACCGTCTCCTGCTCAGCTCTAGTCTGCCTTACTCTAATTGGCTCTGGCCCTGCAGGCCAAGTGGAAGCTAATTCATGAAACAAGCACTTAATGCTGATCTGTAGCAGAGGACTGAGCTGCAGAGGAGAGACGGGGAGCTCACAGACCAAGGGCAAAGTAGGAATGAGCAAACGGCTGAATTTAGTGTTCTTAAAAATGGAAATGTACGTGTTGTTTTTTAGCTGTAGATATGTGTTTGTGTGTGTGTGTGTTCACTGTGAGCAGCAGGGTCAGAGTGAAGTCCCACTGACATCCTAAAACAGCCTCGGCTCCCTTATCGCCACAGCTGAGCAAGAGGCAGGCAGTGTCACACATGGAGAAACACACACTTAAATGTGTCTTGTTTTCCTGTGTTAGCCCACACCTACTCACCACATTATGTTCTCCCCTCCTTTTCGTCTCCAGAGAGGTAGAGTTTATCCAGAAGGAGGATGCAGAGAGGAGGCGGCTGGAGGAGGCTGAGAAAGCTCACCTGGCTGAGATCCAGGGACTGCAAGTCCGGGTAAACTAGTTCATTTTAAGTCTACTCTGTCTATCACAACTATCATTCCCTGTATGCCTCTCTGTGTTTATGTTGATCCATCCGTGTCTGTGCAGTTCTGCACATTGGCCTCCAAACAACACAGAAATCCCTGAAGTGAAAATAAAACTAATGACCACTGCAGTTCTTCTCTGTGCTTAATGATCAAGGTTGTTGGATTTTGTACATTACATTTATTAAAGCAGTAGTTTTTCTTTCATACTATAGGCTGTAAATGTGTAAGAGGAATTTACTCCAAATCCAGTAATCAACATGATCAAAAAGATCAGTAACAGCACTACTGCTTTCTCTCTACAAGACCTAAAAGTATGTATCTGCCACTTCTGCCACATAAAATGGTTTTCTCCTCCTTGGACAGTGACAGCGGATGGACTAGGTGTCCAGGGGCCTGTGGTTAGTTTCATTGGCAAACTCTGTATTGATTTTCTGCTTTCCTAGTCTTAAAACATGACAGTTGTGTTGTTTTCTGCTCACGTCTCAGGACATACCCCACAGTTGAATGGGCAGTCAACCCAACTGTCCCCTGCTATTCTTCTGCACAGTGAGCACTCATTCTCCCACTGCACTGCATTGTAAACGCTGAATGGTGAAAGTGTGGCACAAGCAAGAGTGGTGGAAAAACAGTAGCCAACAGCAAGACAGGACAGTCAAAACTGACATAGTACTTCATTTGTGCTTTTTCATGTGCACGTGGCCAACACCTGTAAGAGACTTGCGTATTTTCAAATGGAATCAGAACATGAATCATGTGCTCCTCGTCATGTAGGCCATTCATTTTTGTGCTTTAAAGCAGCTGTTTTGACAGGTAAATGCCCGCGGCTGATTAATGTTAAACAGTTCCTCTCCCTCTACAGATCGCCACGTTAGAGTCTGAGCTAATGCAGCTGATGAAGCAGAACGGCATCCAGGTCAACAACAACAACAGCAACAGTGCTGAGAGGCTCAGCGCTCAGCAGCACAGCCCCAGAAGGGCTGCAGCACAAGCCAGAGGTGTGTTTTTTTAGGGGACTGCCAGGATCATTATTATGATATTGATTTAAAGGAAACGTTCTACACGTTGGAAAATATTCACTTTCTTGCTGAGAATTAGGTGAGAAGATCAATACCACTCTCATGCCTGTCATTAAACCCATGAAACATGTTCATTATTGAGCTGTAGAGGTGCTGGTAGGTGTATTTCTTTCTAACATATCAGGCCAGCTGTTTTCCCCCTGCTCCCAGGGGAACTCTCGGCGAGAAAGCAAATAAGCGTTTTTCCTAAAATGTCAAACTATTCATTTAATGAATGCAGTGACAGCTGAAATGAGGAGCGTAAGCGATAACATAAACATCTGCACCTCCTCATATTTATGTCTGATATATGGTCTTAAATAAACTTTCAAAGTTTCCCTACTGCATTTCTTGTTTAAGTACTGTGCCTAGACTTTTCTTTGGTCCCTAAGATGACCCATGATGCAACTCAACAAAGTGGCCTTTAGCGTTTTTTAGCCCCTGCAGTTTATCGACTCCTCTTGCCCTGTGAAGGACATTGAAAACAGTGAACTCTCTTGTGGTTAAAACACACAAAATGCAAACGCACACAGAGTGGGGTCTGGATTTCTTACGCACACATCCTCCTCTCCCCTGCTGCCCTCACACACATTTTCACCTCCGACTCTAGATTCACTTTGGACCTCTGCAAACAAAAAAACAACTCATAATCCCTTTTGAGCACATCTGTCTGGTTTTGTTCTCCTCAAGTCTTTTTAAGCTCCAGGCTTTATTTCAGTGGCTGCGTCTTTGAAAAGGAAGTGTGCACACACAAGTCCCTTATCTGATACTGTACAGTGTACATGGGATAACAGAGTGATTGGATCTGCACTGATCAGACTGACTCATTATGCAGTATTAAAAAGGGGGGATTGAGGGAGTCTGCTGAAACAGGATATAAATGAGAGAGAGAGCATGTGGGAGGAGAAGACTCAGAATCTGCTGAAATTATCTTTTAAAATTTAGATGGATTCAGTTTTTCGCTCATCTGACATCATGCTCATCTCCGCGTGCACTCAGGGAATGAGCAGAAAAGTGATAATTGCCGGCCTAATTAATGGTGTTACTTTTGGAGGAAGACTTGATACTTTAACTGTGTTGATGTTTTTTTAATAGACTTACTTAATGGTGGTGTCAGCATCGGGGCCAGTTCAAATGGAGTGCCTCCTAAAAAGACTGAAACAAAAGAAAAACATTCACATAATTGATGGACAAATTATGAATATATGGATCTTAATGAATTATACAGAATATTCTTTTTCCTTGTCGAGCTAAATCACAGTTGTTTTTAATTCTCTTTTTCGTGTGTGTGTGTGTGTGTGTGTGTGTGTGTGTGTGTGTGTGTGTGTGTGTGTGTGTGTGTGTGTGTGTGTGTGTGTGTGTGTGTGTGTGTGTGTGTGTGTGTGTGTGTGTGTGTGTCTAGACCTGAGGGAAGGGTCTACCCATCTACCCAGCAAAAAGAGCCACAGAGGAGTCATTCGAGACAGCATCAGCTCCACCGAGGGAGAGGTTTGTATTAAAACACACACACCTGCACACAACATCTGTTGAAATATCAACCAGATGTTATTTTTTAACACATCATTTTCATTAGACTACATTTAATATATCTTAATTTCACCACAGGGAGTCAAGTGTGTGTGTGTGTGTGTGTGTGTGTGTGTGTGTGTGTGTGTGTGTGTGTGTGTGTGTTTGTGTGTGTTCATCATCCTCTTTGTGTGTCTTTAACCCCTGTCTATTCCGCTTTATTCCTTTAATGGATTAATTGCTACATGTTGTTCTACGGCACTAATTGAGCCTGTGGCGCTGTCACAAGGTATTGTCTCTCCCAGTGTGATAATAGCAGCCACAGTCTTTTTCTGGATGAACGGCTCTCTTCTGGCTAATGCTGTCACTTAACTCAGCTAGAGCAGGAATGAGTTCAGACTGGATGAACAACTTCGAGAACTGGATCAGAATTGGCATGAACACAGAAGCCAGGCAGTGTGAGGCTTCCAGGGGAAGAAGAATTAGATATGATGAAAGTATGACAAGTGACTTCTTTCAGATTAGTCTGCAGCATTGGCTGTTCAGATACCTTTTCCTTTGGTTGCAATTTATTCTTCCTTTTCTTCTGAGCCTTTGCTCTCCTCTTTTTCAAATTTTCATTAAATTTCTTTCCTTCGCAATTCGTTCTGTCTGCACTTCCTCTCTCTCATCTTTTGGCCTCATCTCACTCCGTCTCATACATTTCCCCTTCCCTCTCCCTTGTCTTCTATTTGCTTCATCTTTCTTTCTCTCTTTTTGTCTCTTTGCGTCTGTCTTTAGGTCTCAGAGGGGCAAGGCAGTCCAGCCCACAGTCGATCTGGTTCGATTCGTAGCGTGGCCTCTTGTGATGGAGAAGCAGCAGTCCTCAGGGCCCCTGGCAGCACAGAAAGCTCCCCCAGACGAACACTGCACCGGCCGTCCACCGCGGGTTAGTGCTCCTGCACCCTTTACTACATGCCATAATGAAGGATCGAATGGTCACCAATACATCCGTAACTATATGGAGTAATCTCAGTGTGGGGTGTTTGTGGTCACAGGTTCTCAGTCTCCTGCGATGCCAAGCCCCTCTCACTGTGTGGAGGAACACAGACAAGCTCCAGGTCCTGGGTAGGATAACAAATAGTGGAATGCCGTGTTTTTGTTTTGAATTGTGCACATACCAAAGTAACATATGTAAAAGATAAAGCTGTCAGAATTTGTCATTTGGAAGCCAAAGTGAACGTTTTCTCTACATATTCGTTGTAAAAGAATATTGGGATTGGGATGTGATCAATTATTTTAAAGGACTTATATGGTCAGTGATGAAGAAATAAAACTAGATGAATGACATATTTACATTTAGAAATGAAATTCATACATAGTATTAGTAGTTCAGTTTATTATAAGCCCATAGTTAAAGAAAAGCAGACAATATTCTCTATAATTCCGTTGCAACCTGAATCTGTCTGTCCAGCAGAACATCTGGATGTTTTTAGTTGTGTCTCTCCTAAATGAGTCCAGGTCCAGAAACTGTTTATGAAGGTGTGGTACAGTTATTGTCACCACTGACTTCTATTTCATTGTCCCCTCCCTCCCTCCCTCCCTCCCTTTATCTCTCCATATCTTTCACTCAGCTCCACAGAGCCGTCAGCAGAGGACAGTCCAGAGAAACTCAAGGCCAAGGTACAAGAGGTTTGTTGACTGTTTGTTGTCATTGGGCAAATAATAATTCACTTTGCAGTCACTGGTCCAGCTATAGGTCCAGTCAGAGCAGGCCATATACGTATATCTACATATTGTTATATACTTACATGTGTTATGTTATTTCTGTTGAACAGACCTCCCTTACATGGCCCCACTTCTTCTCCTATTCATATTACTTGGTATTGTATTATTTTGTGTTTTGTTCAGTTATACCTTAATCCACTGAAATGGTAATGAGTTGGTACTTTAAGAGGTAAACGTGGTTTAGTAATTAAGGGAATTAGTACTGCAAAAATGCGTAATTGCATTAGTAATTGAAAGAAAATCAATGAGTATTCCTTTATATTCCTAAATATCTTTTATAATCTTAACTCTGTCTTCAACGACGCTGTAAAAAAATGTCCATTTTAACAATCGTATGATCTGTTCTTCGGTATTAAATTCCAATTTTGTGGGGGGAAAAAAATCCCAAGTGTTACCCGTGCAAATCAGTTTGTTTCATAATGCATCTTTAATCAGTTAAATGTCATACAGATACAATAAGATTAAAGTTGTTAACATGGGCATTTTTTTGCAGTGTAGGAACTTGCATGAAAACTGTTACTAATCCTGTGTAATATCAGATGTGGTTACTATAGGATTAAAAAGGAGATTATTTTTGATCCTGCACAAATCCAGTCCTTTTCTTTCTCCAAGGACATGCGCTCAGCTCAAGACAAGTGCACATCAGAAGATCAACCAATGCAGAATATATCCGCATTAATAGTTATATGTGGAGCTTTTAAGCAAGGATCCAGCCCAGAGCGCTGAGAGCCTGAACCTGTGAGATTAGTTTTGCTTTTACCTCAGACAGTAATGAAATTCAAAGAACTCCTTCAAGCTACAGTATATAGCTACATTTAAGACGAAGCTATACACTTTTAATTCAAAATCTAATATAAATGTAATGTTACACTTTCTCTTTGACACTCAATACATGAGACCAATGGAAATACTGTATATTCCAGGAGGAGATAGGGAGGCATTAAAACATTGCTCTATTTATTAGTATTAGTTTTTCTCCTCCTGATCGTCCATATTTCTCAGTAGCAGCTTGTCTCTGTATGTTTGAGCACAGATATTGGATCTTAATACAAGTGTT